>JAUBOD010000797.1:151529-179956 GCA_032353885.1 Nothura maculosa
ACGAGCGCCCGCCAGAAGGTAAGGTAGGCTAGGCTAGGCTAGGCCAGGCCAGGCCAGGCCAGGCCAGGCCCCGCCCGGCCCGGCCCGGCCCCGCCCCGCCGCGAGCGGCTGGGCGACCGTTAGTGCCTTTAGGGCCGTTGGCGGGGGGCGGGGCGCCGCGCGGGGCTGCTCCCGTTTCCAGTGTTTATGCTGCGCGGCTTGCCTCGTTTTCTGTAAGAACAGCTCCTTCCGTCCCGCATGCCTTCGTTGTGGCTTGAAAGAGACTTGTGTTTGACGTAAGGCTTAGAAACATGCCGGAGTTTTCTGTGTAGAAAAAAAGATCGTAAAGCAAAGAGGTGTTCTCAGTGTTTCTGCTGCACACGCCTCCGTGGTTTGGTTTTCCACGCAATTGGTAAAGCACCTCTGTTTTTATTTTATTTTATTTTTAATTTTATTTTTTAAAGTGAGGAAGTAATTGACAGTGTATTTTTGGAGCTCGCTTAAGATGTATGTAGTTGTGGTACCGTAATAGCAGTGTGGGAGAGGGTGAAGAGCAAGAGTGTGCACGAGCAGGAACAGTGAATAAAACCGTGTGACATCTTCATAGGAAAAGTGAAATCTAAAATAGGACATGGCCTCTCTGACAACGTTTTACCTCAGTCTATTCTGATTGCTGTTATGTCAGTATTCCTTTGAATGAACCTGCCTGAGCTGTCAAAAAGAAATACCTGGGGGAGGGGAAGAAAGTAATAAATCAGAACAGCATCACCAAGGAAGGAAGGTTTTTTTTTAGAAACTGGTTTCACAGGTTGAACGGGCTGCTTTCCTAGGGTTCAAGCAGTGCTGGGTATTATTTACTGTGTGTCACTACATGAGTGATCTCCAATAGGAACTTTATCCCCTCTGCCCTGTGCATACACACACACACACACACACACACACACACACACACACACACACACACACACACACACAAAATGTCCCAGAGAGTCAGTCTGTCAAGAAAGGCTTGTAAGAAAAATGGAGCTCTGACATCAGTTAGGTAATTTAGGTACTCCCTTGAGAGCCATAATGATATTTTTTGCTTTTTAAATACTTCACATCATAGAGAATTGGCTGCACAGGACCGTGTATTTAAGAACAACAACAAAAAGGTAGCTAAGACTTGCTGTGAGTAATAACTGAGATGTGAGCCTGCAGCTTGCTTCTTTCTCTTTCAGCCAAATGATTTTGTCCTCTCTGTGCCTACAGTTTCTGGAGCTGGTTGAGTTTAGGGTTTTAAAGAAGCTGCTGCTTAATACCGGGTGAAATAATAGGGAGTGAAAGAGGGGAAAGAGGATATATTTTCATTTAGCATATAATCACATAATAATTTTTTGTTTGTTTTTTAGTGCAGTGGGGAGTCTGCTTGTAAATAATAACTAGACTTGATCCTGTTATTTAGAAAGTTTGAAAATAAATTACACTAACAAAAAATTAAACGGCATTTTGCATTTCTTTCTTGTCTCTTCTTGATATGCATGTAGACCTGAATGATGTACCAAGGACATTCAGGCCATGATGAGGAGAAAGAAGAAATACTATCAGTTTGATCATGAGAACAGATGCAGGAGCGAACACACTTATCTTCTACCTGTCCATGGTTGAAAGAATGCTTAGAACTCCTGAAACAGGATTGATTGGAAATCATTGCATAAAAAAAAATCATTGAAGGTTTGTGGCCTGTATCTGATGACTGTTAAACACTGTACATGTCAAAAATATCTGGAAAGGCTGTAGAACACTTACTAGTTTGAGATTTATGGTACTCCACATTCCTACACTCCATTAGTGATGTTGAATAAAGTACACTAGCCTCAGGTTGTTCTGTGGGTGGCATTCAGGTAGTTGTTTGCAGTGCTATTGGTGCTTCTTCTCTCAGTGGAGGAATATCTGTGGAAGAAATTGATCTAATATTCTTCTGACTTTTCCATGCTGGCCATCGTTAGAGTTATTTATTTATTTATTTATTTATGCTTTTATGCTGTCTCTGATGGTGACCTTGCCAGCCTTTTTCTAATCTTGAAGATCACAGATGTGATTACTGCTGACAGATTCATCTGTCTTATCTTTACTGCAACATTATTCTGGGCTAGGAGAGTTGAGATGAAATACTCTCTTATAGTATGCTGCATCTGTGCTGTATTTGGATGCAGCCTGCAACAGGGCAGGGAAAGCTTGTGTGCTATGTTGAATTGAAGTTGGGAGAGGCTGGCTGGATGTGACACCGTATGCCTTGTTACTGAATCTGTGAATTTGTTTATGGATGCTTGCTTCACATAGTATATCTCAGAACGTCTGCTTCTGGTGCTGAAATGAGGAACATAAATATACATTCTATATAAAGTATATTGTATAAGTCAACATGAAAACTGGAAATGAAAGATGAAAGCAAGTGGCATTCAAGAAGAACTTTTAGAACTTCATTGTAATAAGATGGTAAACCACAAAGTGATTCATATTTACACCCAAATGACTAATCTGTTTCTCCATTTCTTGCCTCTCGTTAAGTATACTCCACATATACGCTCCAGGTAATCTCCATTTCCCTAAATTTCAGAGGTTATTAGCTCTGAGCTTTACAATAAAGCTACTTCATTTGGCTGCTTCAAGTGTCAGCTACTTCATCTGGCTATGTGGATGAGTAATTTGTTTTAGTGAAGACGCTGGAGATCCAGTAGGAGCAGAACAGGTGAATGTTGGACTTAAATGCTGAGTCAGTGAGTATGACTTAAAGTTTTAGAAGGGATGATATAGATAAACTAGTAGCCATCTGGCATTGTTAGATAACAGTGCTGAGACTATTTGTTAGCTTGCAGTCTTGCTACATAGTAAGAGAGGTCAGTATGATAAAATCCATTTTGTACCCATCCCCATTACTCTGTGTTTAAAATGAATTGTGACTTTCCTCTATGGAGGTTTGGAGCAAACACAGTGTCAGATTTTGACTGTAATGTAACTCTGCAGTGCCTATCTGTTTTCAGTTGTTCTGGAGGAAAGAGGATAGGAGCTGATTGTCAGCCCTTCTTCTAAGTGTTAGCTACGTTCATTTGCTGGTTACTTATGTATATTTTGAGATCCATGATTACTGTGAGAGAATGAAGTTGCTGTAAAGTTCTTGACTGGTCTGGACAAAGTAAGTGTCTTGATCTCCAAGGTGGAATTGGGCTTAGAAACTTGATTTCACGTGTCTGAAGGGCTGAAACAGTAAAACAAAAGTGCCTTAAATAGATTTATAGCTATCTATATCCAAACTTGGGTGACATTGTTAAATAAGTTTCTCTGTAGAAAAATTAACAGAAAATACCTCTACAGAAAATAGAATTTAAAATAACACTGGCACAATATTTGAACCTTCTTTGGAGGACTTAATGAATTGTTTATTAGAACTGCCTTCCCTCCTTCCCCCTCCCCTTCGACGTGAAACTGCCATTTAGTATTATAGGGTTTGGCATCTGCCATGTTGTACTGCCCTGCTTAGTAATCTCTCCTTGGTAATCACACCTTGGTGTTCATGAGTGGAGTTTTGTTTTTTTGAGAAACACCATTTTTCAGAAAGTTTGTATTGAGCCATGGTGACATTGTGCCATGGTGATCTGCCGAAGAAGTTTGTGGATGACTGGTATTGTCATTATTTGCATCAGAGCAGACCACTGATGACTCCTCCATGCTAGAGTTCTACTTTTAATACAATTAATTAAAATACACATATGTGCACAAATAACTAGAAACTTCCAAACAGACACTGAAGCTTCCTTGAAACCCCATCTTTACGTCTTGCTTTTGATTGCTTTACTGCTAGTTAAGCTAGGGATTATTTTGTGTGCCAAGTTAGTACGTGTAGGTGTATGTGTGTTTATTTTAATACATTCTAAACTGCTGCTGACAGGTTGTTAAATGACTTATTGTAGGCTAACCTGGGTATAAAGAGGATGCTGTTTTCCTAGTGTTTTATATTTTGGTTTACATACCCATGGCAGTGTGTATATAACGTACACATGGATTATTTTGTGACTGTATTCTTCAAAACTGTGTTTATATGTCTGTATGGTATAGTGCATATTGCTGTCTCTGTGAAGAATATATAGGAAGCAATATTAGGTGAGTGTTGGATCAGTTGTCCTTGTTGGAAGTACAGCAGTGAGGAAAGAGAACTATTGAATGCAACAGGGAAATAGGTGTAAAAACCATGAAGCAACTTCTGTGATAAACAGCAAATCCAATCTGTTAAGGTAGTTCATATGCCACGAAATTGATTTCAGACCACAAATCTTACAACATCCTCATGTATGAGAGCTAATTACCAAGGTAAAAAAGTTTTAATTAAAAGAAAAGAGAGACAACTTTAGTTTACGTTTGTTATCTTTTTTTTTCTCCTTTTTTAACTGTTAAAAGAAAAGAAACTTCTTGAAAGAAAAAAATCTCTTGAAAAATAAGAGACTAATATATGAAAGTTTACAAAATGTATCAATTTTTTAAAAAGGGAATATTACCAGGAAAAGTAAGTATTAGAGGGGTTTCTTTGCTTTAACAAATAACTTTATTCTTCTGAGGGGAACTGAGAAAGCAGGAAAGTTTCTTATCTTTCATATTATGAGAGCTTATTCTTACATATACTATTAGGAATTCTAAAACCTTCAAAAATCACTTTTTTGAGCCTGCTCTGTTTTTGAAAATGATTTGATAACTTTTTTTCCAAAAAAGGGAATGTTGAATTTATTATAAAAATTACAGGAAATTACAAACCAGTCTGTTTGTTTCAGTGATAGTAACACTTAACAATTGTGTATTTTTCTGAGCAAAATAAACGTAGAAGACGTGTATATTAGGGTTAGACTTGGCTAATGATTCCTGCCTGCTCACCTTACGTCAGTCCATGTTTCCCTATTGACTTTCTAAAGCAACAATCCACAAAAAAATTGGTAAGAATCAAACTCTCTCTCATATGTGTTAAGCCAACACAGCTACACTACATTCTTAAAGTGCCACCACCACATAAAAAGTAAAGAAAATCACTGAGGGTAAAGAAGAGATAGAACTTAAAAGTTCCGTTTTTTCTTGAAATTGTTATCTTCTGAGCAGGTATCTATCATGTGTAGTTTCTTTGTGTTTCTTAGTAGGGCATAATGTCCTACAGTTGATTGTGTTCTAGTCCAGGAATCTATTCCCGGATGAGGATCTTAGTCATACATGAATGTGATTGTTATAATAGATAAAGCCTAATTTGTTGTCCTGATGCTGTATAAGTAGTACCATAACATTTCAGCATCCTTTCTTTTAGGAATGATGTGCTTCTATTACAAATACATGTTTGGATTTACCAGGACAGTTTATTAAATCTGCTTGAGACTGCCTTGGAACAAAATGTTTTCTTCCTGAAGAATAACTTACATGTTGTATACTCAATCGTTGTATTTAATGCTTAGGAGCTTGCTTTTACTGGTTTGCAGTCTTCGCCCTGTGATTCTGTGGGTCTACATTTTTGAGGATTATTTCTGTAGTTATTATTTTAAAGCTTAATAAAGATGTCTCTTCTTTTTATCTGCTATTCTACTATGTATCTTAATCATGAAAGAGGACCATAGGCACAATGTTGCTTTTGAAATGACATTCTTTTATCTTTTTTTTTTTTTTTTTTTTTTACTAGAACTCACAAGATAATGGGCAGTTAGAAACTGCTCTTTTTGTTACTGATCTTAGGAATTATTCTGACAGATTTTTGAGTTTTGTTTTTCTTGCTTTATTCCCTGGCTAACTCTTCCAGTCATTAAATTCCCGTTTGGTATAAGTGCTGTGCACAAGGTTGTCACCTGTGACTTTGATGGAGAACCAAGAAGTAGGAGCATCATTGCATATTTCCTGTGACGGCATTGCTGCAATGCCTAGCAAGCTCTTCTATCTTTGTATATGAAATGTATATGAAATGTCCTCTTAGCTCTCTAATCTTTATAAATTTACTCATCACTTCCACTATGATTTCAGTGTATTAGCTTTTTTTTTTAGTCGGCATTCTTTCTTACTCTTCAGCGTGTTACTGAGTGTTTGAATTAGCTGTGGTCATACCAAGAAAATGGCAATGTATCTGTATAAACTTAAAAGAACTGTGTCTAAATAATCTGAATACATAGGCAAGCTTTGATTGAGAAAGACTTTAACTAGATTGTGGAACTGTTCTTGAAATTAAATTACATTAACTTTGTGTTACTTTCTTTTATAATTTTTTGTATGTTATTCATCTTAAAGTCTTTTGGGGGGGAGGTTAAACAGTGGCCTAAAGTATGTAGAAGGAACACAGATCTCTGAGGTGAGGACATTGCATGAGAGCTTGGGGTTTTGTTTTTAAACATACAGTCTATGTAAAAAAGTAGAAAAGCTCAACTAACATGGCCTTTATACCACCTAGTAGCCACTTTGCTTTCCAGGAAAGCGAGTGCTGGTAATGTAAAGAGAAGGCCTATTCTCTTTAGGTCTAGTCATACAAAAATGCCTCTTAGAATTTGAAATGGCCTGCATTTTAATTTTTTGTGATGAAAATATCCATCGCTTTTTCTATTCAAGCTGCCACTTCATAAGGATTGGGGGGAAAAGTCATTAGAAAGATCTTCTGATAAGGATTATTCTCTTTTCCTTGCTTCATGACTAACATTTAATCCAGATCTTTTCAAGAAGAGTTTTTAATCAGCTACCTGTTTGACAGTCTTTAAATGGGAATTACTGTTATATTCTGAAGGAAATTCATTCTTTTGTTTTGCTTGTGTCTTACATATGCAGTTCATTTGAGCATGGCCTCTTGCATCCCAAGCTTGTGGCATATTGAGCCAATCAGTGTCATCACAGTGCTTCTCTCTCCAGTTGTGGTACCACCATGTGCTATTGGAAGCTAGTTAGTTATCAGCAAGAAGCCACTCTTTTTTAGAAAGGTAACCCCTTAGCAGTAACTAGTTGTGCTTGTCTCAAACTATCACGGTCTTTTGAAGTTAATATTGAGCTTCTCTTTAACAATACTAAAAATACAGTAAAGTGCTTCTGGGAATACAAATTAAAGTGCTTCTGTTTTGTTCCTCTCCTGCATTACTAATTAATGCAAATCAGTAGAGCCAAGAGAGAACTGGGGGAGTTTGGGCTAATTTGCAGGTTATTAGATGTTTATTCAGGCTATACCACTTGGAGCTGTTTAAGCACTGAAAAGAAGGCTTATTTTCAAATTGTGAGAATTTTGAAAGAATAAAGCACGGTCAGTGCTGACAGAAGTTTAAACTGCCAGCCTTCGACAAATACATGTGAGAACAGGCCAATGATTTTCTTCCCTTAGAAAGATTCTAAGTGACCTGCATGTTTGTAGCTACTCTATCTCTTTAAACCTTTTGCCAAATATGTTTTTTTTAACATGCTAGCTCTGTCTCACTTGAAAGAAAAATAATTATTTTAACTGGAATAGTCACAAAACACCACTGCTTCAGGTAAATAAATCATAGGAAAATTGATACTGCATTGTTTAAGTTTAGTGAAGACAGAAAAAAATGAAAGCAAGCTCTATATCATGATATCAAGTATGATATCATTTCTAAGCAGTGTTTCCTCTCACATACTATTTTGGAAATAGTATGTTTTTAAAAATAGGCTTTTTCTGTACTGTACTGAGGTAGCACTTTGGGAAGTAGTAAGAATGTGTTACTTCAAGACCTAAAAGTAAGTGATTACTTGGGAAGTTACTGTGTTTATCAATTAACTTTCTGATGTGTCTGTAAGAGAATAATCTAAATCTTAAGATTATGCAGAATATATCCCAAAGAATCCTTACGTGCTCTAAGCATTGTATGTGTTTTTAGACTGTGACATGTGATTTTGGTACAATAGCTATTTTTGAACTCTATTAAAGTAGACAATAGAAATTCTCGGGGGACTGTTGCTGTTAAAAATTGCTATTGTTTAAATTGATGTTGGCATTTTTGGAGAAAGAAGAAAAAATAGATTAAATTGGTTTATGTTGCATGTTCTTTAAGACAACTGTATGGTTTCCTGTTCTCAAAATAACTTTTCCTGTGGAAATAGTGGAGGCCAGTTGACCTTTTATAATCTCAAGGAGACTAAACACAAAACACTGCAAAAGATCCTACAGTAAATATTAAATTGTCTTCAGTCTTCAATTATTTTGAAGATATACTATGTTTTAAATTACTGTTTCACATTTTTTTTCTTATACACTGGAGAGCATAATACATAATCGATTACATACATAATACATATACATTATGCATAATACATAATCGATAATAAATCGATTACTTTGTAGTAAGGAAAGTTTATAATGAAAAAGATATTGAATGATTGGACAGCAAATAATGTGTCAGTTCTATTTTATTGTGTGATGAGAAAAATCCTGAGGCAGTTTGCTCTATGTAGTATAACAAAAGCTTGTGCTTGTGCTGTAACAAGTTTAATGTTCTGTAAGCTATCATCTTTGAATGAAACAGGTGTATTTCTGAACCCGTTTTCACTGAAGCCATCTGTTTTGTAAAATCTCTAGAGGTGGAAGTGACCTCACAATTAAAAAATCCTTACCTTTTTTTTAAAAAAACACACTTTACTAATTGTTACTGATAGTTCAAAAAGGCTACCTTGCTGCTTTTCTTGATGAATAACTTTACGACTAGCAAATATATATAAAATAATTACTTTAATATCAATATCTTTCTAAATACTGTATAAATCACATAAACATTTTTCTTTGCCTTTTCTATCTTTCTTTTAAGAAAATAAATGCCAAGCTTCATGATGGAGTGTGTCAGCATTGTAAAGGTATCTTGGAGTGGCGGGTAAAATTCAGCAAGTATAAACTACTATCCCAACCCAAGAAATGGTGAGTTTAGATATTTTGCGTTAATCACTGACATAGTTTCTGAACTTTTTGGAGCATATTCTGGTTTGGAAAACTGCAAAATACTAGTTGTTATTGTATGACATTCTTCAAATTTGTAGTCTAAAGTTATCATATAAATGAAATGTTTATTTTCTAGTTCATTAATCTTTCCATTGTAAAGTTTTGAAAAGGAATCACCGTAGAAAAACAGTTGATTCCCTCTGCTTTCTGTTAAAATGCCTGAATATTTTAATGGTTACTGTGGACCTGTGAGCATGTCAGTGTATCCCAAACAAAAACAGAAATTTAAACCAGATATAACCAGGTTTTCTATGACTTTATCGCACGTCATTGTTAGCGGAAAACACATATCTGATTTTCACAGTTGATAAAACTATTTGGCAGAAAAATGAGTCGAGGAAAGATGTTTTGATTGTAAGCCCTATCAGAAGTCATCAGTAGCATTCTTTTCAGCAATAAAAGAATCTCTACTTCTGCAATATATTTGCAATACTTGTATTTCAATATGTTCTAGCATGTTCTCTCCCTTCTTACAGGAAGCTACAATCCTAAATATTAAATGTTCATCATTGTTTATATACAGAGATGAAGTAGGTATTTTGGGGGGAGGATAGTGAGTACATAGCAATGAGTATTGAAATAATTTATAGGCATATATTAGGCTAATTTTATTTATATTCTTGTGGATTTGATTCTTTTGCCTCATCTCTGCCCACCCCAAAATCTAAAAAAGGCAATGAAGGAGTAATTCATGTAAGAAATAGGAAAAGGGATGTTGTGGGAAAGCAACGCCTATGACAAAATATATTGTCTGTCAAATCTCTGAACAGATAACTTAGATTATGTGCCATTCTAAATCTATGGGAAGTGGATTTTAGCCCTGTCAATAGCAGTATTGTGGTTGAAGGGAAGGACAAGGTCGTTAAGAATTTCAGTGGGTGAATTAATTAATTTTAGTACAAATAACCCAAGATCTAGTATTTCCTATATTTGAACATTTCAAATAAACTATTAAAGGGGAAAAGTCTATGCCAGTGTTTGGTAATATACTCCTGGGTATTTGCAACCGAATAGGAAGGAGAATACTAAATGAATGTTTTCAATGAGGTGACACTGCAGTTTTTTAAAGGAGGAGAGATAAGACCTAGAAATCTTAGGCAAATCAAAGTTTGATTTTGTCACGTATGGAATCACAGAACAGTTAAAGTTGGAAGGGACCTCTAGAAATTGTCTAGTGCAAATCCCCACCCAGTCCCCCACAGTGTTTTTCACATTGAACTCTCTGTTCGGTTTGCGATAGTCCTCTCCCCACTTAGTAGTCATTTGCTGGACTTGCTGCCTGTGTCTCTTGTCCTGGGCTGCCACTGCAGTTGTGGCCTCCGCAGGGCTGAGGAGGGGCCAGAACCACCTCCCTTGACCCCTTGCCCCACTGGCCATGCTCTTATTGATATGCCAAGACATACAGAGACTCTTCCTAGAGTCTTTTCTTCCTAGAGAGCCAGCACTGGCTTTGTTCATTTTTCTGAGAAGTTCAAGAGGAAGATATTGTATTTTTGGATGGAAAGCTTTTATTAGTAAAGTGCATTTTTAGTGTATTTTGATTTTCTTTTATTGTTAAGACAGAGTAAAAAGTTACGCAGCTTTTAAAACAAAATTAGCTTTTGAACTGAAAGGAAAGGTTAGTGTTTTGCTACTGGGAATATAAAAATACTTTATATGTTTCTTTTTCATTTCTAAATTTAAAAAATATTTCTGAAAAAGTTAAGAGAGATGGAAAACAGGCAACGCTCTTCATGTTTTAGCAAGCATCAAAGAATAATTGATTCATACGAAACTTGGCTGTAACAGTGCATCTTCAGAAGAATATAGTAGTTTCTCTGTACTGTCTTTGAACATCGAATGCTTAATAAGTGCCTATAAATAGTCGTTTAATGCTCGCTTCTTTCTCCTCACAGTGTCAAATGCCTCCAGAAAGCTGTAAAAGATCCTTACCATATTATTTGCCGACCCTGTGCTTGTAAGCTAGGAATTTGTGCTAAGTGTGGAAAAGAAGAAGACATTGTAATTCCGTAAGTAGTTCCTGGGTTATGCACCTTTAGTACTGTACTTTTTTTTTCCTGTGTTAATAAAGTGTGTTTGGAAACTGCCTAGGAGCTGATGTACCTCATGCCATATTCTGAATAATCATGACAGGAATCATTGAGTCATTAGCTTCAGTTTCTTCTGCTGAAGCCAGAGTGGAAAGCCTATTGGTGTTAATGTGGCTAGTCTAAATAATTCTTACTCGGATAAGACCCTTATTGTAATATCAAAGAGTAAATTGCGTCTACTCCTTAGGAACAAAGCACTTTAAAATGGATAGAGCACCATAAAATATGCATAAGCCAATTTACTGTTTGCATTTAGTCTGTCATTTTATGATTTAGTTACTAGTGAGCAGAAGTAAACTAAACAAGGGCTGATGTTGAGCAACATAGCTACAGTATATTTAGTGAGTTTTTGTTTTTATTACCCTTTTGCTAGAGTTCTGTCTTTATTGAGCATCCTGAACTCATTTACTAGTGCCTGTCAGCCTGCCAGCAGTTGTTTATTTGGTCAATCTATTCACTTATATTTTTTTTTTCTTCAAAGACTTTTTTTTTCTTACTGACTCTTCAATATAACATGAAAAGAACTTTAAGTTGTCACTCCTGTCCCAAGTTGCATTCTGCTTCTCATTCCTTCCTTGTTTGAAAGATAAATGAACTCCAAAAGTAGCCTGATGATACCTTCAATTTGCTTTTTGTAGGATTCATGAAGGACAAGACAGAACTGAGAGTAAGGCTGTTGAAAATGACCAGGAGAGAAGTGAATTGGAGAATGAAGTGGATTTTGAAGCCAACTTCAGTAGTACAGACAATGACGAAGACTCTGATGTGCTTGAAGAAAGATTTAAAAGCATGAATTTTGAAAGGACAGATGTCTAAAAGTTTCTACGCCAGAGAGAGAATAAATTAAAATGTAAGCTTGTATTTGCCTTGAATTTCTGACCAGAAAGCCTGGTTTGACATATACAGTCCTTGCAAATACAAGTCGCAATTTTGTCCATTGATATTTGTTTTGGGGAGAAGGGCATTAATAAATATATATATGTTCATATTAAAGCAGGCATTCTTGTGGAAAGATTCAGAACTTGAATCTGTAAGCATAGATGTTTTTTGGATATATATGACAACTTCCTTTGTCTCTAGAATAAAGCCTCTTTGTGGAATTGTTCTAAATTCAATATTATGTGACTGTTGTATAGCCACTTGGAAAGCTATGTGGAAAACATGTAGTGTACATATAAAGGGCCCTGTCATAAAATGAGAAAAGCTAAACCAGCTATGGCAGTTTTCTGAAGGAAAAATTGAGACTGTGTCAGTGAGCTTCCAAACAGAGCTGAGAAGTCAAGTGCCCATCACTGTCTTGCCTTCTGTTTTTTGCATGCAGAAAGGGCCTGAATGCCGTCTTTGATGCAGTTCATGAGCATTTAATGTTTACTATATACAGATACAGATTTAAAGTTTATGATTATTACTAGCAATGTCTTGAAAACGAAGAAAAAAACTTGCAAAAATGCTTAGAATTGTTTCTGCATGTTTTTCATTTGAATACCAATGAATACAGAATACAGATCTATTTTTTTCTGATACATACTTGAGTATGTATGAGAAGTATGAGTATGTATCAGATACATGAGTAAATGCAGATACTTGAGTATCTGTACTTAAAGTACGGATGTTTGTATGGATCTGTATTTATTTTTGTCGCTACATTAGATGCAGATGCACTGTAGTGCAGGATGTAGAGTTAAAACCTCAAATCTTTCTGGCTCCTGTGGGTGTCCTTAGCTACATGAAAAGCCCTCAGTTATCAAGATAAGGAACACTAACACATTCAGTACTCAGTAGAACAGAAACTACTGGAACTTAAAAGACACGTTAGATCTATCTGTTTAGCATTTAATGAGGCTAATTGCCAAAAGCAACAGCAAAATTTTTATTATCAGTCATGAAGCAATGAGCTCATTAAGTTTTTCTAGCTGCCTAAATGATTGTCATTACAGATCAAGCAGTAAGAACAGGCCTTTTGTTATTTTTATTAAGTTCCTTTTTCATTTTTATATAATATAATGCTGCAATAAAACACCTTATTTGCCTTTTCTAAGTCATTTATAAAATTGCTCTTGTAATGATCTCATGGAAACAGCAATTTCTTCCTGTTTCTTTTCACTGTTGCCTTTCAACATGATACCTAAGAGGTTATTTTAATTTTTTCTCTCACGGGTACCTCTATTCATGGGTAGATGGATTTTTGCCAACTGTTTTGTGGTAACCTATAGCAGTAGACTATCGATGAGCATTTTACTCCTTGTTGCTGTTGCACATCATGATTTCTGCGGGGCTCTTCCCAGAGACAAAGTCCGAAGTTTACTAAATGTCTGGGGAGTTTTCCCTTTCTAGAGTTGCTTATTGCGTCCGCTGTCATAAAGAACTGGGTTTGATGACCCCAACAGCCCATCTCTTCTCCCCGCCCAGTCTCTAGGTAGGTGGTTTATAAGCTGAACAACCACTTTGGTATGCAAACACCTAGGTTCCTTAGCTTCACCTGATTTAAAAAAAAAAAAAAAAAAAAGGGAAAAGGAAAAGAAAAGAAAAAGAAAGGCCTAATCTAAACATTTGTGGAAGGTGATGGTTTTTCTTGGCCAAGTTGGCTAGGGAAGCCGTAGAGTGCTAGTAAGTGCTTGGTGGCAGAGGACGATGCTGACTTTGCCACTGCGGTGTGGCCCCATCAGAGGTGTTTGGAAACGGGGCGGAAGGTTATGTTGTGCTGACGGATGAGTCCTCCCAGCAGGACAACGGTGACGCCTGCCTTAGTGTGACATCGCCTGTTGTCCTGCCAGCTGACGTCAGTAATGACATTGAGTCAACGGGATGACCCCCCGCACGTGATGAGCGGGGCTGGCGAGTTGAGAGGTAATTTGCTCATGGAAGGGGCTTGTGAAGGGGAAGCGATGAGTTTCATACGAAGTGAACTTGACTTTTGGAAGTGATGTGCGTAAAGCAAACATTCTCTCAGGTGGAAAAATGTGGACATGGTGTGGCCTTTCACCTAAAGGTGAGAGGAAATCCTGAAATGATAGGAAAATGTGTCATGGAACTGACAATAGCTGCATAATGTGAAAATAAGGGAAAGGACTCTGGTGACAATCTGTCAATTTTAGGGAAGGGTAATGGCACACAGATGAACAACAAATCTTGAAAAGCAGGAAAAATCCCCTCAAGTTAATACCTTTTCACCATGTGCCAGATCCTGTGTTCAGACCTTTCTTGGGCTATTGGTACTGCAGATGGTAAAACTATGTGTGGATGATGGACAGCTACACATCAGTGGCACCTGGCTGGCAATACCATCCATGAAGACAAGACACAATTCAGACAAATTACCCTGTGTTTGATCCCCCTGTGTAGAAGAAATGTTATTGGAAATGAGTGCTGCAACTAAAGCTACACTGCTAAAACTCTCAGTACTGCTAATTTAGAAAAGTTAATTTGCTATTATAGAGAAAACGAATTTTCATTTTCCTGAAGTTAACTCTTAACAGTGAGACAAAAGGAAGAGTTGCAATCATTTTCTAATATGTAAGCAAAAGTTAAAAGACACATTTAGAATGTAAGATTTGGTTTTCATAACACTTTTAATTACGTGTGTTCCAAATTTCAAGTTCATTGTGAACAGCAAGCTGAATAGAGGATTATCTAGGGCAGAAGCACTTTAAACCCTGGTGTTAGATACAATCTTATTTAGATGAGAAAAAGAAAAGAGGGAAGAAGATTAAGAGTCTTTTAGAAAGACTCCTTCTTGGAAGGAGATTTCTGAGAATTTTTTAAGAATAGTTACATAATAGGAATCATCTTTTTTTTTTTTTTAGATTTTGAAAGATCTTTAGTGTTTCTTCTTTTTGTTCACAGAGAATACTGAATTTATATTTGTAAGCCTTAGGAGAGGGGGAAGAGCAATATCACCGTGGCTGCAGGAAATTGAAAGCTTAAGTGCTGTCTGTCTGAAATGACTGTTGGGGAGTGTTTCAGAGAGTCAGGAATTAGAGTGAACTGCCTTGGTCCTTACCTAATATATTCCTGGAGAAGAGAATGATAGATGATAATAATTAGTCATATGAAGGATAAAGGAGATGCAGTGATGCTGCTGACACAGTTGGATTCCTGTTAACTGATTGTCCTACAGGTGCTATCAGTTCTCATTTAGTGTGATTCAGCATGGGCAGTAATTAATTAGATAATGGACCGTCAACATGTGGAAATAAGGAGGTAAGATCATTCACACTTCACAGGGGAAATGCTTATCATAGACTTGTGCTGTCAGAACTTGTCATTGCTAACTTGAACAAATTAAGATTTCTGCAAGACAAATTCCCATAAGAGGATTTCCTAAGAGAGCCGAGCTTCACCACAGTATGAGCAGAGTCCAGTATGGATACAGTGCTGAGTTCTAGCATAATGACTTTCTTCATTAAAATTTCACAAGCATCTCAGCCTCTCATCAAATGTTTCTGAAGTATCAGGCCATACAAAAAGCGTTGCTAGCTGGTGTACTTCCAGGTTTGCATGGGCCTGAGCTCCTCTATTTTTGTCCTGATTACTGATTAACTCTTCTAAACTACTAATGCAATACAAGCCTCTGAAGATTTGTAGGGTTACTGTTTAATTAGAAAAGGATGATTTATTTTCTCCCTATACTTGGCATGTGCTTGGTAGCTGAGATGCAAATCAATGTATTAGCAAGGAAAATAGATGAGTCACCTGCTTATCCTCTAGCCTTACAATTACGCCTTTGTTTTGTTCAAGAGTTCTCAAATAAATGGACTCTGGCATAAAATGCAAATCTATCTCTGCTTATAGGAATCATCAGATTGAGTTAAGGAGTTAATGAGTAAAGATTCATAAGTAGCACGGAGAGATATTATTAACATCCCGTATTTAGTGAGCTGATCTCAAACATTGTCATCTACTTCACTTTGTCTTCCAACCCATTATTTGATAGCTCTTAAGAGGACTAAAGAGGTGTGTGTGTGTGTGTGTGTGTGTGTGTATATATATATATATATATATAAAAGAAAGTTTTCTAACTTATTATATATAGCCAATTTGAAGATGGGTTCCTGCCCTCAGAATAGTTGCAATAAATTAGTATTTGAAGCAAGGTAATTCTATATAGAGATTGGTAAAATTTCTTGGACAAATGAGCTTCAACACAGAATAGAAATGACATTATTTCAGATAGCATTTCTTGTTTTAAAAAGTTTAGCTGAAATCACAAAAGGAGTTGTTCTTACTGAAGTCTGTGAGAAAGGTATAGGGAGTGGATCCATAATTTAGTCTTTAGACAAAAGGCTTGAATTTCAAGACCTTGAAAATGCAGGCTAAAGACTATGACCTTCACATCAAGGAGCCTGATTTTGACATGTAACATATTTGTTACCATATAATGGTCATGGTACCATACACATGTACCAGATTTATTTTCTTCGATAGAGATTGAGAAACTCAGAATGGTCTGTCAAAATCACATGTGCTTTGATTGCAGTATCAAATATATTTTTATGTTTTTCTTGTAGCTATAGCATGTAAGATTATTCTTTTGTGCGAAAATACATGGATTTTTTATGTTCCTGAATGGTAGCACTCACTTAAAAACTCACTTAGGACAGCTTGCATTTCTTGAGTCTCAAGATAGTCACAAATGTGTGCCTAGCACCTGAGTTACAGTTTCCTAAATTCTTTGTGAGCAAAACTTGAAACATTTATTCCATAAATACTTACAAGGTACATCTGTGACTATCTGATTTTTTTTTGCTTCTAGACCTTAGTCTATCTCCATAGTATTTTTGATCTTTTAGTGTGATTTTTCTAAGTTTGTCCCAGGATCTGATTCTACCCTGTGGAGGCTGCTGACTTGAATGAAAGTTGATGCCGCCTTTGACTGACAGCAACCATAGATTGCGCTGGCTTATTCCCAGTAACAGCGTCAGACTTGCCACCAGAACCATAAAGCAAATTGCTTGCTCAGAAGCAGTAACACTTGTGATATATGTATGAAATAAAATGAGGCCACAGGTCATCGTGAAAGAAAAAGCCCCCAAATGTTTTTTTTTTGTTGAAAGAGTAATATGAAGAAACCCTATATCTTCCAATTCCAAAGAAAACAGAACTCAAGAAAACAAAACAGACTAAACCTATTCTTGTAGCATTAGAAAAATAGCAATTTTAGTATTTCTTACATGACACAACAAAGTTTAAAAAGCATCTTTCTCCAAGCATGGCTAACATCTCCTGCTATAAGTGTAATAACTGCTTTGTAATAGCTGTCTTTCTCACTGTAAGTTAGTTATTAGATCTGTGACTGACCATCGGAAATCTGGTTTCAAATGAAAGCAAGTTGTGCCTGCACTATTTGGAAAGCAAACAAAACAAAGAAACAAACAAAATAAACAAAAAACATAGTATGTGTTTTATGTTATAAATCTATTTTTGCAAGCTGAAAAGATTGATGGTATAAATATCTAGAAACTTTTAATGTCTAGAATTTTCACATTTTAGGAAAGTATAGCATTGAGCATTAAGCTGTCTTGAAAGTGTGTGGTGATTGGAACTTCAGGTCTGTCCTCTTTACAGTGTGTCAGTGCAGAGCTTTCTATGCTCTCCGGTTTGTGTAATGGGTTGTGTTGCATTTACGTATAAATAGCACTGATGCTGTGAACTCCTTGCATCAAGAAAGCATTGAATTTTGGATCACTGTGCACAGCTAGCTGCGCCATTCACATCATCACCCTTCAACTTTTCTCAGAGGAAGGGCAAGCCAAACAAGGATGGTGGCTGTCTGTGGATGTTACTTCTGAAAATCACATCAGCAGCTGTCTGGCTGGGGCAGAAAGGCCTGCAGCGCTCACCCAGAGCACGTCAGAAATGTGTCCTGTTGGGCATTTTGTTTCTGGCCACCCTCAGCCTGTGACAGGCCTCTCTCTGCTACAGAAATTAGCGTTAAAAGCGCATATTGTTCAGCTGCCGAGCAGCAAAGGCCCACTCGCCGTTAATGAGAATGCCGTGTGTGGCACGAAAGGAGGCATAATGTATATGCCTCTTGTCTTTAAATGGAGAGAAGGGCCTCTGCCAAACGGCTGAGGGTGTCAGGCAGGCTGCTTAAGCCAGGTCTGTCCAAAACGCCAGTTAGATGCCAGAAAAGAAGAAAAACTTCTCCCTGGAATAAACACAGTGCTGAGCTTGTGAGTAAGGAAACACAGAGGTTCACACAGCCTGCAACTGCCTCCCTTCATCTTCACAGGCCGCAGCTGTCACTGTAATGTGCATGGTAATTAATCCTAATAATAAATCTGCTGCTTCACCATAATTGGCCTGACAACAAGTTAGTGTTTATTGCCCCCTAGCATCTTTAATGAGATTTGCAAGCAGACTCCAAGAAATGAAATACGCTGCTGCTGAAGCACTCTTAATTTTAAGAGAAAATTAAGCAAGTTAAACAGAACTTTGTAATGAGTAGTAACTATTCTGTAGTGTATTTATTTTCCTGGGCCTAAGTGGCAATGAACCAAAAAGAATAACTCAGACTAAGAGCTCAATTTTTGCAAATAAATTCAGGCCTTTTCGAAGTCTCAGTGTGATGTTATCACTGCTTTATCTCTGTAGCTTGAATTTTTGTTCCTGTTTTTCTTTTTTTTTCCTCCTTTATATTATAAAGGTATGTTTAAAATTGATTATATCAGTAAGAGCAAAGTTCTTTTCTGTAAAAAGCTACTACGTTCGGGACAAAATCACTGAGTCATGTTATTCTATCACTGGGACTTTGGCTCTTTCTAGAGGTAACTTGTATTACAAGAGTTTTTGATTCACTAATATTGAGCAACCTATACTGGTGGTTAAATATACCTTTCCTAATAGTCCTAATATGAAGCTACTCTACTAGTCTTCACATTAAATTATTCCAATTCTCTCTCTCCTTCCTTCCTGCTTTCCTTCTTTCCTTTTTTCCCTTCTCCTTTCCTTTCTTCATTCCATTTTCCTTTCTTTTCCCCGTCTGTCTTTTTAAATTTAGAGTAATTGGATACTTCATTAAAGAGAGGGTCCTCAATTTTGTTTGGCAATTGCTGTTCCACTGAGTTTACTGTGTAAATAAGTTAGGGCAGGTGCATGAAGGGTCATCCGAGCTACAAGTTTTCACATGAGAAAAGTAAGCAAGAGACTGGCAAATAGAAACCAAAACTCAAAACTGTCCGATTGATTTTGCTGTCTTTAATGTTATTTCACAGAATCACAGAATGGTTAAGGTTGGAAGGTACCTCTAGAGATCATCTAGTCTAAACCTCCTGCTCAAGCATGTCTATACACAATGTATTAAGTAGAACATTGTATAGCCCAAGAATCTAAAAAAAAAAGAAAAAAGAAAATGTTAGGTTTTTTTCTCCTTAATAAATGCAAAACAAAGAAAATACAAAAGATTTTGCATTCGGACCACCACATCTCTTTACGCAGTGCTGTGTGGTAAATTGCAGAACGAGGAAACTTTTCTGTTTCTAAGAAACTCCCTCACAACACTAGGTGTCACTATAACAAAGAGAAAAAGTTATCGTAAAGTAGTTTGGAGAAGTTTAGAAAATGGCTTTTAAATCCCCTTGTAACCTCAGAGCTCCATGCGGAGCATCTTTGTTCTCAAATGGCAGGATTTTGTTTTGTTTTTGTTTTGGATACAAAAAATCTCTGATCCTGATTTTCTGAGTATGTAGTGAGTCAATACAGGGCTCAGGAAAAGAGCTGGAATCAACTGTGGACACCTGAGCTAGGAATTCATCTTTTGATTTGGAGGATGGTTGCAGGGAAATCTAGATGGGAAAGCTAAAAAGGCCTTCACCCTGCAGCAGAATACTGGGCATATTCAAGCAGTGAATTTTCAGAAGATAGAGCTTTGTGCTGATTCAGGACTCTGGCCTTCTGCTATGTTAATTAAAAAGTGATGGAAAAAGAAGCCCATGCACAAATGACACTACAAAGATACTAACACTTTAACCTCAGCTCATCATTTTCCTCAATAGCCTGAGAAAACTGGGATAGAGTGGAAGAGGAAAGTGCAGAAAATGAAAAATGTTGCCGCCAAATGATATTTCACCAGCAATAGGTTTTCACCAACAGGTTCTGTGGAGCTCCTCAGTGACTACTTGAGAGTGAGGAGAACTATTAACAGGACATTGAAAATAGGTTATTTTTTTGCTCTAGACCAAATGAAATCTGAAACCTTTCTTGTCAGTTTGATAAGAACTGATCAGCAGATGAGCAAGTTTTTTTTGTCATGTAGAAATTAATCTAAATAAACATCCATTTACTTAGCCCTGTTTTGCTTTCCGAACTGACTTAATGTCACAGCAGTCTTGTTTCTGAGTGCCAAACATAGAAGTTATCATAACACTGTCAACGTGGACCTTCCTGGACACACGCTGAGGAAATTCATAAGAAAAACTGTGAGCAAACACATAGGGATCAACATGCATCAATCAGATGAAGTGGTTGTCCCTCACTGAAAGTCAGTTGTGCTGTTCACTGCTAGTTGAAATGCATAATAAGAAAAAATCTCTACTTATATTAAAAAGAAAGGCTTTTTCATTAGCTAAGTATGTGAAGACTGTGCAAAATATATCTATACTATGACTAGTTATTAAGTTTAAATACTTGTGGTCAAAAATGATAATGTTTGAATTCATGTGGGCTGGTTTGAGTTTTGTCTTTCAATAATTTCTAGATAGCCTCTTGGATATATATGTTCTAGGTAAAATCTAATATGACGATGGCCATTCTACATGAACAGGAAAAGCTACAATCACAAGTATTTGTGTTCAAGGAAATAGAAATCTGGAAATGATTTACAGGCCCCTCCTGAAAAACTATGATAATTTATGCCTGTTAAACTCTGATCTGTGATCTCTGGCAGTTTGTCGTATGCGTTCTAATGTTCAGATTCACATTGGTGTGTTTTTTCTAATTATTATCTAAAGGTCTGAGTGTAGAGCAGCACTGCACAAGCTGTTTGTTCTGGGAAGTACCAAAGGGTTTTCTGAGAATTACAGATTTGTACATTTATCTTGGGCCAAGTCCACACTGTATAAAAATCAATGGAAGTTTTACTACTAACTCTAATGGGCTCCGGAACTGACAATTTAAATTTAAATTGTGTTAATTGTTACTTTTATTATGAAGTCTTATACAATTGTACACATTTAGAGCAAATATTGCTTCCACTGAGAAGCCCTAATGGGCATGTGGAGTCTCATTGTCATGCTGTAATTCGTAAGGGTATTTCCTCAGAGTCAGCAACAGCCTGGTTATCCAAAATGATCATGCAGAAATTAATTTGAAAGGCTCTTACACTGGTACATACACTGGTATGTATTTCAGAGAAGGTAAATAATAAATTAGATGTGCAGCTTTCTTGTGTTTTGTTTCTGTTGTTGCTGTTGTTTATCTTTTGTTGTTGTTGTCATTGCACAGCAGGTCTCAGCTCCATATGTTTTTGGGGCAAAATTCTTTCCATCCCATGAAACTGATATAACTGGAGTGAAAATTCTCCTGAAATAGCTTTTCAAAGCCAAATCTGAGTTGTTTGACCTGGAGGATCAATTTTCTGCTGGCACAATACTGCTGGGCAGAGATGATGAGATGGCTACAAGCTACTTCTCTGGATTTCTAGCCCTTCCTTGGCAAATGGCAGCCCCAAAGAGAGGTCGTGGAGCAGGTGTATATGTACCTTCCTCAGGCTACCCAGCACCCACAGTAGTCTCAACTTTTTCATGTCAGGTCAACCTCCAGCCCCCTCCACCCCCTGGGGTTTGGGCAATTTTAATGCACAGAGTTTAAGGCTGAACTGCTTTTTCCATAGACTGTATTTCATGCACTTAAAGCAGAACAGATGAAGTTAAACAGCATCGCTTAAATCTTCTCTAAATACCCTGATAAGTGGTTATGATCCTGAACTTTTACTATGGTAACAGGAGAACAGGATTTCTATATCTGTAACATTGTGCTGGGGGCTGGGCATCATGTTGCTTTGTGAAAAGGTATTTGCAAATGAACCATTATAGTTAATGTCTAACAGAGTTGCTTTAAAAAATGATGTTTTTTTAATTATTTGGCATGGAAGACAGAGCAGACAAAAAGTTCATTTTGTTCGCAGTTTAGCTCATGAATCACTTGCCATGATTGCAGTAGATGTGGTGACTGGATTAGCTACGCTAGCAGCAATTCAGCTGTCAAGAACTCTTCCTTGAAAAAATGGAAAGCACAGCAGTGTCAAAAGCAAATGTCTGGTCACAGTCATACCTCATGATGTCACTTTGTTTGTGCCACGAGTTATGATTACAGTAAACATCAATAATTAAAGACCAAATCAAAAGCATGAGATGAAAATGCATATGAAATTTACAGCTTTTACAATTCAGTTATGTTTTATGTCCTATAATAATAAGATACACAAATAAAATTCTTAGTATTAAAAAGAAGTAAAATAGGTATTTGCTATCACATCATAAATCCAGTTATATCTCACTGGATATTCTAAGTGAGCATATTCTTGCTGCTTTGTAAATTGAACAGTGTAGCTCGTTGGTCAGAATGCTGAACGCAGTTAGCAGGTTTTTTTCTATGAATACTGAGTTTGATCCACAGTGGTATTTGTGTTGCAAATGGCACTCCTGTGAAGGGCACAGACCATAAATAACTGTATATTGAAAAAATACTATTACTTGCAGCCCATGAAAATCAAGCATGTCATGTTTTGGAACGAGATGCAATATTTCTTTTTAGACCAAATTAGATATGCTGATGATACAGAATCCCTACTCTGTACCCAATGTATCCATCAGGAGTGGCTGATGCACCAGAGGACACTGCTGCCAATGAAGAACCTGGGCTGGCTGGAGAGATGGGGAGAGAGGAATCTCATGAGGTTCAGCAAAGGCAAGTGCAGGGTCCTGCACTGAGGGAGGAATAAACAGTAGTTTAGCAGTGGTGCAGGATGGAGCTGACCTGTGGGAGAGCATCTCTGCAGAGAAGGACCTGGGGGTCCTAGTGGACAGTAAGTTGACCACGAGCCAGTAATTTGGCCAAACAGGCAAATCATCTCCTGGAAAGGCCAGTGTGCATTATGAAGAGCATTGTCAGAAAGTCAAGAAGTGATCCTCTCCCTTTACTCAGGCTTGCAAGGACACTTCTAGAGTACTGTGTCCTGTTCTGGGCTCCATAGTACAAGAGGGACATGGAGCTACTGGAGATTCCAGTGTAGAACCACTGAGAGGATCAGGAGCCTGGAGCATCTCTCCTGTGAGGAGATATGGAGAGAGCTGGGTCTGTTCAGCCTAAAGAAGAAAGTGATGAGAAGGGACATTTTAAGTGTATGTAAATACCTTAAGGGAGGGTGTGTGACAGGATGGGACCAAACTATTTTAACTGGTGGCCAGTAGTAGGCAAGAGGCAACCGTCACAAACTGAAGCATAGGAAGTTAGGCCTGAATTTGAGAAAAATCTCTTGACCATAAGAGTGACAGAGCCCTGGAACAGATGGCTCAAAGAGGTTATGAAGTCCCCCTCTCTGGGAACATTTAAATTTCATCTGGATGTGACCCTGTGCCATATGCTTTAGGTGTCCATGCTTGAGTAGAGGTTTGGACTAGATGATCTCTACAGGTCCCTTCCAATCTTAATCATCCTGTGATTCTGTGGCATCAGAAAATAATTTTCCTCTGCAAATTCTTCCAGTTTAGATAAAATAATACATAACAGAAGAATTTGTTTCACTTACCAAATGGCAGACTTTTGTTATATACAATTTTCAATTGCTACTTTTTATCTAAAAAAAAGATAATATACATATGTCTGATGACCTATACTTATATCTTCAGTCCTGCATTACTCAGTGAAGCCAGATGGTGCATATTGCTGCTAACAGTAAGAGTCATCTGACACAGCTTTGGACAGGAAGTAGTAGAAAAAAATGTTTCCTCATCTGTAAATTATCTCTTGATTAAGTAAGAAAATACATAGCAAGATTATCATCATGTTGTATCATGTTGTTTAGCACTAAGCCCTGTGGGACTTTCGCAAAGACAGGTTATCAAATGGCTTTTAAGTAGGCAGATGATGAAAGTGCAATATAGAATTATTGTTGCTCTCAATGTTGGATGAAGCTTTTGGTGCAGATGCAATTTTAAATAGGTATTTCACAGTCAGTTAAGCAGTTATTGAAAAATTTCCTAAATTCAAGCCTGATAAGGGTAGAAGAAAGCTCATTTCCTGGAACTACCACCTCTTCTCCTTTCTGATGAAGTATGAATCAGTGAGAATTTAAACAAGTGGATAGAACGGAGAAATAAAGTCCTTTATTGGGCTATTGGATATAAACTAATAAGCATAAATACTCTTTTCTTGAATATCCCATTAATCATCATTAACTTCTTTACTTGCAACTTTTCGTCTGCTACATAATGCCCCTACAGGAAGAGAGCTTAATCAATTTAGAAGGACAGAAAAACACTCTATGCAGCACATACCTCTTACATTAAAAGCTTCTATAGTCTTTTTGGCCTTGTTGAGGCAATCTATTGGAGCTGAATTTCACCCTTGAAAAAAGATCTACTTTTGTGCCACCTAGGGGAAAAAAGAAAAGCCTTGACTTGATTATTTTATTTTATTTTGTTCTTGTTATCAGTACCTTTTTCTATGATTCCTCTTTGCAGAGTGCAGGAACATGCTGACTAATTTCTGTGTTTTTTTTTTCATATCTAAAACAAGCCCATGAATTTCAAAAGCTGACCCAAGTGAGGTCAAGACCAAAAGCAATATAGTGTTGGTGAGACAGACCTATTACCGGAGATAAATGATACCTTCCCTTCCTATTTCACACTTAGAAGTAGGTAACCATGGCGACTGCCAATGCTTAATATCTATACAGACTCCAAGATTGTCATCTCTCACACACTTACTCCTTCCGTTAGCCTCAAAAGAATTATCTTGCCAAAATAACTCTGCATGCTTCATAACATGAAATTACAATTTATCCTCCCTTTTAACTGCAGTTAACTGCATTATGCTGTAGATTGTCTGTAATCTCCTACCCTTTGGGTAATTCAGATGGCAAACTGGAATAAAAGCTGACCAAACAAGTGAAAGGCGCGATAAAGTTTTCCAAAGAGCATATATGATGATGGAGCTCGTGCTTCTTCTCCAGGGTGATATGGATCCTCATCACATGAAGTCTTATTGATACACTCTACAAAACTGGTCTGTGCCCAGCAGGGAGTGACATCAAAGTATGGCAAGGGCCATTCAAGACAAGAGAAAGGGTTCTGGAGGATGTTCCCATGGAGCAGGAGCCTGTCCAGCTCTGAGTCAGGTTTTTATTAGTATTATATCACACAGCCTATCAGCACAGCAGCTTACATGAACTGTGAATATTCACTCCTTAAAAGGTCATGGATGCACTTTTATGAGTAACCATATAAAGAGTGGGATATCTGATCTGTGGAATACCTTTTTAGCCTTCTAATGCAAATCTCCATAAATGATCCTTGCAATAATGGAAGGGCTACTAATGGCTCTACTAAAGGCTGTGATTACAGAAAGCATGCCCAGATATATTTGATTACATGGCTCAGTGCTGCAAAATTTCTGCGACAATTGATTTATCTAGTTAGCTGGTCTAGCATCGCTGTGATGGCCGAAATAACCTGAGGGGAAATATCTTCTTTTCTTTTTCTCATTGTTTGTATGATAGTTGGAAATGTGAAGAATGACTTGAAATTGGATAAACTGCTTTTATTTTCAACATCCAAAATACTCTTTTTCTTTTTTATTATTTTTTTAGCTTCATTTGGCTAATCTCAAAACTTCTCTTGCACTAAAATTCTTTGTCAGGAGGGAGAAACAGAATAGTCGTGATCTCATCATTTTTTTAAAGAAACCTCCCAGTCCTTTGATAACCTGAGCTAGGCTATATTCCTGAAATAAATAAATTAAAAAAAAATGAGAGCAGAAAATAATAGAGGTCTCAAAATTCTGATATATATGTGTTTAACACATTTTTAAAATCAAATTCTGTGCATCCTTTTTAAAGAAAAGGAAAAAAATCACACTGTCCTAAACTTCATTGACCAAAATCTCAAGTAAGAAGGAACTTTGCATTTTAAATGCAAAATCATAGAATATTAGAATCCTTGAGGTTGGAAGGGACTTTTAGAGATCATCTAGTCCAACCCCCCTGCACAGGTAGGGTCACCTAGAGCAGGTGGCACAGGGCGGCATCCAAGCAGGTTTTGAAGATCCAGAGAAGGAGACTCCACAACCTCCCTGGGCAGCCTATTCCAGGGCTCTGGCACCCTCACAGTGAAGAATTTTCTTCCTTAAGTCTCTGCGGATTTTTTGGTGCTTCAGTTTGTGGCCTTTTCTCTTGTCCTATCACTGTCCAGCACTGAAAAGAGGCTGGCCTCATCCTCCTCACTCGTTCGACTCCTCACTCGTTCGACACCGTTACTTAAGGTTTCTATGGAAAAATGGAAATCAAAGCTTCATGCTATTGTAACCCAGATTTAATACAAATCCTGAAACATCATTGCTGCAAGATTGTGATGGGGATTAACATCACAATCGGACAGAGTACTGTGCTACTAGATCAGGGATCCAGAAGTACTGCCTATTATAAGACCTGTGTAGGTTTTCCTGGAAGAGAAACTCTTCACTTGCAAAATTGCAGGGATTCCCTGCACTGTCAGTAAAATTTTGCTTTTTTTTCCAAGTAAAAGGGATACAATTAATTATCTTTTCTTGAAAATTAATTTTCATTCATTGTTGATTATTGGGTCAACAGCAGAAGAAAGGACATTGGGGAGGCTGATGATGTTTTAGGAACACAGGGAGGCTTTTAAGGTTAGTACTTCCTACTCACCTGCAAATGTAGTGCTGGCAAGGCGAGGGCAAGTGCATGGGCCAGCTGCTGGAGCTGCTCTCCCCGGGTCACCAGCTCTCCTCACCTCTGCTGGGACCTAGGATTGAGTCAAAATGGATATACATGATGATAAGAGGTAACTCTTCAGCCCTCATTCTTCAGTGTGTGACAAAGCCTAGCTGCCCCTAGCTGAGTATAACCTTCTGCAAACATCTGTTGGTGCTTAGCAGTTTGTTGCTTCATTTCAGCTAATCTCCCCTCTAAAGCACTTGTGTTGAGCTTTAACAAAAGAGCAAATACCAGGTGAGAAGGTCACCTGTCTGGAAAGTGTGTTTTGTTTGTTAATGCAAGGACTGTTTCAGAGAAGGCAGTTTTATTCCTCACATTTCTCAAATGCACTGTGCAAAGTAACTACAAGCCATTTAGCACTTCTGTAGCATGTCAAGTGTCATCCAAGATAATTCCTATAATTTAAAAAGATGTTAAAGTGTTAACATTTTAAATCCTTTAACTGCTAGTAAATTTAAATGCTTTAGCCTTTGACAATAATAAATCCATCTGTTGGTGTTCCAATCCTTTAATGTAGAAAATAAATGTTTCTTTGACTCAAGTATTTTTGAATTTATTTTTGAGAAGTAGAATAATATCTTTTCTAAGAAACTGAAACTTTAGTTTTCACCATACTCCATGAGCTACAAAGAGAAAAAATGATATTCCAAAAAATTTACACTAGTCTTTGAATTTATGAGGTGGTTTTATTCTCAACTAAACATCCATGGCTGGAAAAGAGACTGAAAAAGATGACTCAGAGAAAAAAAATATGAACAAAATGTGAATAAAGAAATAGATTCTGAACACACTATTTTCTTTTTTATTTTATTTAGTGGTTAACCAGAATTTTCTAAATTTACTATATGAGAAATTTTGGGAGAGAGGTAGCTCAGGGGCCAGAGGACTAACTTTCTTTTACTTTCTGTGGAATCTCTTGGCCATCAAATAAGTTTCAAATTAGACAGAACTTTATTTTTTGCAAGATTGTTCTGAAATTCTTTTAAATCACAATTTTACATTAGCAGAAACTTATTTATGTCTTAGTGTGTCTTAATGAAATCCAAACACTATCCTCTCATTGTAGCATCAAGACTTGCCTGGGATATTGTGTTCTGCTTGGTAGCAAGACATATCTCAAGACCAACTGATACAAGATAAAAAGTGATAGATTTTTTAATATTTGTTCAGTGCATATAAATAGTACAATTAAGATGACAATACCTCAACTACAATTATTAGAAGGAGTATGGTAATTGCTATTTGTTAGGCAATTGAATTCTGAAGTAACCAATAACAAATGTATTGGTTAGGATTGGTTGAGAAGGGTTGGGTTAGGGATCACTTAGGCAAATTGGCCACCTAAAAACCTATGGGCCCAGATGGGATGCACCCAAGAGTGCTGAGGGAATTGGCCGAGGTTATTGCTCAGCCTCTCTCCATCATC
>JAUBOD010000797.1:180056-195826 GCA_032353885.1 Nothura maculosa
ACAGGCTGCCCAGGGAGGTTGTGGAGTCTCCTTCTCTGGAAGTCTTCAAAACCCGCCTGGATGCCACCCTGTGCCACCTGCTCTAGGTGTGCCTGCTTGGACCAGATGATCTCTAGAGGTCCCTTCCAACCTTGAAGATTCTGTGATTCTGTGAAGTGTATTTGGAGGAGCCAAAATGAAACGGTTTTGATTTACAAACGGAAGAAATTGGATGGCTTTGTTTCCCTTTTTTTTTTTATCACAGAGGTCTGGGGCTTAGCTATTCCAATCTCAGAGTCCCCTTTTAGGGGACTCTGGGCATCGAAGCCAGAAAAAGAGCAACAGATATGTAGTATGGTATATGGTCTGATGAATATTCCTGATTGATAGACATTTAATTTCTACTTGCTAGCAGATTGCTCATTAGCTGAAAACATAGCATTATATTATATTTTATTAGCTGCTTAGTTAATAGCTTATATAATAAAAATAATAGCTAATACCTTGCTAGATTAGCTTCGAATATATACATTACAAGTGCCAAAGTTTGGCTCCATCTCAGTTTCTCAGAATATTGACGCTACAGTAGTCCCCAGGTTGCTGTGACAACAATAACAGTTGCAAAACCACCAGAATACAAATTACACAACAACCAACAAACTACTATTTCAGCCTGTTTTTTTATGTCCATACAAGCTTCTTTAAGTTCTAGACGTTAGGGAATTGAGACAAACTTCTCCTCAGGGAAAGATCTGAGGAATAATCCTTCTCACAAACAAAGTCCTTTGTTGTTTATCTACTCCATATATTTATTTCCAATTCAGCATATCAATCTTCACAACTTTTGCAGATTCAACAGAGTATACACATTAGCATTATTACCATTATTACCATTATCACAACTGTTACATCATTATTGCAATTTAACCTCGCAAGTAGTTTGCTAAAATATTGATATCAGAAGTGCCACTCATAACCACTCTAAGCACCCTGAGCAATTTATCAAATCTTATGCTGTTAACCTCAACAATATGTAGTTTATTCTAATTAATAATATGCCTAGAGCTTGGTCTTGCATGGAAAAAGAAAAAGACCTCTTAATTTGGGATAATTTCACTTCCCCCTCAAAATGTAAAAGGCTAAAATCTCCTTATGATATTGTATCTCAAGATTAAAGGAGGTTTGCCTCCATATCTTAAGTCATCTACTCAGAGACGTTTCAAGAAAATACCTTTTCCATAGGTCTTTTTCTTTCCACTCTTTTTTTTTCCCTTTTCACTCTATTGAGCTTCGTGTCATAAGACAATTCCTCTCATGCACATACAAATAAACAAATGAAAATAGCAAGTGGATCAACCACTATGTTTAAGATTTATATATTCAGAATTAAAATGGAAAATGTAGCCCTCTTTTGTGCTAAAAATAAAATGAAGGATGTCAGAAATGTTAACTTGCCAAATTATCTATGTTCATCATATCTTTTATTCCATTCTAGTAAATTAGTATTATCTAAGCAACCACTTTAACATGTAAAACTCCTAAGAAATTGTGAAGCACAGATTTATTTTCTACACAAATTTAGCTAAGATAATAACCAGAAATTTGAAATTTAGTTGTTTGTTTTAGAGAAAATTTTTATGGAGAAAAAGTGCATACACATGGATTTCCCAATCTGATTTTATGCAGTCGTGCTTAATCTTCTGTGTAGCTGGTCGTCTTTCTCATTTTGCTGAAATTGTCTATTTTACTGAAAACAGTAGTGATGCTGTTGGAGGCAACAGCATGGAGGAAATGCTGTTTCCTCCAGAAAACAGCATTTTTCTGTTGGAGGAGGAAATGAACCAGGAATTCTCCAGAATTCTGAGATTCCCTACAGTCTCTTTATTCTCTAGAAACAAAGACTTTATTCTTTTCTTTCAAGAATAGAAATCTTCATAGCTAAGTCTGCTGAAAATAGGCTTCTTTCAGAGTTACAGTTGTTAGTCCAACCTTTGGAAAGTACTTGAATCTAACAATCATGATACATACAGGAAGGCAAGCATGATAGCACAGACCTTGCATTTCAGTCAAGAAAACTTCTGTTTATCATCTGCCAACTAGTGGGTGGGATCCCATGGGAGGCAGCTCTGAAGAGCAAAGGAGTCCAGGAAAGCTGGTAGAACTTTAATAAAAACATTCTCCAATTTCAAGAAAGGTCCATCCTCAGGGGGAAAAAAAAAGAGATGTGTTTCCAGAGTTCAGCTTGAGTAACCAGGGGAATCATATCTAAAATTCAAATGACAGCAGAGAGGAGGAGAAAGAAGAGACAGGCTATAAAAGATGAAACTAGAACTATGTCCAGGCACACAGGGATGACAACAAGAAAACCAAAAACTCATCATTGAGGGCAGCAAAAATAGCTTTCATCAGCAGTTAGCAATATTGAGACCAATAAAAGCAATAAAAGGTTGAAAATGGAAAATGTGTGCACATTGCTGGATGGGATAGGTGAATTTGAAAAGCAAACACAGTCTGAAGACCTTTGTGCAGACCTCTGCAGCCACCAACAAAGTCTGCCCACTCTGTGCCTAGTGACAGTGTTCAAGTTGGGGAGCAGCCACCAGCTGCAATCCTCAACAGCAGTGAGGGATCACTTGCAAGCACTCAACCCATACAAGTGTCTGCTGCCCAGTGGGCTACACTGAAGAGACAAACGTGAGCGTCCTCACAAGTCCACAGTGTATCAGCTTTGACAGGTTGGAGGAAGTTCCTAGAAACTGCAGAGAAAGGGGAAACATCTCAGTCTGGAAAACTGCAGGCTAGTTACCATTTCAATTCCTGGGCAAATAATAGGACATATGTGGTCCTCTGACCACATGCCTCAGCATGTAAAGGAGAAAGTGGTGATTGAGAGTCATCAACAAGGATTTACCGAACTGTGACTGCTACTTTCTGTGACTCTGTGTCAGCCTGATAGTTTTTGTGATAAAATGACCAGATCTGAAGATGAGGGAGAACAGTGGATGTTATTTACCTCAATATTAGAAAAGCTTTTGATTCTGTCTCCCATATTATTCTGTTCAGACTGGATCATTCTACATCTGGGAAGGAAGATAGAAATGGACGAAGACGTGCTGAGGGTTGGGCTCAGGTATTGATGGTTATGTATCACACCCTACACAAAGCCTAGTGTCAGATGATGCAGCATAATGGTCTCTCATGAGACCTGTCCTGTTCAACACACCCGTTGGTGACCTGAGGAGGAGGACAACAGATGCTCCATAGTGTATGCAGACAACTCTGAGTAGGAGAGATGACAGCTGCTGTGAGAGAGGACAGCTGCCTTTCAGAAGGCCCTGGTCAGACAGGAAGAAAAAGCTGCAGAAATTTGAAGAAATTCAGCTGGGATGAAGTTCCAATCTTGTCCAGGTGGGCAGAGTCTGGCAGTGCCATGGGCGAAGATGGGGCTAGGGACAATTCCACAGAACCAGGTTTGTCACAGCTCTCATGGTAGCAGCATCAGAAGTGCTGTCACAGAGGTGCACCAGGAACTCAGACCAAAGACTAATGGAAATGCTCCCCACTGAGGACAGCCCAGAGCGGGGCTGTGCCACCTCTGTCCTGGAAGTTTTCAAGCCCTTATTGGGTAAAGCCCTCATAAAGTATGATCTTCTTGCTGGGCTTACTTTTACCATTGCTTTGTGCCACATACCTCCTAGGTTCATTTCAAATTGAATTTCCTAATATATAATGATGCTAAAATATTGTATGCAGCTTCTATGTTCTGAGAAAGCCCTCTTCCCACAAAAGGGATTACCACACAAGGCCCAGAGATGGGACCTCTGTCCTTTCCACAGGAGCAAACTTACCCAACCATGTAAGCAAAGTTAGCTTTTCACTGTTCTTTTATATGCTGTCACGGGATTTTCTGTTTCAGCTGTTTCCAATTAGCAAGAGAGGAGAAAAAAAAAATCAAAAGTCTGAGAAGAAACGCAGGCATTCAGGTAAACCCTGCAAAGACCAGGTTGACTTTTGGGTCAAACTGAGCACAGGCACAGATCAGCCAAAGCAGAGAGCACTACTGAGAGAGGATTTTTCTTCATTCATATTGGTACCAGGAAGAACATAAGACCAAGACTGCAGCACAGTGAGCTATTTATTTCAGAAGCAGCTAGATTGCTTGCTGCATATACAAAACTGGGCTATTGCTGTAACCCTGCTGTGGGTAGATTTTAGACCTTGGCCAACCAGCAGACTGCCTTGTATGCTGAGACTCAGACTGCTTTGCGGCTCTTGGAAAGTGGAGTGGGAAGAAGATATCCCTGACAGAAGAACTATGAGAGGAAATTGCCTCTACTGGTTGACATGGACTGAATCATTACTTTTTATAAAGGTGTTACCTCAATTTTTAGTCCCTTTCCCACTACTTCTCATTTGAATGTCTCATTATTATGATGTATAAACAAGAAGGATAAATTATAATAGAGTTTATCATAGACTGTTAAAAGCTGCTAGGTATCAATAGCACAGCACAGCTGAAAGTTACAAATTGTGCAGCCCAAGCAAATGTTCAGATCATAAGCTGCATTAAAACTGCCTAAATCCAAAAAGGTGTGCATAGAATGGAAATCTTTCATGGGGCACTCATTAAAGAATTTTTCATTAAAGTAGCATTTAGCTAGCTATTTATGAGAAATGCTTGCTTAAGTCTGACTGGTTAAGGTTGTTTTCAGTTATCATTGTCATAGAAATACATAGTGCTGACCAAATAAAATGTCTTTATGTCTGCTCTGTTTCTATCTGTTCTAACTACTTCTCCTTCTTGTTGTTGTTAAATCAAAGTAAGACTTTGGTATGTGATTTCAGGCCCAGTGCAAACCAGTAGGATAAAAGATGGGAAGTCTGTCGCACATCTGTAGCCATAGTTCTGTGCCTCTGAGGGCAGCAGCATAAAACAGAACAGTCTCTAAAAACATGATCTGAAAGAACAATCTTGTTAAGCTTACATATATTAACTGCTTTCATCTATCCTCTTAGTTCTGTAGGGTAAAAAGCTTATGTAAAAAAACCAAAGCCTTCTCTCTCACTTCCTGCACATAGAATTTTAAGAAAATATGCATGTCCTATGAATGAAATCTAAGAGGAATGAATACATCATGCATATAGGCAGTGCTGAGCTGCCACTATTGTTCCACAAATCTCCTAATATTTGTTGACCACATGAGCAGTAGAAATGAGAGCTCTTCTGCTCTGTCCTTTCCTTTAGCTTCTCAAGTATTGACAATATACAGCAGCTATAATCATGGAGGACTGAGGCCAAAGATTCTCTTCCTATCCAACCCTAAGTTTTTTTCAGGGAGTCATAAAAGCTATTAAGAAACTTATATTGAATAACAGACTCTGTGTCTTGGCACCATGTTTTGGAAGCTTTTAGACCTTTGTTACTGTTTCCTATATAACGATTAAAGCAAAAAATAAAGGCAAGTTTATAATTTGAAAATCAAGAAAAAGCAAGCAGAGATACCTAAGCACAGTTTCAGTGCTTAAAAAAAAGATAAATCAAAGAGATAATTTATAAGTAACTTCTAACAGAAATCATTTGGATTTTTAACCTGTTAGTGAATTGGAATGATTATGTCTGTATCTTCAGCCATAAATTAAGATACTTGGCTCATCCAGTGAGATGTCTATAAATATATTTAGATTAGAAATTAGAAGAAAATTATTATTAGTGAAATGAGACTCTGAATAGCTGACACTTCACAAGACTTAGGACAGAAAGCCCAGCTAGCTTTAAGATGGAAATTGATATTTCATAGATTTATGCGTCTTCATTAAGTGGTATCAGCTGTCTAATCTTAATGTCCAAGACACTCATTCCTTCATGTATGTTACCTAAAGAACATCATTCTTCAAGTAATTAAATGATTCAGTCTGGGATGATATTATCTGTAGATACACTAGGAAGAAGCTTACTGCTTGATGTAACAAGCAATGGCAAGTAATCTTCAAATATCTAAGGTTTCTTCATTGACTCTGTACTATGACAAGTCACTCATGATTAAATTACACCCTCTGTTCATTAACAATTATAAGAGCTGTATTTTTTCAAATATATAACCACAATTGAAGTGTCTTGATGGGAGTATTGACTTAAAAGAGTGTAATAACTTTCACATTTCAAGCCCTTCTGGCCTAAACAATTATCAACACACACCTAAGCCCTGCACACACAGCAGAGCTTAGTTCTGCCTTATAAAGGAGTGAATACGTCAAAAGAGTGCTGAACAGCTGTTTGGTATGGGTTCTGATGCAAGAAATGCCCTTCATTTGGTGAAATATCAATGATCTGCCTTCTTCTCTCTGTCTACTTCTCCTTGAAACAGATTCTATAGCAAGGGTATTCTTTGGCTGAAAAAAACAGTGATATGAAGAATGGAAAGAAGAGGAAACTGTCAGTATTAACTAAGAATGGCTGTACTGAGATGCGAAATATGTGATCATGCCTTGAGGTGTTTTGATGCCAGCCTCAAACACTTTTAGTGCCTTATATCTTACAAAATACTTGTTGCTGGAGGAAAAAGAATCTCAATAAAACCCTTAATTCAAGGATTTTATCTTGTGCGTAAGTAGATGAGGGACTCTACTGCAGTAGATTTCTATTGAGATATATAATATTTACATATGCTTTGAATGGATAACTGAAAAGTAGGAACCGATACCATTTTTTCTGTAGCTCTAAAAACTAGATGGAAGATTACCTGGCTTGCTTCTTATTTAACAGAAGGTTCTTTTACATTTGCTGTTTTTTTTTTCTTTTGTATGCAGGCTGTGCTGTGTGGGCTGATGAAATACTTCTATAATATCTGAATGCTTAGGATGCATATTATGCAGAATGTGGCTTTTGCTACTTTCTGCACAAGTTTCCCTGGATACAGTGAATGATCATTCTATGGAACAGTCAATATGTACCATCCTAGCAGCTCTAAACTTTCTCATTTCCATATAGAGAGCAAAAATCAAAGAGCTTTTCCATTATTTCTTCATCTTGACTAAGAGCTGAGAACTCATGAATCAATAAAGCACATTAGTTTGTTACGGAAGACAAAGATCTAAAAGGAAAGAAATGTAATGATATTTCAAATTCTTGAATAAACATGTATTGTTTAGCCTTTAGGGAATCTTTGAGATAACGGATTGCAAAAATAAGGTCTAGTGCTCAAATTGCAGATAGTCAGTCAGTAAGGCAGCACATGAGTGTCAGTCTAGTATAGGTGCAACAGTGAGGGTAAGATGCAATTCTGACAGTCTCTTGATGGAAAATTCAGAAAATGATCCCTTTTTTATAGAGCTGTTACAATTCACAAGAGAAGGATTAACCTTTTCCATTATTAAAAACTGAAATCAAAATTAAATCATCCTTCTCAAATGCCTAGATAAATAACACACCAATAATATTAAGTTACAATATACCTAACATAGTGTTATGGAAATACTTATTATATAACCAACAGCCGTAGAAGATTCCATATTGCAGAAAGCAGACTCTAAAATTTCAAGCACTAGATTTCAAATAAAAAGCAACCACTTTTATCTATGGCTGTATAGATGACAGATGACGAAGAAGAAAATAAATATTATCCATTATTCTAGGACAGAAATAAGAGAAATTCATGAAAATGTATAGCTTCATTTTTATTTCTTTGAGAGCATTGAATTTTTCACAAATGCTTTAAGCATAATCTTAAGCAAATAATTCTTATTGCTAAGACTGTAGATACATCATATGTATATATACATATACAGAGGACATGAGATAATTATATCAAGCATCTTTCTTTACAGAAGAAATACGACATTCATTTGGAATCTGAAGGATATATGAGTAGCTTTTACTTTTCTTTCTTTCCTTCTCTTAAATCTATTGAAAAAAACCCAGGAGCATAATATATGTTCTTCCAACTCCAGACTGTTGTAATTACAATCTTGTAATGAACAATGGCTTAGGGAACAGACATGATTTGAAGCCAGATCTTCACACGGCAGAAATTACTGTCACATTGGAGTCCAAGGGAACATAGTGATTATCCTTAGCTGAAAAAACAACTAATTTGGAAAGCTGCTCATTTAAAAAGGGTAGAGTGACCTCAGATCTCTCACATTTCATAGTTCTTGAACTTTCTTGCTGAGGTAAAGCTGGACTTTCAAATTCATGAGCAAAAAATTCATAAACCCTTTAAGAAAATGCTGGAGTCAAAGTCACTATTTTCCATTATTCACATCAAAATACCTTTCTGTACCTTAACCACTTAAACATTTATTGGCAATCTGAGCTATTATACCTATTAAAGAACTATTAAAACTTTTCCTTCCTTCCTTCCTTCCTTCCTTCCTCCCTCCCTCCCTCCTCTTCCTCCCTCCCCCCCTCCCTTCCTTCCTTTCTTTTTCTTTCTTTCTTTCTTTCTCTCTGTCTTTAACTTCTCTTTCTTTCTCTTTCTTTCTTTCTGTTTCTCTTTTTTTTCTCTCTTTCTCTATCTCTTTTTCTCTCTGTCTTTTTTAGGAGAGGTGAAAGAAATTACCCAGTGGAAATTGGACTGGCTCAACAAAAACATCTTTTGCTAAGTGAAACACATAGTTTCAGCATAGCTAGCTAGCAGATAGACTTCCACTGTCAAAGTATAATGTATTATCACTCTTTAAAAGAACTCAAGACTGTATTTAAGCTGTTGCATCTGAGCATGACTTAAAGGAAGTTATGAACAATGTGGGTAGCTGCATGTGGGAAGTGAATGAAAGTATTTGGAAATGAGGAATTATACATGTTTGCTTGTTTGCTATACGTGCAGCTCTTGTTTGTTAATGCAGATGAACTGAGATTGCCTTGACTGTTAATACTTAATTCTCAACTGGTGAGTTGCTTGATCTCTAGCCACTACTGATTGTTAAAATGACATTTGCCAAATCTTAAACTAATTCAATTGACCTACTTAGCAAGTAAAATACAAGTTGGCTCTTTTGTTTATCTGCAATTCTATACACCAACACTTCATGGCACAACCATTCATTATGAGATTTTTCCTGGAGAAACAAAGGATTTTCTGTGAGTAACAGCAGATGTATTTAACACACCTACAATCTTCATACCTCTATGCTAGATATACCACTACCCATGCCAACAGTGTACCATGAGTTATTAGGATTACCAGGAACTTTTTTTGTTTTCTTTTTATGACTAAAAACATTAAAGTAGACATGAATAGACATTAAATGAGCACACTAAAATTCAGCATTTGCTTTCATTTTGCATTTTTTTTTGTGACCAAGTAGCCTGCCTCTTTCAGATCAAATCTGACTTTTGAGATGAAATATCTGATGTGAGTTACGTTCCTTGAACAGACCAGCATTCAAGCTTTTATTTTGTAAAACAGACCCTTGATGGTTTTTCCTGACTTCCTACTTCCTACTTTTGCATGCTAAAGCTCACCCTCAGTTTCATGAATCATTGCTGCAAGACTAAAGTCCATTCGTATTACATTTTCAAAATCTCCCCAATTTATGCTCATTTCTCACCCTGAGTCGCCACTAAAGATTCTGATATTTACATGAGTTCTTGTTTATCAGCCTTGGAAAGCATGTAATTGGTACATGAAAAATTGTGAGATGTTTGCCTTGCTCTTCCTCATTTTAGCAGGTAGTGGTTTACATAAAAACAAAACAGATAAAAAGCAAAAGCAGAGTTATGCATTTTTTCTAGCATTCATTTTCAGACCAGAAGTAGAACTCTGGGTATCATGGGAGTTATAGAACCCATGGTGGGAATTTAAGGGGTTTTCTTTCTTCTCCTTCAATCCAGGACATCATTCTGCTGCACATAGGATCTGCATTGGGAGCTGTAGAACAGGGAAACAACAAAAGCGGTGTAGCAGTGAGCACTTCTTCTCAAATGACACAGCCAATATAGAAAATGCATTTTTCATTGGTATTTGAATGCTATTGCAGAAGTCCATTTCTCTCACACAGCCAAGGCAATAAGATAAAACTACTCTTCCTCTGAATTATGAAGTACCTGCAGTGAATCCATGAGGGCACCTGTGCTGTGTTTCTGTAATTCAGACTATCTGGAGGATGGAGAATCATTCTACTTGCAAAAACTGTCTTTTGCAAAGGTCTAGTTTTTTTTTCTCTGTGAATTCTCTGTTTCTGACCAAAAAACTACAAAACCATAGCATTTTAACACCTGAAGTGTTCAAATGAGGATTATCAGGAAACAAGGTTCTGAAAGAAAACAAGCCAGTTTTCCTGTTCCATCTTTCTGTCACAGCCTGCTATTTAGAGCCCTGTACTTACATATCAAAAGGGCCTATGAGTCACATCAATATTTCTGAATCACAAAAACCCTTGCTAGTGTAATGGATAAAAAAATAGCTTAAATTATGAACACTATCAAGCAGTAGATAACTGTGTATATGTAGGGGTATATGTCTGAAATGTAACATTTATACTCTCAAGCAGAAGCCTGCTCATTGCTAGCTGCAACCAGTATCAGCAGTAAATTTTTAATAACATCCAGATTAAACAAAAGCAGTCTGTCTTGTCCTGGATTTTTGAAATAATAAAGAGATGATAGATAATCCTCATTTAGGAGGCTGACTGTGTGCTATGCTTCTCATGTAGACCACTGAGATTGGGATAGCGTGGCATCTGGAAGACCAGAAGAAAGAAGATCAAGGTCCTGGTTGAAAGGTCATTCCATCCTGGAACAAGGGGAAGATATGGAGATCAGGGAGCTGTGTGGAGATGATTACCAAGGAGTTTCAGGACTTTGGGTGGTGATGTTTGAGATGGGTACCTCCAGGCTGTGGTGCAGTAGGAAACAACATGACTTTCTCCTCAACCTCCTTGGACCAGCAGGGATAATCTTGCCATGAAGTGCATGGAACAAGTGCATGAAATAGTAGTGTAAGAGTCTTCATCCCACAGATTTTTCAATAAATCCTAGTAACCAGATCCAACATGGGCTGTCATTTACTCTATATCTTCTGTGACAGCTTGTCAAGTAGTTCCACGTTTTTTAACTGATACTAAAGGCATTTCTTGAGTTGACATTTGCTTACACGCAGATTGATGCACTCAGATGTTTTGTAGTGGAGATGCTACTCCTGTTCGCTACTCTAAAAGCATCAAAAGACACAACGAGAGAGACAGAAAAAAAAAACGCCCTAATTCCTCAGCATTAGGGCTTCCTTAGAAGCCCTAAAGTTTTCAAAATATTGAAAATTCAAAAAAAAATTACACTGAATGATTAGCAAATCTGTTTTATCAGATAAAACACAGGATGGGATATCATTCATAGTCTGTTGTTGACCACCAACTCACTTTAGAAAGCATACCATAAAGGATGAAGTATATCGTGGTGTTTTCCAAGTAGAATTGTGAACCTGCCAGGGCATGGCTTCATGCTATTTTTATCATCCATTTGGACAAAAAAAAAAGACACCACTAAAATCTGCAAAGCACAGAAAGCAAAAGAAATAGTAATAAGGAAGAGTATAACTCTCTGACCTTGATAGCTTAACTGACTTACCTCAAAGAAACAATACTTATTTCAACATAAACAAATACAAGGTATATACTAAAAATAAAGATAATGTAAGTTTTATGTATTTATTCAGTGTGCCATAGGATGAACCGTGACCAATAATCAAGAGAATATGACTTCTCAGTGCAGCAGAAAAAGCTAACTGGCTAATACACTATCTTTGGGTATCTAAATAGAAACATTATATAACTTCTACATTTGGCATTAGCATGATTGCTTCTGGCATTTTGTGTCCAGTTCTCAATGTCCATGAAAAACACTGGAATTAGAAAGATTCAAGAAAAGACCAATTACAAACATCTAAGGATGGGAAAAAAAGCTACAGAGTGCAAGACGATCAATTTATCTTGTCAAACAGAGTGAAAGGATGAATCTGCTTGATCACAATCTAATTATGGGCATAGTTTTCATAATGACTTCTTCTATTTTTTCTATTCAAATTTATACCTATTGGTAATAAACAGGTGTACCTATTTAGTATAAAAGTTTTCAGTGTCTGAAAACTCAAGGTAAACAGATTTAAACTACACATAAAATGGTTCCTTTCTTTCTTCCTTCCTTCTTTCCTTCCTTCATCACTCCTTTCCTTCTTAACTTCCCTCCTTCCCTCCTTCCCTTCTCTCTTTCCAGGACAGATAGTTGGCAATAATAATATTTGGTATTAAGTCCCCCATTATTGTGTGTTATCAAAAATTTATACATCAAAATCTTTCTAGAGCTATATCTAAACACAGGCAGAGACAACTGTGCATATTAGATAGATAATTAAACACAGCTAAGCCCTGTGAATTTAGCTACAAGTGAAGGGAACAAAATGCAAGTGCAGCAATGTTAAAAAAATAACAATGTAAAAAAAAGCTCATATACATCATGATTCAGCCTAATATCTGAAATAAAAATGAAATCTCTTTATACCACAAATGTGATGAATTTAAAAGCATACTTCTTTGAAAATGTGAAAAAAATAGGTAAGGTTTTAAAAACGCCTGAAGAAAACTTTGCTCAAGCCATGGAAATCCCTCAATACGAGCCAAAAAAAGCAGCTTTGGAAAGAAATCTGAGTCTTCAATGCTCATAAGCAGTAAAAATCTGCAGCATAAAATTAGAAGTACGTAAAAATAGAACTACAAGAAAGCTGCTAGTTACTATGCTAGTCTATAAACGAAGAACAAAAGAATGTCAAGCACGACAAAAGCATGCTCTTGACAAGATAGGACAGTGTTTAGCTAAAAAAAAATTACTGATTAACTGCTTCTGAACAATGATACTTGCCCTCCATGACATGTCTCCACATTATGATATTGTGCTCCAGGGCAGTTTGCTCTGTGTGTGTTTATAACGTACCAGTCAGTATAGTTTCCCTGCAGCTTTTCCAGGTGCATTTCCATCAAAGCTATTTGGACTTGCTGTTGGTTTTGCAGATGTCTTGCAATGAATTTGTCAATTATGTTAGGGTTCCCTTCTGGAGATGTCAGAGATGGCATGGGGTCTCTGTTTGTGCTGCCTGGATGTTAATTTAAGATTGTTGAGAAATAACAATTTGTATAATTGTGAACACAATTATTGTCTTGGGAAAAAAAAAAGGGCTGGCAACTATAGAGACAGGCAGATCCTTAATGTCTTAAGGATTACAACTTATCAACCAGAATGACAAGCTCCAGTACTGGCTCCTTTTGGAAATCTAGAAACATTAGAAGGCATCTCTGGATTATCTTGAGGTACTTTACCTCAAGCTGGTGCTGGAAAGACTTTGTAGATTGTTTCAAAGACTGATAGCTCTATCCCACATCTGCATATGAATTTCCATGGTGGGAAATGTGACCTTCATTTCTTACCCTTTTCAAGGGTAAGTTTACCCTGGATTAAGTTTCAGTTTTAAGCGTAAGTAGAAAAATAAAGCATTCGAAACAGACCTGGTGAAACAAACCTCTCAAGGAACACAAAAAGCTTAAATTAGACAATGCTGGATTAGTCCTAACTCCCAATTTATTCTGCTTTTCTCTGTGAGTAGATAGTTACCATGCTACACTTCCTTTCATTCCTGGAACAGTCTCAAGTATCTGCTGTGTACTTAGGGCTTTCATTTTCAGACAAAAATCAATCAACAAAAGATAAATTAATTTTAGTTTTTTTCTTCCATTGACTTAGTTGATAATCAAATGCAAATAACAATATTAATTACTCTATCAGATCAATAATTATAGAGCTCTGACATTCAAGCTCTGAAGGCATGTATTCTAGCAGGGTTTTAATACAGGAGCATAAGCTCAATAGCATATGCATATTGACTACTTTTTTGAAAATGGGATTAAAAAGAATCCCATTTCTTTATCTTCTACTTTTCATGTATTATTGGATCATTAGAGCTGCTCCAAAACTTTGTAAACAAGGCACTGAAATCTTGTTTTGTAAAAACAAGAAAGGAAAGTGAAAGGAAAGATCAAAATATGGGAGGTGCTAGTAAGTTCAGGATGGCATTGTAATCGTGCAAATATTTATTCTAATGCTCTAGAAAATACTTTAAACTTTCTACTGTTGTTCAGCTTTAGAGTTCAGCCAAAACTGACTCTAAAAGCTAAAGCTGAGATTTAAGATGTTAGTTAAACTGAACTTTCTTATGTAATTTGAAAGAAACTAAATCTTTCACTACCGAATCTTTACCATTTACAGAAAACATGAACAAGCTATTGCAACTACTCTTAACTAGTAAACAACAACCATAACAACCAATTGCATTTCTACCCTAGTCAAATCAAGCATACTTCTGCTTGTACACAAGCTCTTACATCGTCTTAGAAGAATGACTCATTTTATCACAGCTGTCTGAAGTCTCATCATTAGCCATTCAGTATCTCAGGCATGCTGCTGCAAGGGAGGACAGAAAGAGTTTTTAACTATCCTTCTAAGAGATTCACATGTTCCCCTACACTTAGGAAAACCAAAAGAACACTCTAGTTCATTTAACAGTTAAATTCTGTGTCTTTGGAGTGCTTGGAGCCCACAGTAATAGAATTACAATTAAGAGATTTTATTACTTACTTTTTGTGAAAAGTTCTAAATAAAGAAACTGTAAGTATTTCTTGATTTTGTCTCATGTATAAAAAAACGCCTGGATTAAATCTCATAGAAATTGTTGAAATTTTTTGTAAGATAGTTGGAGGAAATGCCTGAGATTCATAATGGAGGAAAAGGGTTGAGACTGATATTCTCAGAAGCACCACACATCCCTCTCCCACAAATGCAAAACTTCTTGGGAATATTTAATTAGCTTGAGTGTAAAGTTCTGCTAAATAGTGCAGACGGCTTTGGCCATCTGAGTATGTGGGTCTAGAAGCTGGGAAGAGAATTCAGAGAAGCAAGGAGCCACCTGCGAGAGTGAATAAGGTGATGATACCAGCAAACCAAGGCTACCTGCCTGGCCCTGGGAGTTCAGGCTGACTGCTGCTTGTTGGTTGACTAAGGAGTTAACCAAAACAGTAGAAGTGCAGGCACTCTGCCAGCATTCAGCCATCATGATGGATGGCAGAAAAGTGATGGTGAGGCTCTAGGTGCTTTTCCCAACAACATGAGGAAGCAGGAAGTCTTGTGGAGATGGGAGGGTCCCACTTACACTGTCAAAGAAATACCTAACTCACTATAGAACTGACTCACTTGCAAAATCCTTAACAGTGGACCAAAACTTGCCTGAAGACACTGGAAGGACCACCTTGTGAGCACAGTCATATACTCTTCTCCTAAGGGAATGTAAGACAAAGGAATAAAGTTATTTTAGTTTAGTTTAGTTTATTTTTCTGGGAGAAGCTGTGTATTCCATTTAGTTGCACTAATTGCCAGTTGCTAATTACTAATTGATAAGCCCATCCCTATAACAATCACAGCAGATAATGGTGGATGTTGTTATCACGAAGATTTTGCATTGGTGAATAAAATCAGCTAATTGAAATCCAGTGGTGGTTACCCCTCTGTATTATTTTACTGTCTCCTTTAAGGGGCTAGCATGACAATACTGCATAGGCAGAGGCAAGCAGTGTGTAGTGAAACAGCTATTGCTAGGGAAGGAAGCCCTCATGCCTGGGTCAACAGGAAGAGCAGGGAGTTCACCTCCCCATGATGCCCCATTTGACTATTACCCAGCTCCACTCTCTCTTCCTTTCTGTGGTCTATGACTAAAACAGTCTGGCTTTTACTCCTTATCCTTAAAGCAGCAATAATA
>JAUBOD010000797.1:209648-235802 GCA_032353885.1 Nothura maculosa
GAATTTATTGGGAACTTTCCTTTTTATATCTATGGTACCTATGGTATTGTTTGCTATGGTTCTCCAATTTATATGCACTGAGCACATGCGGTTTCTCTTTAGCTCTTTAGGAGGATTAAGAAAACTTCAGTTCTAGAAATCTGATGGAATATATATTTATTGTGGCCTCACCTTTTCTGCACAGCTCTGTTTGTAATGAGTATGTGACCTGATATGAGGGGGAAGCAGCTCCTCTGCCTACGTTAATCATTGAGCTTGTTCCTTTCACTATTTGGACATTATTCAAGCTATAAGAGTCAACCCTTACATAGCCCATTTTAAACATGCTCTAGTTCTTATGTCTTTTCACATAACATCTGTGAAATTAATGCAACATCCAACTAAGTCAATGAAAGAAAACCAAACTGAGACAATATACGCTGTGGATTTATTGTAGACTAGAGAAGAAGCTGTGATTTGGGTATAGAAATCTGTCTTAAGTTTCATCTTTCTTACCTGTGCTTGGAAAATGCTTAGGCAGACAAACAAAAACGCTTAGAGAAATATTTATATACTTTTTAAGTGTTTCAGTTATAAACCTCAAAAAGTAAATATATGTCACCAAATATTTACATTATCATTATCTATGTGAAGCTGTGACATTATTTTTGCAAGTAATGTTAGAAGAATGCCAGTAAAACATATTGAAGGTTGCAAAGTGTCATGGATTAGTGGTGTTTATTTTTACACCTATTTTAAAATATTTATATTGTTTATGGGGTGCCAATTTTTGTTTTTCCTTGCCTAAAGCTATTTTTAATTAGTATAGTCAACTCCTGCAGTGGAAAGCTGTGCATTTATACAGGACAATTCATTTCCATCACATCTGAACCTCACTAATATATTGGGGAAGGGTGAAGAAGCTCTTTCTTTTCCACAAAAAGCCATTTCTTTTCTTTATTTTTTCCCCAAGAATCTAATGAATGTGATCTAGCAGTGTCATAAAGTAGATTTCAGTAGTTCACAGTCAATCTATAGAAATATTTATAACTTATGTATGAAGATAGTACACAACTTAAAGTACTTTCTATATTTAAACTAAATTCAGACTAAGGATGTTAATCTGCCTCTCTTCTGAGAGGAAGATCAATATCCAGTTGGATAATTGAAATTTAAAATACATTATATCCAATTAGTAAGAGCAGTCATCTAAAAATGGGAAGCTGTGAACCCATATTAAAATACATTCTTCCTCTACAGATTACAATGTTTTGAACCAAAGCATCCTTCTTTCTTTATGTGAACCAGCAAGGGGTAGAGTATACACCTGTGTATGTGTACGTATATAATTATATATATGTGTGTGTGAATATTACATATATATATATACACATACATATGTTTATGTGTATACAGAGAGAGAGGAAGGGAAAAGAGTCTTCTGGTATGGAAATTAACTGTACTGTAGTCTTGGTTCTAGGAGAGCAATGCCTACCATCTAGCTTCTGTCTCAGTGAACAGAATTAATTATTGTAAGAAGTGAATCATTAGAACAGAGACAGATAAACAAAAACCTAATTCACATTGCCATTTGGCTTTCAGAGTTAGGCAGTGGTAGGTTCAAATTCCATAGGTCACAGGCAGAAATAGGCCTGCCATTTCCATGAGGGTGTATGGCGCTGGGTACAATACTGTGAATCTGGATTCTCTGTCACTCGAAAAAATCACAGGGACCCTGTCCCCTCCACAGGGTTTTGTGACAGCTTTTGAGAGTTCTTGGTGTACATTGAACATGCAAGTTTTCAGGGCATTCCTTCTCTTCAAAGCCAGAGAAAGTTTTTCTCATTCATGTATATTTCCTATATAGACTGTTTAAAGAGTTTTTAGAGAGATTCTCATGTAGATCCTCCTGTTCCACAAAGTTTGTGAAACTATGCTATGCTTTCCGTGAAGTAGATTGTGCAGTAGCAATAATGTAAATACTCCTTATGCTTTAAGCATAGATGTTTTAAGCGATAAAGGAAGAGAGATCCATAAGTTTAAATCTCAACAGATGCAACTACTGCAAAGGAAATAAGAAATATTGCAGCGTTTTTTAAAAATAGGACTGGAAATGATAGAATACATTTAACAGTGTGATGTAAAGTACAGACAAATTTAAGTACTTTTCTCTAATGTTGCTGCTGTAGCATACAATTTTGTTTTCAGCAGGTTTAGTATAAAGTGTGTTTGTTTTCTGCTGAGAACTTAAAGACCTGTCTAGAGTTAATTATTAAAAATGAAAAGAAATATTTATTTAGGATCAAATTCACAGCTGGCATATTTAATGTGCTTCATAATTCTATTTCACCTGAGAATCTGGCCCAGCTTTCTGTGAATATCTGAACTGCTCATTAAAGTGCCTAAGTAAATATTTTCTATGCTTTTCTTAATTTATAAAATATGTGAAAATTAAAACGTTTTTTTCTATGCTTTTTTTAGGTTTGTTAAAGAACTACTAGAAAAGAAAGTAAGTAGATTTCTCTGTTCTATTCACTTATGTATTCATGAATATGTGGATGTACTTATGAATGACTTACGGATTATATGGATTATATTTATGGATTCATATAAATATATGGAGGAACCAATCTCACTGACAAACTTTGTCCTAATGATAAATCAGTAAAAATAAGCCAATCAATTCTCAGTCTGCATGTACTTTTCTGCTAGCCAAATTGTTGAGAAATTTCTTTGTAACTATATAAAATCAATTTTGTGTGCCCAGACCACAGCAGAGTAATGTTCTGTGAATATTTTTTATTTCCTTTAAAAATCTCTGCTTCCTACAAAGGGCACTTTTCTATTAAAGAAAGACGAAAGATTGCTCTGTGGTGTATCTAAGTACTCTAACAAAAGTAGATCTTTTCACAAAAAAAAACACAGATGTCTTTATGATTCAATTACTAATTCATTACCAAATTACTGTTTGGGATCAGCACATGTGTTCAAGTGTATTTAAAGAAATTCTGCAGATACAGTATGACTCTTACACCCAGGGATTGTTTTCTCATCAGCCTTCTGTTTTCTGTAGCTTAATTTGTCAGCAGTTGTATCTCAAGGTTTTCAAGAATAGATGCCCTGAGTCTAGTGCCTAAGTTGCAAAAGTAAGTGAATTAATTTCCCCAAATTCTGCATCTGAGAGATGAGATAAGAAACTGCAAACCAAGTTATCACATATTTTCTTCGAGTAGTGCCAGGTGCACATTGAGACAAAGTATTGCCTGTATGTGAGGGCAAATAATGCGGTGGTGTATTTTTTAATGAAAACTTTAATCCAGAAGTGAAAAGTTTACAGCTGCAGCTGTAGTCTAGGTATCTTTTCCACTGTCTTATAGTTGCATAGCATTTCTGGTCCTGTCGCTAATCTTCCTGTCTTTGGGGTGACAGGATGAATTGCTGTGATTGGTGGATAAGATCCAGAAAGGAGGAGACTTTTTGTTTTCACAGAATATGCAGATTTGCATCATTTCTTGCCCTTGGACTTGCTTTGAGGCTCATGGAGGCAAAAGTGGGGCACATGAGGCATGGAGGATAAAGTCTGTTCATTAATGGCTCATCTCTCTCAGTGCCTACTTAATTTCTCAGCAAATTGAGAAAGCATTCAGTGCTTTTGTTGAGGTCGGATAAAATCTCAGTGACTGAAGAAGGAATTTCTAATAGAAAAGCTTGTTTTCTAAAAGCCAGTTTAATGATTTTACTAAAAAGCTTTAATTCTCTTCCTATGATGGCATATTTAATAAAAGTCAGATTTCGTGGATTATTTATTCACGTCAGCAAAGGATGCAGCAAGGGTTGAGCCATACAAACAAAATCATGTTGTTGTGTGATTGCTTGTCATTCATTTTGCTCATGTGGTTAGCGATATGTATGTGCAATCTTAAGCATGTCTCTTTGATATTTTCAGTATCCAAGGGTACAGCCCATAGTAACTCCTCGCTTTGCCCCTTCTTGCACAGAAGATCTGCTGCAAGCACTTGGCAATTTAGCACAGACTCATGATCTCCATGTGCAGGTAAATTCTGTGTTTTCTGTATAATTTAGATGTTGTGCATACAGACCAGACAAATGTTCATAATTTCAGCAAACCTCTTAAACTACTTGCTTTACTTCTGAATTTCTGTATTTTAAATTCCTCTGAAGTTATTGGTAATCCTCTGCTAGATCACTGTGACCTACACAGGGAATGAGACCGCTTGTAGCTAGAATTTCAGCAGCCTCCAGCATGTGGTTACTAGGAGACTAAAAGCAAGGATTGGAGGTTAAAGCAACCTTTAGTTTGCTAACGATTTCTCAGTCTGATTTCAAACTTTCTGAGCATGCTTTTCTGTGTCTTGATGCCTCCTACTGTTTCTACATAAAACAGGTTTGAGTCGATAAAGGAATTAGGTACCTTTCTATCATATGTAACATCGTTATCATAGATGGAGAATTTATTGCATGACAAAGTTTCTCTGGTTAACAAAAAAGCTAATTAAAAAGCTTTGGAGAAGTTGTGGGGCTTCTTTTTTTTTTAATTTTTTTTTTTAGTTAAGCCATTCTAGGCTATTATCCTTAACCTACCCTATGTTAAGATCATTACAAGGCAGGAAATTTTCTAATACAGGAAGTACATGCTCCAGTGACAGTTTAGGATGAGCCAGATTTTTAGCTGAGACCAGGAATTACTCAACCTATGTGAAGAGATGTGAAACAGTTACCAGTTATTTTGCCCACTTCCAAGGCTGCATGTTTGGTAGGCTGATACCTTTTATCTCAAAGATAACATCTCGAAGGGAAGGGCTCTGGAGAGGACACCTGCTCTGGAGCACCTTGTCTAGAGATGAACAACTGTGCCCAGAGCCGCCAAGCGAGGAAGCACAGGGAGCGAGAGGCAGCCCTGGTGCCGACCCCCTTTGTGAGCCACGCCAAGCCCTGGGCTTCAGGTGGCTCTTAAGCATGTATGGAGCTAGCAGGAAAGGTGGGAACCTAAAAGCCATCCGTGGGGAGCACTGGCAAACAGAGTGCAGCATGGCAGTTAGCAAAGGCAGGGTGCCTCGTCCCAGCTCAGGAAGAGAGCTCCCTTCACCATCTCTCCTGTTGACACTATTGTCTCTATTCGTCAGAGGGCTTCCGTCAGGAAGACTTTGGCAATGCAGGCTGAGCTGCTGTAGAAACATGTGGCAGTCCAGGTCTCTGGCTGTGAGGAGTGTCTCAGCCTGTCTAAGTTGTCAGAGCAGTGAAAATGACACCTGCCTTAGGTGTGAGCAGGTGGAAGACCTACTTAGTCTGGTGATGTAGCTGAAGGAGGAGGTGGAAAGGCTGAGGGCCATCAGGGAATGAGAGAAAGAAATAGGCTGGTGGAGCTGCATTCTGCTGTTGTCCCAGGAAAGGCACCCAGAGAACACCCCAGTTCTTTCTCCCCAATTCTATCTGGGAATCTACTATCCTCTTGCCATAAAGTGGAGGGAGTAGAATTAACAGTATCAAATGATGAACCACCATGGAAATGGGTCCCTGTTGAGGGTGACAGGAGAACCCTTCCCTGGCCCACCTTACCCCTAAGTGACATGTTCAAGAGTTACGAGGTCCTGGGTGTTGAAGACCAGACAATTGAGGTCACAGACCAAGGTGCCTGTTGGAGGTTGCCGGTAAGGAGAAAAGGAGCACCTGGAAGAAATGGTGAGCGATCGTCATGGGTGACTCCTTGCTGCAGGGCACCAATCTGCAGATCCAGTCCCTTATCTAGAGATGTCTGTTGTCTGTCAGGGGCTTGAATAAGGGATGTTGCAGAGAGACTACCAAGGCTTGTCCAGGAGTCTGTTATCCCTTGTTACTATGTGGATAGTAGTGACATTGTGGGGAGACTGAGCAACATAAAAACGAGATTTCAGAGCCATAGGAAGGGACATCAAAGATCTGGGAGTCCAGGCGGTATTCTCTATCCTGTCAATGAGGGAAATGGATTCAACTTTCCATGGCTATGGGACTCTTTTGGAGGACCACCAGCTAGCGAGGAATGATGAGAGCCACCTCAACAAGAACAGTACACATGTCTTTGCAAAAAGTCTGGCCAGCCTCATGAGGAGGGCTTTAAACTGGGGAAGAAGTGGAAAGTTGAGTATGACATAAATGGGGCAATCAGTGTCATGCAGCCAAAGTTAGAAGGTACCCAGCAGTGCCATTACGGTAGTGCCGAAGTGAGTCTAGGTTATGATTATAGAGGGTAGTTAGCAGTGTCACACAGGGGTCAGTTCTTGGTCCAGTCCTGTTCAATTAATTCATCAGTGACCTGGATGAAGGGACAGAGTGCCCCCTCAGCAAGTTTGCTGATGATATGAAACGGGGAGGACTAGCTGATAGCCCTGAGGGCTGTGCTACCATCCAGGGGGACCTGGACAGACTGGAAAACTGGGCGTTGAGAAATCTCATGAAGTTCACAAGGGCAAGTGCAGGGTCCTGCACTTGGGGAGGAATAACCCTGGATATCAGTACAGACTGGGGAATGACCTTTTGAAGAGCAGCTCTGTTGAGAGGGACTTATGCATCATGGTGGATGAAAAGTTGACCATGAGATAGCAGTGTGCCTTGGTGGCCAGGAAGGCCAATGGGATCCTGGGGTGCATTAAGAAGAGCGTCTCCAGCAGGTCAAGAGATGTGATCGTCCCCCTCTACTCAGCCGTGGTGAGGCCACATCTGGAGACTGTGTCCAGTTCTGGGCTCCCCAGTACAAGAGGGATGTGGAGCTGCTGGAGAGAGTCCAGCGCAGGGCTACCAGGATGATCAGGGGCCTGGAACATCTGCCCTATGAGGAAAGGCTGATAGAGCTGGGCCTATTCAACCTGAAGAGGAGAGACTGAGAAGGGACCTGATCAGTGTATTCAAATACTTCAAGGGAGGGACGAAGATGGAACCGGCCTTTTTGCAGTGCAAATGGCCTGCAGTGCAGGCCACTGATAGAACTAGGGGAACAGCCACAAACAGAAGCACCAAAAGTTCCACAGGAACTTAAGGAAAAAATTCTTAGCAGTGAGGATGACAGAGCCCTGGCACAGGCTGCCCAAGGAGGTTGTGAAGTCTCCTTTGAAGATCTTCCAAACCCACGTGGATGCAGCCCTGTGCCCCGTGCTGTGGGTGTCCCTGCTGTAGCAGGGAGATTGGTCTAGATGATATCTAGAGTTCCTTTCCAAGTTTAAAGATTCTGTGATTCTGTATATGTATATGTAAATTTATTATTTTATTTTATATGTAAATTTATTATTTTAACATTTTCCCAATAACAAGTGGGTCCTTGTGTCACCATAATACAGGGATGTACTGTTCAAACATTCCTTTCCATGTGAGTTTTAACAGAATAAAACAGCTAGTCTTTTGCTTCTTCTACTGGGAGTAGAAACATTCAAGGAATGGATCTCAATGTTGGCTTAGTTCTGAGACTAATAATCTAGCTATGGCTGAGCACAAGCTGAATATAATGATACTTATCATGCTGTTTTCTTATTGCAGAGTCATATAAGTGAGAACGAAGAAGAACTAAAAATTGTGAAGAACCTATTTCCTGACTATCAGAATTACACTGATGTGTATGATAGAAACAAACTGCTTACCAGCAAGGTAATTTCATAGAACCTTCAACAGATCTATCCATGTACAGAATATGTTGATGAATTGTAGCTGCCCGAGAAATTTTTGTCTAATATTCTTTGTCTAGTTCAGGACATGTAGATATATTTAATGGAAAGAAACCAGACCTAGATTTTCCATTACAAAGGTGTTGGTCATGGTATTGTAAAGGTATTGCAGCTTTAGACAAGACAATGCTTTCCCCAAGAATTTTAATAAAGAGGAGCAATAAAGACAGGTTATGACCCTGATGCAGTTTCAAATGGATAAATTCTGACAGAGGCATACTGGCCTGAAAATTTGAAATTAATATTAAGTTTTAATTTGTCTAAAAGCAGCAGTACCTCCCCACTCTAAGCAGTTGTTGAAGTATAAAGTCAGATTGTATTAGATTTCAGAAAGTCCAGGCAGGAGATATTCTGTAAACACCTAGCTACAGTCAGATTGCTTATACTGATTTAAAACTCTGGGAGAAAATTTTTAGAAACACAGAAACTTCATGAGAATTAGATACTGAATTCCCATTTCTGCCTCTGAAAATCTAGCCCCATAAATCACGTACTTATAGAACTTTTTTTTTATTATTATTGGAGAAATCAATATAGACTACTTAACTAGGTTAATGTTACTAAGTTCTGTTTTATTGAATAGTATTGTGCATGCTAAGTTGTTGCATAACAACATAGAGAGAATGCCAGTACTGCTAAAACACAGTTTCCAATTCTGTCAAAATTTTGTATCACTTTATATCACTAGCAATTATGGCTAAAATTATGATTGGTGCATTTTGGTGCCAGGCTACTTGCTCTTTGAGAAAGCATTGTTTTAGAAAGAAGCATAACAAAATAACAGGACTCTTCCCAAAATGTAAGACATCAAAATTAATTTTTTTTTTAAATATGGAAATACATTTTAATGCTGAAATACTTCCCTTGCAAGAACACACAAACAAACAAAACCCCATGAGCTCTAGAGAGATCAGCAGATAACATACAGATTTGCTTAACTTAATATGTCATTGACTGTGACTGTCATTGGATTTTGAGCTGAATTTGAGTTTGAGAGGGCAAAGATATGGTGTGATCAGCATATATTCAGTGAGAACAGTTCTGATACCTATCACCAGATTGCCTAATAGCGCTATCTCCCTGTCATATCCTTTCTCTGAGTAGACATTCTGCATGTTAGGTAATTCAAAGTAGATTTCAAAACCAGATATCAAAGTAGATACTCTCTTAATCTCTACTCCTTTGTGAGTACTACTTGTGAACCTGCCTTTAAATCAACAAAGTAAGCCAAGAGGGAAAAGGTGTTAATCTTTTCCATAACAAGTTAACCTTTATTGATCAGATAATATTCCAGAGGAGATCTGCCTCCTATAGAACCTTTAGAGAAAATCTAGAACACAAGATAAGGGTGTATGCATCTTCTAATGTAGCTGTAAAAAGCATATGATAAGATTACTACAGTGCAGTGTTAATTGCAGCACTCTTCCTGTTGTTCCTTGCAACTCTTACAAGTCAGTCAAGATTTAGCATCATTTTATATACAGAAATGAAAAATACAAAGCAAGTGGCCTGAGATCTTTTAAGATATGGCTTAAAGCGTACTGAAACTAATGATAGTTTCTTCTCATATCACTCCAAGAAATTACTATTGTATTAATTGTCTCTTGAAGGAGACAGGTGCCCTTTGGGCTATTCAGAGCAATGCAGCAAAAATTCACATCACTGAAGCAATCCAGTATCAAGTAAATCAGTGATTCTGTTTCTTTTTAGACAGTGATGGCCCATGCCTGCTATCTTTCTGAAGAAGAATTGAAACTTTTTAATCTTCGTGGAGCTTCAATTTCACATTGTCCCAGTTCTAATTTTTCGTAAGTTTAAAAAAAAAAAAAAAAAAAGGAAGTGCTGTCAGTCTAGGCTGTAATCACGGGTCTAGGTATAGGGCAGCTCATTCCACCAGAAGTAGTAGCACTTCTGCCTGGTATTCTTTAGACTGACTAGAGATCTGTGAGTGCAATATTACATCTAGGAATATTTCTTCCTCTAAACTTTATTCTTTTATGACTCTTCCATCAGTGACAAATTCTGTTTGTCTCCTATTCTCCTGAAAGTACACTTGTGATCCTAAAAGTATACTTGTGTTGGGAATTTTTGTAGACTTATGACATTTTAATAACATGACTGGATACATTTAAGAATGCTGTTAGGGAGGCGTGAGGACAGCTATGATCGTGTGCTAAATGCTTGCAATGGCTTTGCCTTTAATGTAATCAGTATCTGTTAGTGATGGCATAGCAGAGCTTAAAAGATTCATGAAATGAGCTCCCATCTCATAGGTATACTTTACATTATGTATGCATTTTCTACCCTAAAATATTAAGATCTAATTTTCAGTAGGTACCTTTAAACCTGTCAGATTTTTTGCTTTACTTTCAGTAATTAAGAAACAGAATTTAAGCTTATGAAAACGACACTCTTGCTTTATGTGTCATGTATTCTGAGAGCTACTCTAAAGCCCTACTGTTATTCAATAATAGGAATAAACTTTCCACTATATGCATCATACAAGATATGTTTCTTATTCCAATCCAGGTTGTGCAGTGGTATCTTAAATCTACAGAAAGTTCTGAAACACAATGTAAAGCTTGGCCTTGGCACAGGTTTGTAGTTTGCTATAGAAATAGTTCTTTTTTTGAAAACAATTCAAAGATACAAAAACATACCGTACGTTTGTACTTTAAAGTCAGCATGATTCCAAACAATGAAAAAAGCTTAAAAAAAAAAAAAACAAACAAGAATGAATGAAGAAACTAGTATTTCTGTCATTAAAATAAGCAGAGCCTGAACTATAGTTTTTCACAAATTTCTTTTAAGCTATGTTGCCTTTTTTTACATGACTTTGTATACAGGAGCACATGCAACCTTGCGCTCCCTACTCTAGGTGCCTCTTCTTGAGCAGGGAAGGTTGGACTAGATGATCTCTAGAGGTCCCTTCCAGCCTCAACCATACTGTTGTTCCGTAATTTGTTAGGAATTACATGTTGCAATATATATTGATTAGCAATAAAACTTGTCATATTCCATGCATCTGCTCCTTTGTAACATTTCACTAAAACTTATGCTACTTTAATCTAGAGAATTAATCCCAAAACTTGTTTCTAAGTTTCTGATCTCTTTTAGATGTTGCTGGTGGATATTCAGCTTCCATGCTTGACGCTATTAGGAAAACAATGATGGCATCTAATGCCCTTCTACTTAATAAAGTTAATGAAAGAGGACTAACTCTTGAAGAAGCTTTTCGACTAGCAACCCTAGGAGGAAGCCAAGGTAAGAAGAAGTTTCTCTTGAGTGTACATAGGAACTATGGCTCTTTTTTATATTGTTTCTCTGTTTTTGTCTGTCTTATTTTTTCTTCAAAGATGGCTGAACTCACAGATATTCTCATGCCAGAATTAAGACGAGTAATGCATATGCTGGATAGAAGAGATTTCTTTTAGTCTTTCAACAATAGTAAACTGATGACAGAAAAACATTCTGTGACAGTGACATAGTGCAACAATTTAATAATAGAATCTTAATGATTTTTCAAGACATTACATTTTATTTGAAAAAGTCCTGGATCTTTTCTCTCACGTCACATCAGTTGTTGTGTTGTTTGGTGAACAACAAACCATCAAAGAAAAACTGTGCAATTACAACAAAATTATGCCTTATGTTTGTCACCTGCTGTTTGTTTTTTTCTTCTTTTGCAACCTCGGTTGATTGTGACTGTCTTTTCAGCAGGACAAAATATGATGCAAATCACCCATGAAACAAAATCCTCAAGCTTAAGCAGCCCATGCATCACGATCATTTATGATGCAGGTGCATCTTAAATATACTCATCATATCTGACACGATCATTATTCACTAATACTCAATTTTTATACAATTAACAAAATATTATTGGATTTTGTATGATTTTGAGGTAAATAATAGGAAAAAAGAAAGTCTACGCAAAGGTAAAAATTTAATTAAAAATTTCTAATTGCTTTGATTAGCTGAAATGTGTCCACTACTCCTATTTCTAAGCCTTTCCTGTTGTTGATTTCAAAAAACATTGGTAATTGAATCTAAAAGCATTTATGAAAGCTTGAAAGTTGTAATGAAAATTTCATCAAGTTGCTTCTCTCAGGTGTGCAGCTGAACAATAGGGTGTAATTTGGGACAGAGAAGAAAGAAAGAAATTGAGCAGGGGAAGCAAAAGCAGGAAATAATTTCCCAGAATAAATACTCTCCTAATTAAAAGCAATAATAAGTATATTCAGATACAGAAAGGAAAAAAAAATTCCAAAATTACTTGTGGCTTTTTCCCCTCTCTACAGCTCTTGTGTCTCGTTTCTCTCTGTTCTAGAATTCACAGTACTGTCATGTATTTTATATAGGGATTTTGAACTATTTCATCCTTGCTGAATTATTTTCTGAAAGAGATTAAAATAAAAGTCACTGGTATCCAGGCTACTGTGAGTAGCCTGGATGCATAGTTTTGAGAAATTTAAATGTGACAGCATTTTTGTTGGGATAATTTGCTTTGCTGAGTCTCCTGAACGTTTGTCACCCTCTTGTGTTTAATCTAAAAACTGCATTCTGCTCACAGCCCAAAAGAATATGAGATCTTTTTAGTTGAACTGCTGAGTAATCGGAGCTGGTATTTCACCATTCTGAGGAGTGTAAATATATGGAATTGTGAAGTTTCTGTCTCACACAGTTTGTTAAAGATGGAAGTTCATTTTTCAAATAGATACTGTCTAAAGATAAAGGAACAAATTATGTGATTATTAGTAGTATCTCCTTTGATAATTTAATTCAATGGGAGATTTTGATGTTTAGATACTTTGTAACATAAAAATATGCCAAGTTATTTCAAAGGAGATACAAAGGCATCTCTTTAGCTGTTACAAGCTCTTGGAAGGATCCATCTATATATAACGAAACTGTGAGTTTCCAGTGTTTGTAGACCCAAGATCTTGAGGTCATAATGAACCATACGGTTCATCATTACATTTCACTTGTAGTGTAAATAATGCAGTTTTCTACCAAAGGAGAAGCGTTACAACTGGCCATGGAGGCTTGAGGCCTGGAGATGACTTTTGCTTATTGATGAGCCTTAATTATGCCCTCAAATAATAATAAATTTATCTTAATTCTTATTATATGTTACCCTGCAAGCAACAATGTAGCATGCCTTAGGCTGTGAAGGTGAGCATTACTGTATATCTGGCTATTGGTCTTACTTTATTTCACTGGCCCTTTGGAACTTCCAGGATTTTGCACTGTGAGGAATTATTGTTTACCTGCAAAAAATAGTGGTTTAGGCATTGAATCTGTACATAGCAGAACTGTGGGAGAACACTCAGAGAAAAAAAAAACTAAGAAAGAGGTTTAATTTTTATTCTGATTTTGCTTATGCATAGCAGCTGTCCTTCATCATTTCACCTAGAGATATATATTTTCACTGAAAAACTCAAATGTTGGCGTACTCACTTTTACACTTATTTCCAGACTTTTCCTTATTGCAATCTAAACTCTTGTTGTTTTTTCATATGACTTTCTCAAGCAAGTTGCCAGGTTTTCACTGAAGACCTGTTTGTACACTTATTTTGGTTTTCAGTTCTAGGATTAGAAGATGTGATTGGAAACTTCGAAGTTGGCAAAGAATTTGACGCACTGCTGATAAACACAAAGGCTTCAGACAGTCCTTTTGAGTTATTCTCTTCTGATGCTTTTGAGGTAATCAAAGCAGGGTTAATGATCCAACAAATTGTTGAAAATAACATGGTAAGGGGCTGTGATAATCCTGATGAGGCTGTAGTAATTCTGATTGTATCTGTCTCAGTGACAAGAATTGGGTGATAATGCACTACCACTGTCTGTGTTGCAACACAAACAAAACGACAGTCTTATTTCCCTATGAGTAAAAAATGCATATAACATTTCAATGTATGTTTTATTAGCTCAAGTTGGCAACTGGAGCCAGGTAATTACAACAACAAATAGCAGTCAAGAAAGGGAATTTTGTCTCAGTTAACATTTTGAATTCTGTCAAATTCCAAGTGGCCTTTGCATTGATGTTGTAAACTCAACAAAAACTCAATATAGCTAATTTGAATTAAAAGCACAGATTTTGGTGAAAGTATAACCACTACTGGTATTATTCAGGAGGGACACTTTCGGAAACCAAGTCTTTCTGTGATTAAAAAATGTAAGGAAAGACAGTTATTTGAACTTACTGATGCGTCCAGACTGCTTATTATTGCTTGTGTTGTGAAGACCATCATTCACTTAGAAGTGATGGCATAACTTAACCTCATTCAGTCACAGTAATCTACATTAGATTTAGATTAAACTCTTTGAATTATAAATGTTTTTTATCTAAATGAAGTTGTTCTGGAAAAAAAAAAAAAGGCACAACATCAGCCAAAGCAGAGTAAGCCAAGTTCTTTAGACTATAAAAATCCTTACAACTTTGTGCCATTTTTCAATAGCAGTAAGTTAATTTGAGAACTCTAAACATGAGGAAGGGGAAGTGTTATGTTCTAGGCATATATTTTTAACAACTGTCCTAATACCAAATATTTTCATCATGAGACATATTTCTAAACTGAAAATAAATTAAAACCTGCACATTAACTTTTGATTTTTACAGTTATTAATCATTTTTAGGAAACCTATTGTTGTGCACAATTTCACACTTTAAATAATTTATTTAGCATAACATATACTGCATTTTGAATGTTTTTCTCCTTTTTGCAGGATACTCTCCAGAAGTTCCTGTATCTAGGTATGTTTGGTCCTTGCCTGATACAAAATTCACTTTTGTTTTGTATGTTAAAGATCTTCTAACATGATATGGAAATTACATTTATTTATAAATATTGAGTAAGAAGTAAGCAGTGCAAGTTTTGTCCTTTGGGAATTTGTAAAATTTTTTTGTTTAATATTATCATCAGATGCACTGTCAGATTTATTTTTAGAACAAAGTACTTTTGCAGACCAATTGCTGACTAAGACTAAAAAACCAAAAACAAAACTTCTAAGAGATTATATATTCTTTCTGTGGCATTCTGTGGAGCAAGAACTTTGCTTCATATCATAGTGTTCAGCAGATATTCTAGAGTCAACTCTGGCAACAGCTCTATGGATCTTTCTTTAGGCTTTTGTCCTTTTAGAAGTTAGCTCAGGCAAAGCAAAATCCCAACTCATCTTTAGTAGAGGCTGATTCCTCAATTAGTTCAGGTACATCTGTGCAGCAGGGTTTCTTTTGCACGGACATAATTCCAGGTTTTGAATCTTCTAAATATATAAGAAATGTATGCCTTTATTGCAAAAGCTGAACACAGACCCTTTATTTCTTTATAAAAAAGTATGAGTGTTAGAATATTTATGGATCTTTGTGGAGGTCATGACTATTCCTCTTAGGAAATGTAGGAAATGGTCTGTGAAAATGATTTATTCAAAAACTGAGGATTGCATCACTTCAGGAAATAGATTGCTGCATAGATTTACGTGCAAACTTCTTTTGACTGTGTTATTTCAGGTGATGATCGGAACATTTCTGAAGTATATGTGTCTGGAAAGCAAGTGGTTCCCTTTTCAAGTTCGGTATAAATCCATTTCACGTCTGCAAAGTGTTCTGCTGATTGTTCTACAGCTGATTTGGAAAAGATTCATTAAACACCGTGCCTAATTATCAGAAATGTCACTGCTTTTCCTGTTTATGTTTCAAAACTTGCAAATGTTAGAAAATTTGTTAAACCTTCAAAGAACTACTTTACCAAAGCTGTCACAGTTGAAAGAGGAAGAAGGTGTATAGATTTCTCTATGAAAACAGCATGTGTGCACTGATAAGAGATATGGTAAATATTTTTTTTAAATAGGACGACTACTGTTCTTTTTAATAATAATGTAGAAAGTATTAAGATGGGCACTGAACCATTGGTTGTCTCTTAAGTATTTCGATTAAAAAAAAACCCAAATTCCCCACTACCACTAAATCTATTTTCCAAACACTGAATGTCATGGAATAGTGCAATTGCCTTAATATCACTGAGCCTGTTGTAGTATAACTCAGTGGCATTTGGGGACATTTTAAAAAAATCGGTTTTGAGTGCTTAATTTTTAAAATAACAATTTAATTTAAAGTGTTATATTTTAATAGAAATAAAATTAGAGATGTGTATTTATAAATAGGTAAGAGTCCTTATTCTCAAAAAATTAAGACCTGTTATAAGTAGAGCGCTGATGGATGAGCCATATGGAAAATGTTTGACTGGTCAAACTGGCTCAACCTGGGAGAGCTGTGTTGTTTTTGGTTGTGTCACTGAAACTCTGTATCTCCTCAGTTTTGTTCTTAAGTGCAGAAGCAGTCAACCTGATCTTGCACTAGTTTTCTTCCATTAAACTGAGTTGACATAAACTGGTGGAGTGACAGCTAAATGAAACTTGTGTCAAATCAGAATCAAGAACTAGGACATCTGTGTGGGCTACTCTATGGTAAATAAATGAACAGAATTTTCTTTGGACAGAGAGACTGTTTTGCCTAGTTTACCGCCTACAGAAGCCACCAAGTTCTTTTGCTCCTAACTATTGATACTATGGACCATGATGACCTTTCCCCTTTCCATAAGGGATATTAATACGTTAAAAAAAACACTAGAAATGGATTAGCCTTGGCTGCTACCACTTTTGACTTGAGGCGGAATTTCTTATTCGAGAAAGCAGCAGATTAGCTATTCTGCCTTTCCGGGCTGAAGGAATCATAACTGTAGCCCTATTGAATTCCAGGTTAGAAAAAAATGTATTTTCAAAGTGTATGTGGCTTGCTTCCTTTCTTGAAAAAAAATACTTGCGTATTTGTTCTCTGAGACTTTTTTTTTGCTCGGCTGGGTTTAAGGCTTCTTCCTGTTGCTCTTTTGCTGTTACGCAACACAAAGGGTATAAGCTCGAATTTCAGTGTCAATAGAGACAGTGCTGCACAGCGTTACTATAATCATGTACTGAGTTTAATTCTAAGGTGTGCTTCAAATCTGCCTGCATTGAGCTTTGTTTCATACTGTCACTTCTCTGCTTGATGGTGAAGATGCAAGACTTCCTCGCGTGATTGAATAGGGGAGGTAATTCACAGAATCCCAGATTTGCCCTTCATCAAACCATTCCCACAGAATGGTTTGCTCTCTAAAACCATCTCTAAAAACTTGATCTTAATTTAAAAGGATCTGTAGAGGGACAGTCTAGAACCACATAGAAGAATCTGGGCCGGCTTATGCGCTAAAGGCAGTCCAGGCTTTCCTGAGCAGTGTTTGCCTAAGCTGAGGTGCCCTCCTAAAGGTGGTGATATGTTGGCTTACAGACACCACTGTAATGCAGCAGCACTGCTTGCTCATTCCGAGCTAGCTGAGATCCCTTCACCTGTCACTGTATGGTGCTGTATGCCAGCTCAGCTATAGTCTTTGTATCCATTATGGTTCATGACTCTTAACATCACAGGAGAAAAGGCTTAAGATTTTCACATTTGATCAAGGTACTTTTCTTTAGTCTTTTGGATTTCATATGTTCCGATCTCCTACAAGTAACAAAATTTATAGGAAAATACAATCCTAAGTTTTTATCTTTGTTTTCTGATTTAGAGGCATTTTTTGTAGGAATTTTTAACATAGATTTAACTGACCATATTTTACATTCCAAAACCAGACATCTGCAAGACACCTATTTTAATCCTCCCAGTTACTGTTTGAAACTGTTTTTAGGAAGTTACATAGTTTTCAGCTTTTGACATTCCTACAGGAATGTATTCTGGGATGGAAGATTACATGGCCCTGTGCGCTCTTTATGTTTGTGCGACAGTTCTTTTTCCAGATTTATGAAACTGAATCAAAATTTTTATTTTAATGGTGGTCCAAATTGTGCCTGATTTTTATTGCTTTCCTTTTTTTTTTTTAAATTTAAGAATGAGATTTATCTTTTTGGAAAAGGTTTGGGAGGAGAGATTGTGAATATAAAAAAAGACTTTAGCAAGCTCAATGCTGCCTCCTGCTGGCCAGGATACAAAGGGACTCCCTAGGATAACAGCTGCCAAAGAATTTTGTATTTTATTATTAGCTGTCTAAGGAGCAGTTTGATTCTCATTGAATTCAGCCACAAGGTATTTGATTTTAGCTGTAGTAGTGTCTGTTGCTCCCCACACGCAGGGCTGGGGAATCACCTTTTCCAGAATGTCAGCTGGAGGAGTAGCTCTGCCTGCAGGCAGTACTGTGTGCCTTACAGAGCACCATTCTATGCTGCAGAAAGGGAAGAGCAAGGCCTAAGTTGAGCAGCATCCCACCAAACCTCGGTGCCGTTGGGCAAATCAGTCTAGGCTACTTCAGGAATCAGGGTAGCTATGTAAGAAATAAACTGGAAGGTAATTTCAGCAGCTGCATGAGTGGGTCAGCAGCAGGAGTGGGTCAGGAGATGAAAGAAGTTACTGCTGACACTCGTATGCCTACTCTGTGTCTGGCTTCTGACTACATTAGTCCCAATCCCTGGATATATTTCCCCACTGTATGTGTGGTTTGAAGCAGGACAAGTAATTGGTGCAGACTCTTAATGTCTCTATAGGGCGGAGTGTGTTGGGCCTCCAGTGTAGCTCCCTCCAGATGAAACTAACTCCTTGTGCATCAGAAATACTCGGCAGTCTCAAACAGTGATCAGTAAGTGAGCATGATTGGGGAATTCACTTCAAAACAGCATTGCTGCTTTGAATCAAAAAGCCAATGGAGGAGGCTAGGCCTTCCACTCTTCCCCTGACATCCTCCGTGGCACAAAAACGACTAGCAGAAAACAAATCAAAGCCATCTCTTCTTTTCTTCCCTTTTCTTTCAAAAAAAAAAAATAGAAAAAAAAAGAAGAAAAATGACAATAAGGCAAAAAAGACTAAGAGAAGTTGAGTAAGCAGAAGAAAAGATAAGACTTGTTTTCAGTCAGTGAAAATCCACATAGCAGCATTGACTTTAGTTAAGCATCTGGCCTTCAAAATATCAGTGTAAAATAAAACCTGTGGAAAAATGTACACCCAACTGTTTCCAGATGTTACTCGCGATTAATTCTCTTGCCAGATTGTGGATAGGATCTTTGTTTTCTTAATGTGTTCTTGTGTTCAGTGTCAGCACGCCATTCAGACAGCGAGGAAGAAAGAGGGTTAGTTTGGAAAGCTTCGTTGTTGGGACAATATACTTAATGTGCTATGTGTTCAGACCAGCACTTATTTGTTGTAAATGGAATCTATTTGAATTATTTTTATATGTTGTTCTCATTGTGTCACTTTAGTTTTTGATTATTAATGAAATGCTACTAAGTATCGCTTATGCATTATGCAGCGTTATTTGAATTATTCATATGTGGCAAGTGGAATTCTGTACTGTAAAATGTTGTCTTGGCCTAATGTTTGTGTTTATTCTATTTTTGTTTTGTTTTCAAACACAAAGCTTTGTAGGGAAAAACGTGTATTTGTTCACTGTACTGAACATTCTCATTATTATAAATGGAATTTCTGCCAGAAAAAGAAATGTTAAAATGATCCTTTTTAAAAGTCTGTGCCTAATTATACACTCATGGATGAAAAGCATAATGGTTTTATGAAAACTGACATGAATAGTAATGTTTTAATTAAAAATACTTAGAGTTTTTTTTTAGAGGTTTTTGCTTTAATCATGGTTATGCAATGCAGATTAACAAAAACCAAATCATTCTTGCTAAACATCTTGCTAAACATCTACTGTTCCTACTGAGCGAACAAGAATATAACTGTTCTTGTTTATATACTAAACAAGAATACCTATGCTATTTTGAAAAATAAAAAGTTTTTCCAAAGAGTTCCCCAGCTTTCAAAATAAGATATTAAAAACACTGCTTAAACAAGTTATTTAAAATGTTGTTTTAGATGTTAAAATGTTTCAGAAATAATCCATAACAGATGATCAGGTAAACAGTGTTTAATATAATACTTGGTCCTGCCTTATCTGCAGCTTTGTGTGTAGTAGTGGCCAATGCATCTTTAAAATGATGGTGCACTGCTAGAAGACACTTCAAAAATGACAAAGTATTTTGAAAACTTGAGAACATCCTGGTAAAAAAATGTATCTGGAAAGAGTTTGAAAGAAAGAGGTAGATGAGAAAAGGGTGCCAGCAGAATACAACATAATGCAAAATAGAAGCTAGATCAGAGGAGCTCATATGAAAAAGAAATTTAAATTTTAATTAGTTAATAAAATGTTGAGAAAAATAATTTTTTTCAAGGAATAGTCAGTTAAATCAGAGACATCATTTCTTCTCAAAATCTTTGAGGCCCAGGAAATGAGAAGATTTCTGAAAAGAAACACTCATTTGTGTGTGAAATTCCCTATCCCTGTTCTGTTCTGTTCCCTGAGGTGCAGTGGTGACCGAGTCCAGCACAGGAGCACAGGTATCTAGGGTGGCTGGAGTTCGTAAAGATAAGTGGTGTTAAAAAGCAGATTGTTCTAACCTCACAACACTGCAGAGAACTCAGCACGTTTTAAATAACATGGACATATGTCTAATTGTGAAATTCTGGATACTGGGAACTTAAATAGCACAAAAATAAATACTGGACAACAAAAAGGCCATAATCTGTTGTTTGAAGTTAAAAGGTAAGTTAGTTTTCCTCAAAAAACTGAGCAGTTTTCTTCAAGTGCAATTTCGTGGAAATTTCAGTGGAAGATTTTTCTTGGAAAATGCACTGAATCGGAGCCTGCAGTGACCAGTGGGATCCCCCCTGGCTTTGGCAGGGTTAACATCCTGTATGAGAATGAGTGTAACAGTCATACCTAGACTCCTTGTGCAGAATTTGGGCTTGTGTTAATTTAATTCTGTGTTCAGTTCTTGATTTCTCATGTTGATTTTAATTTGAAAATTACAATTCTGAATAAGTACTGCAGGGAGAAAGGTAAACCTGAGTTATCTTATACCTATATATGTATACCTTATGCTCATGTGTAACGTTCAGCGGGATATTATATCCATTCACCTAATGCTTCAACACAAGGGATTTGTCTGCATCAGGAAAGCGCCGCCGTGTTTGCACAACTCTTGCATGCAGTGAGGTCAGTCAGTGACTTGAGTCAGCCAGAAACAATTAAATTCAGGCAAAACCAGGATGCAAACGGTGAGTAGCTCACACGAGTGTAAAAATGATATATCTTGCTGTGCACTGCAGTCACCCAAGGCTTTGCTTAGCCAAGTCAGTCAGATAGACCAGCTCCCTGGAGAGGAGCCATCAGTGGTGGGACGAGTGCTGAGGGCTTCAGCCTCCGTGTCCTACCTGGCCTCGTGACTCTGAGCTTCATTAAACCTTCCTTTAAAGGCTTTTACTGATGCGGCTTTTTAAAAGTGGTTGCACATACAGCCAAGTTGAGGGAGGTTGTGGCAGGAGCCTTGTCCACCCTTGCTTTGAGGGAACCTTTTTTCCCCAGGGGATTAGTAGGCATTTCCCTGGAGTGAGCTTTACCGGTTCTGGTCCTTGGTTGTCTGCTTATCACCTGTTGTGTGTGGGCTCCAGTTCTTTCTTTTGTGAAAAATACCTAACTGGGAATAAATTGTGGAGTTCCTCTTTTGTGTTGTACTCATGTATATTTTTAAGGAGCAGCAATATATTGGAAATAGCAGTATATGTGATTCGCTCTGTTCTGCTTGTTTTTGATTGTGCTAAATGGGAGCTCATGTACTGTTGGAGCAAAATAAAGAGGCCTTGTGTTTACATTAACCACATCTTTTTCTGTGTGTGACTTTGGAGGAAAAAGGGAAAACATGGCAGGCTGGCTAAGGAAGACGTACACCGAACACCACAGTACACAGCAAGGTGCCAGAACTGCACAGAACCTTCTTGTTCCTCAATGATTTGGGAGCAGCTATACTTGAGGTTCTTCAAACACTGCTTAGGATGTTTAGCATTATGTTAGGGGCTCTTTCTCCAAATTGATCATTCTTAGAGCCTTTCATGTAACTTTATGGCAAGATTTACTGGCTTGATAAATCAAAGCAGCTGGTTCAGTGATATTTTATTATTTTGTACTTAAGTAGACTATCCTGAACTGCTTTCTTCTTGTTCTTGGCAGCAAGTACACAGAGTCACATCTCTTTCTTTCAGTATGTTTTTCTTCACTCTTTAATTTTTCAAAGCTTAGGCATGAAAATATCCCCTGTCTAAGCATCTCTAAAACACACCAGAAATGTATTTCTTAAAACAAAAACTCCCACAGGAGAACCAGTAATTACACACTGAGGAATTGTACGCTGTGGTTTTGAGAATTATGTGCAAGTTATTACCAAATTATGCAAAATTATGTGCACATGAAATAAAGCTGTTTTGTATTTTCATCAACAAACTCAGCAGCAGAAATCAAGCAAACTAGAGAGAAAACAGAATCAAAACAAAACTTCTTTATAAACTACTGTACTTAATAGAAGGATACATTTAAACTGCTCAGCATAGGAATTCTGCTACTTAACATCTTATTTTGGAAAACAGCAGTAAGAAGTGTCTTTGTTACATTTTACTAGAATGTTATGTCAAAATTTATCCAAGACCTGTCCATTTAAAGCAATGCAAGCTCCAGATATGAGTGTGTAAACCAAGTTGAAAATTTGAGACTCTTTGGGTAATTGTCAGTAAATCTCAAGCTACAATTAGCTGTTTCCCTGCATGTGTAGATGCAGGCACAATGTGCACAAGTGAACACAGAATCTGCAAGCTTAAAAAACCCTACTGAATAATCATAAGCGCATTACCAGTGTAATTTTCATCAGTCTCCTCCCAAGGCTATTAAAGAGAATACAAAGGCTCTTGTTGGGTTGGGATCAGTTACTGAATTATTTATAAATTTACTTAATAGGTTTATAGCTTATGAGTAAAGACCTCACTTAAAATGCAGAAAGAAGCTTGCCCTACACTTTTCCTCTGTAATTAGCTGTCCTACTTCCAAAAGAGTGAGCTTATGACTGCATTCTTGCTTTTAATTCTCATGAAAAAGGTCCTGTAGGAATTGCCTAAACATACATCCAGAAATCCCATAAAATACAAGTGAAAATATCAGTGGCGGCTCTTCCTCTGATATTTTGTCCTGAAGGTACTGTTTTAAAATGCAATGTGCGCGTTCTGTTCCTAGAAGCTGAAAGTATTACAATGGTTACTAGAATCTGATCTCAGCCTCCGGTTAGAACATATCAAGACCTAGCACCATGCTGGCCAAAATTCACAATTGTTAGTACCCCAAATCCTATGATACTTGGTAGAGAATATCAATTTTAGCCAGCGGCAGGCGGTAATAACTCTTGTAGTACACTACAGTTCTTGAGAAATTGTTCCCAGAGCTTTTCTTTCTTTTTGAGGAGGAATGAAAAACTATCGGACAACCGGCTCTGAAGACAGGACCTTGCAGAGTTCTGCCATTAGATTTACTGAGATTGTTTTTCTGTGTAAGATTCTGAAGAATATATGGATCATTCATACATGTGACTACCCGTGCATTCAGTTTTTGACTATCACCTTATGTGTGCACAGATTACAGGTCTTGGTTTCTGCACCATCAATGTTTCAAATATATACATTACAAAACCTTGGATAAATACTTTTGTGTGAGAAAATGTACCAGAATGCTCTGCTGGTTAATTTGATAATTTAAATATACAAAATACCTACAGAGGTGTTTGAATAAGTAAGCTTGTGAAAATATTGTGACATTATTCATGACTTCTTTTTATATTGCTTTCAAAAGATTAATTCGGGAGCAGTCCTTAAACAGATCTACCTGTGTGTATACAAAGATGTCTTTTAATAAATATTCTGTTTTGAAAGCCAACAGGTGCATCTGCATTTGCATTTTAGACAAGAGCAAGTGTTGGAGTCTCCAAGTCATCCCTGTTTTCTGTGTTTTGCATTGCATTATGGAGTATGTAAGAGCGCACACCTGCACTGCTTCTAAGTGGGAAGGAAAATGTGTTTATGTTATGCACCTATGATATGCACTGCATCCTTGGGACCAGAACTAGTCCATACGAAATATCCAAAATGGTAATGTGAAAGTCTAGTCCTCAATGCCATCTGTTCAGCTGTACCTCCCTCTGTACAGTACAACTTCTTAATGTAGTGCTGTAAAGTGCACTTTTGTTAGAAAGCTTGAATGTAGCATAAATGCTTATAATTGCTGAATTATAAAGCCTGTTCCTTCAATCAATTCTCTTGTAGCAATTTGTTATTGCAATTTGGTTTATGTTCTTGTTCTCCTTAAAAAGATAACATGTTGGTTCCTCCTTGACATTCTTCTAAGGAGTAAGTTGTTCATGATCTGGAGAACTGAGAAATTATTGGCAGAGCAGATGTTGTAGAGATTTAGTTAAAGACTGTCCCTGAGAGTAGAGATAAAGCATTGCATAAACTAAAAGAAAGAGAAGCTCGGGACAGTGTGCTCTCTTCACCATAGACTAAACAATAGATACCAGGCTCTGGAGCAAGGTCTGCTCCTCCTTTATTCACATTTGTACATGAAAAAGAGGTGTCCGTAATGATTCCTTAATGCAGCAGAGCAGTAGAGGATTCCCAAGCTCTGTATCTCACACACTAATTACACTAGATGGCCCAGTGAGCCTAGGATTAACTATGGCCAGAGACATTAAAATAGCAAGTGGGTTTGCTAGAATGGCAAAGCTGTCCCTTGCTCTTAGGTGAGGAGTAGTTCATAGAGCAGGTGTTTTGTGCTCAAGTTTGCTCATGGCATGAAGGAAGTCAGACTCTTTTAACTTAATTAAAGGAACCTCAAGAGACATCCAGTACAAATAGCTTAAAAAAAAAAAAGAAATCACTACTTTTCTGGCACTCTTCCCAAATAGCTACCAGTAAGTGCACTCATGGAGATGTACGTGCTCACCTCTTATCACTAATTCTGCACAGGAGCTCAGGCTAAACCCCTTGCTGCCAAAACATTCCAACCCTGACAGGACAAACCCTGGTACCCATCCTTTCTCACTTTGCTCTGGGAACAAGCACCCTAGGACACTTCCTACCAAGCTCACTCCTTAGCAACAAATTTGCAGGTGCTGTAGAAACAAGATTTACAATAAACACATTTATTTTCAAAAGGACCCATGAAATTCAGCCCTTTTTTATAGGGTCTGGTGCATTGTCCCACTGCTTGGTCAAGCCTTTGACTATAATTTCCTATGTAACTCCAAGAAGAGCTTTGCTTTTGCTCAGGTTGAACCCATCAGAAAATGAAAAGCTTAGGAGAAGGTAAGGAGAAGGTAAGGTAAGCTAAGGAGAAGGTAAGCTAAGGAGAAGGTAAGGTAAGCTAAGGAAAATGAAAATGGAAAAGGCTTATCCTTTTTTCTCATTGCTAGTGTAGCATTTCCTCATTTGCTCTATGGAGACTTTGTGAAAACTCCAATCCATATTAAAGAAATAGTGCTTACTGTCCTATCATGAGGAGGTGTGCTTCCGTTTTGAAGGCTCTAAAAAAAAATCTCTGAAAATTTTGCCACATATTTTTTCCTTTCTTTTATGTATGCAGTAATGTTTACACATGAAAAAAAAAAGACCAACACCTAACTACTGCTGTCAAGGAAAGGGTTGCAAATATTATTAGATTTCATGAAAAGACAGAATTAACTCCTGACTGCAAAGAGTTCATTTTTCAGTTTTCTGTTTAATGCATTAGCAACTGCATTTCTATATTTTAGCCAGCAGAGTTGAGAACCACAGTATTAAGACAAAAATTCCTCCTGCTGGTCTTGATCAATGGACTGTCCCTCAGATATGAAAAAAAATAATGTGTACTGTAAGAAGCTGTTGTATGTCGTGGACTCGCTTGAGTTCCTCTGAGTTTATATGAAGAAGACACAGAGTTTGGAGGGTCAGGGTCTGCACCAGCCCAGACAAGCAGGGATACTGACCCCCATAGCCCCATAGCACTACGGGGGCAGAGGATGGCAGCTTGGCCACAGTTACATGACAGTGAAAAGCCATAAAAATAAAGTGCAAAAAACAAACAAACAAACAAAACCCCACCAAGAGGAGAAACACGTAAGCAGCTTTTTAGCTTGGACAAATTAACAGCACTTTTGCCACTCCTCCTGGCACACAATTTATGTTTTCCCTCTAGTAGTGGTAGCATCTCTGCCCTCAGGTACTTAGACATATGAATCAGATTCCCTCTCAGTCTTCTCCAGGCTAAACAGGTCCAGCTCTCTTGGTATTAGTTTATACCATAGATATAACAGATATCCAGTCTCTTAATCATCTTTGTCACCCTCTGCTTGACCCTCTTTAGAAGCTCCACGCCCCTCTTGTCCTGGGGAGCCCAGAACTGTCCCCAATACTCCAGGTGCGGCCTCCCCAGAGCTGAGCAAAGGGGCAGGATCCCCTCCCTCCCCTGCTGGCAACGCTCCTCCTGATGCAGCCAGGAGCCCATTGGCCTTCTTGGCCACGAGGGCACTGCTGCCTCAT
>JAUBOD010000797.1:235902-255225 GCA_032353885.1 Nothura maculosa
TCCCCAGGTGCAGGACCCTGCACTTGTCCTTGTTGAACCTCATGAGGTTCCTCTCTGCCCAGCTCTCCAGCCTGTCCTGGTCCCTTTGGATGGCAGTGCAGCCCTCTGAGTGTAGGCCACTCCACCCAGCTTGGGATCGTCCACGAACTTGCTCAAGGTGCCCTCTGTGCCATCATCCAAGTCACAGATGAGTATGCAGCCCTGGCCCCAGTACTGACTCCCTGGGGGAAACCACTGGCCACAGGCCTCCAGCTAGACTAAACCTCATTTATCACAATCCTAATAATAATTATTTCATAAAAGTAATAATTTCATAAAGTGAACCCCAGGTGCACTGAATGCTTCTCTGGTGCCATTTTAGCTTGCAAACAGCATATATTTTCCCATTTGAGCCAGAAGCAGAACTGGGGAGCAACTATATTTTTTCAGTTAACTTTATTTGTATTCTCAGTAAGCTGCAGTACTTGCTGTGCATGTGTTAGTAGTGGTGTTGGGGACTCTCCCCTCTGCCAGGAATGCAGCACCCATGGCTGAGGGGCTGCTACCGCTGTGGGAGCCAGGCTGGGCTGCGGCTGCAGGGAGTGTGGAGGGAGGCCGTGGAAGACAGAGGGAGTGAGAAAAGGAAGGCAAACAGAAGATAAAAAAATGGAAGAGAAAGCAAAGGTGGGTGGGGAGAGAAGGGAGGAAAGGAACAAGAAGATAAAGGAAGGAATAAGAAGGTAAAGGAAGGAAAAAGAAGGGAAAGGAAAAGAAAAATGCTTGCAAGCAATGCTTGCTCAACTACTGCTCTGCACTTTTACCACCATTTAATGTCCCTTTATTTTTTTTTTTCCTTGAGGCATTCTATTAAAAATCTCAGCTGCAGGTTAGTTGCAGCTGCAGTAATAGCTAAAACTCAAGGTAGGAAAAGTGTAAGGACATGTTCTAGGTGTCCCTGCTTGAGCAGGAAGGTTGGTCTAGATGATCGCTAGAGGTCCCTTCCAACCTTAACCATTCTATGATTCTGTGATTCTGTGATTCTGTGATTTTAGGAACTGTATTGATAAAAAATTGTTGTCCTGCTTTGAACAGTCTTTGTACAGTGCTCTGCATTGTAGAAGTGCTGCAACTGCTCAAAGAAAACATCACTTTAGGCCCTGAAAACTGTATTTAAATTAAAAAATAAGATAAATAAAAGAAAAAAGAAGGAAAAGAAAAAAATAGAGAAGAAAAACCCCAAATCTAAGCAATGTGGACCCTCTATGGAGTTACACAAAGGTTATGATGGTAGGGAGCAAAAAGCAAATACTCCAGGGCAGTAGTGCTGATCCAGGCTGGGATGAGCTGAACTGGTGAGTATGCAGACTTCGTATGCGCTGCTCATATGTGTGTCCTGGTGCCACTTCTGAGTGCTGGGCTTCTGTGTAGGACACTTAGCAAAGTTCTCAGGTGTGTCTGTGCTTTATGCTGACCCTCTTTATGATTTTCTGTATATTTCCTCCAAAAATATCATGAGTTAACTCAAGATGCCTCAAAATCATTTGATGATATTGATCATTTCCCATGGAGAGAGATTCTACTAGGCAAGGAGAAAGCAGATGTGATTTTAAGTTGATAGAGGAGCAAGTGAGCAAGAGCCTGAGGAATGGAAGAAAGGATAGCAAAGCCCATTTCTGCCTTTTTGCTCCTCCCTTTATCTGACTATACCACAAGTGCAGTCTGCCTTTCAAACAGCTTTGAGATTTTTTTAATTGCGGGTTATTTTTCTTGCTATAAACTGTTTAGTTATGTCTGGTGAGCTCAGTGAGGCCTGTTGCTGGAATCATCAAGGCTAGTGATGTCAAAGAGAAAACCAAGAGTGAGCTCAACTCAGGTTCGTGTTACTCTTGCTTTCTCTTCTCCACACAAGAGTGTGGAGATGCTACCGGACATAAACTTTACCTTGAAGTGCTTTCTTTGTGAATTAATTAGCACTAAAATGAAAGTCAGGCAGTCGAGTCAGAGCTGGTCCTCCCAGAGCCCCTATGTCCTCCTATATGATCCTTACCCCAGCACCTCCATGCATCAATGTCTTTGCAGCAGCAAGTCCTGTGTTCACATCCCTTTTAACTCCAGCAAGAAAGTCCAAAGGAAGGAGTGTTTTACAGTGACATTTATTTAAATATGTTTTCACAAGAATATTTAACCCCTGGTTAGTGGTAGATTTTAATCCCTGGGCCCAGAGATGGAAGCCGTGGATGGTACAGCGAGTAAGGCACCTCTTGCTCATGGTGCCTCCTAGGACACCCTGGTCAATTCCTACACTAGCCCCTTGTGCACCCACATCCTCCACTCTGCAGCACCCTGTACCCTGTAGTGGCCCAGCTTTATGGGCAATGCAACAACAGAACAAGATAGGAAAGATGAAAAAATCTATTAATATATTGCTTACTTTTTTGGTGTGATTCAAACCCCATTTCTATCATATGTGCTTGCCTGAATCAGTATTATCTCATTCTTTCAAGATCAAAATGCATCCAGTATGGGCTTCAAAGGAAATAATTCCTATTTTTGAGCAAGAAGTAAGGCAGGCGTTCAGCTGAGGGATCACAGGAGCGGTGGTTTCCGGTATCCGGGGGCCTGTCTGGGATCACTTTTCCAGGATGCTGGAAACAGCTGTTCCTATAATTAGAACAGGGCCTGTCACTCTGAAAGTATCAGCTAAATCCAGCTTAGTCGGCCAGCAAAAGTGCTCCTGCAAGCAATTGGCTCTTTGGCAGCCTCTGCTAGCCCAAATACAAACAAACAAAAAAGAAAAGTGGATCCCCCAAAATAAATAAAATAAATAAAAGCCACCCATTGCAAGTGGAGGTAGCTTGCTCCTGTTGTGGCCCATCCATCCCCGGGGCAGTAAACGATCTTCCATTTACAAGAAAAAAAAACACTGTGTCCTAAGGAAACTGTGGCAAAGGGGAGGCAGCTTGGTAACCCAAGAGCTGTTTATGGTGTCTGCCTCTGCGCGTGCCTTGGCTGGCGCGGTGAGAGTGTCCTCCTGTGGCCTGTGGCCCTCAGAGGCGCCTGATCCCTGTTTGGGTTTGGATTCACTGGAAAAAAAACCCTGTGTTTTAATTCATTTATTTTGTAATTCATTATTTTGCCCTTCGTGAGTGCTCCTGTAGCTGTTCTTGGAAGTCCTGAGCAGCACCAGAACTTCATGTTCTGGGAGCAGCTCAGAAACAGGCACAAAGCCTGTGCAGTGCTGGAGCCGTGAGCCCCTGAGCTTGAGAGGTAACGAGGTTTGATCACAAACAAACACACAAAAGCAAAGCACTTTTTTCACAGCTGTTCAAACTCGCTGCCATTGCCCACTTGGAACCCCCAGAAAGGTTGTGCTTTGTAGTCTCCACTGTCCTCACAGAGTGACCAGGTGAAAACGCAGATGCTGAGTTGGGAAGTGTGGGACGCATGGGTGGATGGATGGGTAAGCAAGTATTGGGATGGCATCCAGGAGGGATGGGAGCTCTCAACTAGCCTTGCAGTGCGACCTTGAACTTCCTATGTGCCCTCAGAGATCCTGAAGATTTCAGATGGACTTTTCTTGCGGAAAGAGGCTGCAAAATAAGGTGGTGGGTAAAATCTGAATTACTCTGCAGTAACACATCAGGATAAGGCTTTCTGCAACTGTGATCTGCTGCAAAATCAGCCCACTTTCAGCTGAGAGGTGTTTATAAGGAAATTTTGATATTCAGCCAGGGTGCTGCACCTGATGGCACTGGGGGATTTCACACTGGGCTCTGCATGCTTAGCTCTGAAAGCTGGGGCTCAGTTAGTGGATTTCCAGGAGATATTTAATGTCTGGATTCCTCTTCTGCCCACATACTAATACTGAGGCAAAATTAAGCATGAGTGTGATTTGTGTGTGTCCCTCCTGGATAAGCATCTTCTCCACTGCCCTCTGCCTCTCCCTGGCACGGTGCCTGGCAGAGGGTCCTTGCACATGCTGGATCCAGGTCCCTGTTTGGTGCTAAACTCACCAGAAAGCATAAGGACTGGGATTAAGATGTCTGCCCTCCGAATTTTGAGCCACTTGTTTTAACATTTTTCCTCTGTTGTTATAAAAACAAAACAAATGCTATTATTTAATGTATCTTGCATGTCAGCCCCTGTAGCCTGGCACATAACCGAAGGTTGCAAACTTAACAAAATCGTAAGACAATAAAACAAATAAAACAAACAGAGGGGCAAACAGACTCGGGGCACCTTGAATAGCGCTGTCCTTGGAGCACTCTGTGCTGGGAGGGTGGCAGATACGGCGGGGATGTTCAGACCTTGTGGCGCTGGAGCACTGCTCTGCCGCACAGACACAATAAATCCGCCTGCCCCAAGTGTTTGCTCAGCCTTGAAACTTTGCTCCGAGGAGAGCTGATGTTGCCCAGGGCTTCTTTAAATAAACACATGGAGCAGCTCGGTGCTCGGCCTTGCAGAGGGGGCTTATTCGCTCACTGCTGTACGTGTTTGTGGCCACGATACAGGCAACAGGCAAGGTTTTAGAAATGCAAAAGCATCAAGCATTTGATTCCAGGAAAACAAGCAAACAAACAAATAAAACCTCCCAAAATAACAAGAGAACAACACAAAGATCTGGTTCTTGATGCAGGACTTGGCTCAAGTGGGAGAGGAAAGGAGGGGATTTTCAGGGCCTGACTCAGCTAGAACACGGGCATGAGTAAAGGAAGATGTGCTTGAACAGCAGAGGCTCCAAGTGCCTACCAGACTTCTAAAATTGAAAAAGAAAAAAAAGGTAAAACACTGTGATTTCATACAAACAACCCCTAAGCCTGCATTGTGCTTTACCAAAATTGCATTTGCTCAAAAAATAAACGGAACTCTGTAGCTTAACTTAGGATAGTGAAACAAGCCTTAAAAAACAGCATAGTTAGCAGAAAAGGGAGGAAGTTACCCTAACCACTTAGGATTTACAGTCAATAACAATATTCTGGTGTCAGCTGTTTTTAAAAATAACCCTCAGTTTTCAGCCCAAACCAGCATATTACTCATATGCAGAAGCTGTCTGCATGTGTATTAGCTTTCTTTCTGCAGTACTAATAAGCTCTGTGAAGAAATTTTCATGGTATGAACCCCTCCTTCGGCTCATTAAAAAAAAAAAGACAGCTTTCCAAGTTACAATACTTTAAATACAACTAGAGAAAAGCTAGTTTGACCTAGTTCTGTTGCAACCTGATTGGAGCAGGTCTCCAGGAAATATTATCAGAGATCAGGGTACAAACTGTCTGACAGGCCCTTCTGGTAACTTGTTACATGTCCCCAGGGTGCAGAACGTCCTGCTGACTGGCCTGGTCAGAGCTACAGAAAAATGCTATCCATCTATGATATACAGACAGAGCCCTGGAACAGGCTGCCCAGGGCGGCTGTGGAGGCTGCTTCTCTGGAGATCTTCCAAACCTGCCTGCATGTGACCACGTGCCCCGTGCTCTGGATGTCCCTGCTGGAGCAGGGGTGTTGGACTGGATGGACTATGGGTCCCTTCCATTTGTGAGTCTGTGAGAAGGGTCGATGCTAGAAGTGCACAGGCAGGTTGAGTGGGCTTAGCATTTTTTTAAGCAGTGCTAATATAAAGGCAACATGGTCACAGTAAAGAGTAGATAAGTGGGGATGATGGACAATGAATGAAATCGCTTTTCTTTCTTCTACTCAGAGCCATGTTCTGATCTCAGAGATATTGCAAGGGCATCATCCTGTTTGTCCATACTACAGAATCACTGAATTGTCTGTCAAAAAAAATAGAAGGAGTTGCTGCAAGTCTCAGAACTCGAGTGGTTTGGGCTATGAAGAGCCTCTTTCCATTTATGTGTGTTCTGCAGCAGCTCACTTCATGCTTAAAATGTCTTTTTCACAAAAGGGCTCACGAGCAAACTAATGAACACCACCACCAAAATGCTTTGAGGAAGTAAAGTATATTAAGTACATGCACAAACAATTATCAAGAAAATAAAAAAGTAAAGTCAACTAATAAAAAGGAGAATAATATGCATATAAAAATGTGTATTCTGCCTTTAACACCTTTCAGGAGCTGGCTATACTTTTGATAACAGGCCTCATCATTTCTGTTGTTACAGTAGGAAAATGAATCTGAAAAAAAGGGGAATTATATGCCAAGAAAGCAGCCCCACTCTGAACTTCTGACCTCATTTTACCCTGCAAGTTACATTGGCCTTCATTTATATTGCTTTTATTATTGAGAAAATAAAAAAAGCTATATGAAGAGCCTGAAAACAACAGCAGAGTGAATCATCAGGAGAGAAGAGTGAAAAGTTCTGTGAAGAACTCTACTGTGAAGAGTTCTGATAGCCTAAAACAACAGTAAAGCCCTCCTTCCCTTTCCTTCCCCCTAAAAAACTAACAAACCACCAAACAAAATAAGTTTCTTAAACAGTGATTTACAAGCACATACGCACACACACACATATAGATTCAAAACAAAACAATAGGTGTGGCAGTTACAAAAGCATACAGAGAGCAGACAAAGTAAGAGCTTGTTCCAGGGCAATGTGAAATACTGTCATTTACATACACATTAATAACGGCATTGCACAGCAAGGATAGTCATTTAATTCATTTAATATGAGAACATTCAGACATCCAGAGCCTACGGGACATGCTTTAATGAGAGAAGATATCGAAGCACTTTGTGTTGGCCCAGGTTGTGGTTCACCTTGGAAGGGACTCCGGCCTGTTTTCGAGTGCCGTAACTGCTGTTAATGCAGGATTTGATCTGCCTCGGGTCAGTGCTGACCGCACAGTCCAGCCCTGCCGGCCTCTGCTCACACAGCAGCCTGCAGGCAATTACACCACTTAGCCCCGATTTTCCCTCTAAATGTAATAAACCCCAATTTGTGATAATGTGGCTTAATGATACTCCAGAATTAATGCTGATTTTAGAGACAAGGAGAAACTAACTGGGGTACAAAGAAATATCTTGCTTACAGGAGCCTTGATATGAGGAGCCCAACAATGAGCGTTACTGCAATACCAGCCCAAGCCAATAAGGAATAGAAAAATATGCATTGAAAAGAAAATAGCATTTAAATGCTGTTTCTATTTCATCTGTGTGTTATTGCACAGCACAAAATACAAGGGTGAGAAACAGTGACTGTTGGCTTTTAGCAACATTTAATATATATATATTTAACTGGTACAGAGTTGTATCTATTGCAAATAAATATGTAGACCATAATGGTTTGATAGGTGTTGATTCTTGCTTTTAAATGTGACATATTAGTTTCACACTTCTATTTTTATTTCATTTGAATTAAAAACTGCTGATATTTTTGTGCTGTTTAGCATCCAGTGCCAATCCAAAGCCTCTAAATGCCAATGCTTGCATCTTCCATCATATTCAGCTCCTTATCAGAGTTAAGAATCTGGTGCTTGGTTCTGTTTCCCTTTGTTGACATGCCCTCTGATAGCGTTGCTCTCAACTTTAAGTGCAAACTGTCTCAGTATATTCTTCAATCTGATGTAGTAAATAAAACCTGTTCCTTACTTGTCCATTGCTAAGTTAATATTAGCATTAAAGGCTAAGGTATATCTTGCTGGGTATTTATGGTATACTGTAAGGGTCGTCTTCTGTTGGCCATTGATCTCATTGTGGCAATAACTACTTTTTACTGCCCTCACAGGGCAAACTTTGCTCCTGGACTATGGTTTAGCATTTCTGCATGCAGGCTGTCTTTCTCCAGCTCATTTTTTATTATAGGCTGGTTCCTTAACTGTTCAGATTTGACATTTATTAATTCCAGTACTATTCATGTACTTTCAGAAGTATATCTGTGCAATGAGACTGAGAGCAAGGTCCAGAGCCTTTACGTACAAAGAACATAGACTTGCAAGAGGTTATTTGTGGGAAAATATACCATTTGGTTGGCTGTGAAACCAACCAAATGTGTTGGGTTTTTTATTTTTTTATTTTTTTTATTTTTTAACTATATCTTTACATTGCTTCTTAACACATTTGGATGCTTGAAACAAATCAATTTCCTTAATTGTTACATGATACCTCCTTCCTTAGCACATATCATGGTTGTCATGGTAGAGCTGCTAGGGAATGCTGAACAACTTCCATGTTTTGTTCATTAATGACAAAGCATAAAAGTCCAATTCATATTAAGCTTGGACTGATGCAGACTAACAGACATGACAAAGACAGGCAAGTGTGTCAAACAGGTCCTTGCATAAATAACCTTCTAAATTTTTCACATGTGTGTCAGCACATATCTCTCAAATAATAAAAGTTGAGTCTAGTAGTATAGTCTAGTAGTATTTTGTAGCATCGAGCAACAGAAGACAGATTTTGGAGCAAGGATTGTATAGTATTATTAAAATCATCTTACGTGGGCATATTTCAGCTCAAATATGATTGAAAAATGGTTTGGTTTGGCATTACCTGGCACCAGTGTGCTACATAACACACAGAGAGAATCTTGGAGCACTCAGTTTGGATGGTCTACTGTGTACCAGCTCTCCAAACAGAGGTAGGAGCATCTTTTATACCTGGATTTTGAGTTCTCCAATATGGTCTTTTGCCCTGGTACACACTCATAAAAATCCCCTTATCTAGCGTTAGCAGCAGAAGATAAAACATATGGTACTACCTCTATGATGTGGCATCCTGAATGAAAATCTCCAGCTAAAATAGTCAAGGAAGGTGCTACTGGAAGGAAGGTGAGCATATGGCCTCATTCCTTCAGGGCAGCTTGTGCAACTCTGCTGATCTAGAGTCCATCAGCATATTTCCATACAGGTTAATTTGTGTCACTGGTGATCACTGGTTGCGTTAGTAAACTCTGGAAGTACTCTTATTTCATCACAGGAATTAAGATGTCCTACTTGGGAAAGGAGCAGAAAAACAGGCTTTTCAGTTTTGATGTGCCATTCAGCTCAGTGAGATGCACCCATCAGGGTTTCTTTAAAGCTTCTTTAAACAACCTCCTGCCCACCACCACGGGATGCAGTTGGACTAGAGTCTATTGATAACTCTTCTTGACTTTGAAAACCATTACCATTACCCCAGACCTGTGCCATGTGAATTTGTGTGAATTCTACAGAGCTCTACTGCTGGTGTTTCGTGTAGGGGAACTACTGTAGAGCAGCACGTTCACACTCTGCAGGAGAGTGAGCATAGGATGTAAAAATATACGTATATACTAGAGAAAAGCATTTCTTGGCTGTACCTGCATCAAAAATAATCCTTTTATTAAGGCAGCTATGGGAAGCTTGGAAGAGGGAAGGATGAGGGAGGAAGAAAGACCATGTGGAAATCCAAGTAACAGTTATTAATAGTCAGGGAGGGCTTGTGCCTTCCCAGTATCCTTACAGGACCTTGGCTTCAGCAATACAAGGCCCCACATTCAACTGTGTCTCTGGCTGTGCCTACAGTATCGAGTAATAAGGAGCACCAGTAAATTCTCCAGCTACCCTGGAAAGTTTCCTGTCTGTTCATTTTACTTGTTTTCCCTCTATTTTGGAAAGAAAGGTGAGGGCAATAAAGTAGGACAGATACAAATTTCAAAAAAAGAAAAAAATTAAAACACCTCATAGTTTAAAATCATCCCTTAGTTGTTTCAGGAAAACAAAGCCCACCCCCCAAAAAAAAAAAAAAAAAAAAAGAAAAAAAGTATCCCAGTGCAATAGGAGATAGTGGCACTGAAGAGAGAAACTTTGGAGGACTTGCCAGCACCTCACAAATATTTTATACTGAAAATTTTTCATCTTCTGAATTTTTTCTTATAAAGTATGAAACATCACACATGCAAGCAAAAATCTTATTATATTTGTTAAGCAAATCAATTATAACATTAAGGAGATAATCAGTTACAGTTAGCGTGTTAACTCCAAATCAAGAATTGTCATCAAAAACAATTAACAGAAAGTGAACAACATTTAAAAGCTATTATTATGCATTATCTTTATTTTAAGAGATCAATGTAAAGAAACACAACAACTTATACTTTATTATGCTATTCCATAATGTGTCATGCGGTTGCATTAAGAAAGAATAAAGGTTTAAATCAGCTATCCTGTTATTTAATTGATTTAATGTTAAATATATCCCCAGTTGGATAGCAGATACATGAAATACTGGAAGAAAATTCATCCATTATCCCCATAAAGACAAAAAAGTGCTTTGTATGTTGGTCTAGGATGACAAACCTGATTCTGAGTCATTTTAAACACAAACGAGGCATTATGGCTGAAAAAACACATGCCTATGAATCTGTGATATTTAAGTTCAGAATAACAGATCATCACAAATATCAAATGGGCCAAATAACAGCAGGATCACAGGACTTCTCAACCCCGTCACATTCTCAGCCTTACGACAACCAGCCAAGTCATCTGGCAATTCATCAACCTTATAGTGACAGGTTGGAAACACCACAGGAAGCTTGTCATTCATCCTCCAAATTTGGGGGTCTAACAGCTAGGAATCAGTTTGCACAGAATGCTATGAACTATCCTACTGTACAACTGTAACACTAAGTTAAGCATCTAGAAAACTAAAGACTGACCAAAGCTGCTTTTGCTTATTTGTTATTTTTAAATTCCCTAACTGAAAAAGAGCCCCTATCATCAGATGAACTTGCCCCGGGGCATAGGAAGAACCTTTCCAAAATAGCATGTTTATGTATAAGTCAATATCATCTCAGTGTAACAGCCAAATGTTAAATAAGGGCTTAGTGTCATGTGAAGTGATCATGTTTCTTTCCTGGAAAAGAAAACAGCATACTGTCTGCAGCCATTTGTCACTTCACATCAAGAGGCCAAAGACAGCCCCTCCACAGCAGCTTTATGAATGGCTTTTGCTTAAACGTTACAGAAGACGAACTTTGTAACCTCTTCTCCTCAGCGCATTTCAATGCTACTTCTGATAACGCACCCAGACTGACTGTGACTGGCAGTACAGTGGGCGTCAGTCATTTAAGAGTCTATACCCACCTCCAAGGTTATAATTAGGTTGGGGTGGAGAGAATCAAGAGCTCTGCACCGATATTCTTACCCTCTTTGCCAACAAAGATGCACTGCAGTGTTTACACCAGGGTTAATTCATTTCCTGCTCTTACCAAAAATCCTCCTTCCTCCTTGAATTCTCAAGGAGCCCCAGTTAAGGCTCCTGAATGGCTGCTGAGCCTACCTGAATCACAGAGAGCACAGCAGAGCTTACACCTCTGGCTGGTGCTAGAAGCTCATATCCCAGCTGTGAGCATGTCACACACGGGACAAAACTTAGGATCACACAGACCAAGCAGGAATTTCTCATTCCACGTTTTCCTCCACAGATCTACTGAGATCAGTGGCTTCAACAAGGCTTCTCAAGAACAGACTTTCTTTCAGATGCAAAAGCAGATTAACAAAAGAGCACATCAGAATCACTGGTGCCAGTAGAGCAAATCTTCCTCAAGTACACTAGCTGTAACTAGAATGTAATAGCACGAATATGGAAACATTCTCTTAAATATCCTGGTCCAAAGCATTCTCAGATCCAAAACAGAAAAGCCTTTTATGCTGCAGTTGAGCAGTTCATCTTGCTTTAGCACTAAGCATGAGAAGACACAGCGCTTCAAGGCATTCCCTCTATTGAAAGTCATAAAATTTATTCTGTCAGAGGAAGGCCCAGAGCATCCCTTCTTCCCTTTATTGGAAGTATATGTAGCAGTAGGAGCAGTAAATTACTACTTGAGTGTTAGTTTCAGCTCACTGGTGGGATGCACTTCATAAAAGGCGCTTTTACCAGAAATGGATATTTTATCCAGCAGTGAAGATAGCTTCTTCCAAGTGAACATACGCTGTGTGCTCTGTACTTTTCTTTGCCACTGGGAAGGTAGGTCTGGCATATTAAAAATCCAAATTTAGATACAGACCCCAACAAGAACTCTGGCCATCTGCTGATGAAGATCTGCACAGAGCAATGCAGTCACTCTATTGTAACAGATCCGCTGGAAACGTTTATAGGCAAAAGGAGAAGAAAAAGAGCCTTTTAAAGTCCACTGCTCGTGCTTTCCTTTATTCCCTCTGAACATGTTGTTGCTCCTGACATTTTTGTTTGGTCATCAAGTGGATATCTCTATTCCAGCTGTTCATGCTTCTCTGACCTCAACAGGCCACTTCAGACAAGATGGTATGTCACAACAAGAAACAAAGACGAGAAAAACAGGCAGGTTGAAGCAAAAAGACAACATCTATGCAAAACTAGTGCCTAGCTCTGCAGCCCAATCTCACAAGGCCAACTTCAAGTTACAGCAAAAACTAAAACCAATGAACTATCACAAAAGGAAGTATTCCCCTCTGTACATGTTTTTTATTATTTACATAATACAATATAGCATTGTTGCTGGGTAGCATGATTATGTGCAATACATAAATATGAACTATCTGTACATGTTTGCATATCTAATAACTCAATTGAGAGAACAAAGTTAAAGCAAAAACATGATGCTTTTAATAGTGAAGTAAAAACTAAGACTGAACACTGCAGAAAAAAATCAGGAGTAGCGCCTTGTGCACATACGTAGCTATTTACAGATGACAACAGGCATTACCACAACACTAGTCTAAACCGTACTTGCTTATATAAAAAACACAAGTTTCATACGTCACAAAAAACCTTCCATTATAACACAGAAGTGATATTACCAGACAAGCGTCAGTGAAGTTTACTGCCTTTTCTAGAGTTGTTATTGTACAATGCTGTAGATAATGCAGCCCATGCAATACACCCAAGAACACTACAGTCCTACACCCAATGACAGTTAAAAATGATAAAGCAGACCTCCAAGAGTGGTTCCAGCTACCACTTAAGTCTACAGCAGCCATGTTGGGTATGGCTTCCCATGCATAATGGTGCAATTGTTAAAAATAGAAAGAAAGAAAAAGGAGCTCTCAATATTTTTGAGCCCAGAATACATCAAACATAAGTAGTATATGAAAAATAAAATTGTCCAAATGCTTCTCTAATTTACTCAGATGCATGTGTGTTGCTTGAGCTGCTGTGTATGTCTAAAAAGAGATGTAGCTTCTGTTCTGTAAACCAATCATACAATACTGTGCTACTCAACATTTTTAGCTATGCAAGGAAAAGCAGACAATTCAGTTGCAGGCCAGTTCTTAAGTTTCTTACAACACCTTTCCTTCAGGAACCTAATTTCATGATTCTCAAGATAATTAATTGGTTCCGAAAGTTTTCTTCCCAAACATGCCCGATTTTTTTCCACTTCTCCCACTGAAATTGTTAAGAAAAATCTTTCTTAAATATGGCACCAACACTCATCTCCGTGGAAAATGGACTCGTCTACATAGTCGACATTCTGCTAGAGAACAACGGAGTGTGGAAACTAAAATCGGAATGAGGTTTTAAATGATAGAAGTTGACTGCCAACCTTTCTGATGTGTCCTTCTCCCCAACAGGCACTAGCCAAGGATTATACACTTCAAACACACCTCAAAAGGCAGATCTGCTGCAAGCATGCAGATAGTATACATCTGTTTGGCACACGTGAACTAGAGTATGTCCTCTGTGCATGTGTATTCCCGTGCACATTCTCGTCATTCAATTATATTTTGGGGAGGGCATATACATTTTCAAGGGCTGTATCTATCCAATTCTGCCTGTAACAAACACCCAAACATTCTGAAATATCATTAAGACAGACAAGACTAAAAGTAAAACTTTGGAGAACATCAAAGGAAAATGGCCATGCATCTGCTCTTTAATGTTTTCCTAGGATATATTAAAATAAAACAAAGAAAGTCAGTCTTTTCACAAGTAGGTTAGTTTATATTCTCTGGATTTTTTCAGCCACCACAACTGGGTTCTCTTTCCTGATTTTTGCTGCAGCTTCTGCTTTGTAATCATACGGGCAGTTATGCTTGTCGGAATAACGGTGAAGTCCACAAAACAAGTTTCCACATCGGCAGTCAAATCCTGCACAAAGGAGGGGAGAGGGAGCTGCATTACTAGGAAGCTTCAGCTATAAGCAACCAGTACATTAAGCACTTAATCAACAGAAACAGAGAGGTATGTGCAATGGTCTTCAGACAAAGAGAGTAGAAAGGGTGAGTATTTCCAAAATACTAGCTGTAGTAAGTGGTCTAGCACTGCTAATTTTTAAGCAGGAAATAAATTTAATGGCTACAGATATTTCTGATTCAACCTGTCACAGGCAATTAACCAGCCAGACCTGATCAATATTTAGAAAGTGTTCTCATACCTGTAAGGCCAACCTTCTTTCTGCACATGAAACATCTGTTCTTCTTTGGTTTGGGCAGCTCAGGAGCTCTCTCTTCATTCTGTGAAGTACTAGGTTGAGAAACTGATGGGCTTGGTTGGGTAACAACTGTTAAAATAAGCAAAGAAAAATAGAGGTTGAAGTTTTTCTTGACATCACTAACAATTCAGTACCAAGCATGTACTTATCAATGACGCAGTTTCTCCAGAGTGGTAAGCAGAACAAATTATGAAACATAAACCAGGAATAAAGATTTTTAGTTAAGGTACTAGCTTCCTGTTTGGCTTTACAGAACACCATCAAGTTTTCCACACTGTTTTACCAACTAGAAAATCACTATCAATCATAGCTGTAAGATGGTTAGTGCTTGCAGAGACCTCTGGATTTTCCAAGCTCATACAGTCTCATTAGATCTTATAGTCAAATTCAATTTTATGTAAAAGAGTAGCAATATTAACCCAGCTCAAGTTTTTGAGCAGAAGGAATACCTGTAGAAAATAATGTAATCCACAGTGTATATTATGGAAACCGTTTCTGGCAACGTGCTGCTGTCAGAGCACAGGGTCACAGTGCTGCTACACCGGCAGAGCCAGAGGATCCAAAACCGCAGCCAACCAAAACAGCCGTTAACTTCCTTGGGCTTCGAAGCCCCTGGCTCCGTGCTACATCTAGGGCATGAGTAACCTCTTTAAGACACTTTTTTTGAGATTAATTTTTTTAAAAATGGAGACTTTGAGACTCATTTTTTAAAAATTATTTTCAAAATCTAACTAGCACAGAGAAAAGCTTGAGGGAGCTATGTTTGGATTCAAACACATAGGAAACATGGACCATGCTCCCTGAGCTCTTCCAGTTGTAGGGTTGTAGCTATTGTTCAAACACATAAGAAAACTGAATTTCAGTTTAATTCACAAAATCAACTCCAGATTAAATTGAGGACATAAACTCAAGGGTCTCAACTGTAATCAACCTTATGCCCACAAGTAGGATTTCTTAGTTGAGATCCTGTTGGATGTCAAGCATTAAGTCTCATGACAGCTGCATTTTTCTAGACAAGAACTACTGGCTATACTGACTAGTTTTCCGTTTTTATTATTTATGTTTTAAATAATATGTCATTTGAACTGTCATTTTCAGAAAACAACTCACTACTAATACTAGCACCTAGAAAATATCAAATATCCGATTCCCATTTCAACAGTTGTTGCAGAAATTAAGTACCCAGTCAGGAGTTCCAAATTACAACCTACATCTAAAGGCCACAAACTTTCACAGCTAACGGCTGTCAGTCCTTGCACCCCAGAAGTTTCATAAAGGATGGTTTGTAATATTTTCTTTTACCTTACTGTAACATTACATGTCACAATGAACCACTGAAGCCTACATACTTTCTTTGGTGCATTTTATATAACCATTCTTAAATAAAGAAATAAAATCCGAAAGTCCAGAGTGAAAACTATTTTGTTAAATCTGATAACAGTAAACTATACAGAGTCTTGCATACAAAACATTTTATGTGCTTATAGATTAAAAAAGCAGACATTTTATTCGTTACTCATATTAATACTTCTCAGAGTAGTTTCTATTTAATCTTTTATTTTCTACCTAGGAAAGCAGTGTTCACTATGTGGTTAATCTAGTTGAGAGTCCATGATCAAATACTGGCTTAGAAACAAATAACACTAAAATAGCATAAACCTGCTAGGTCACCACACATGTTGGCTGGAAAGTATTAGCTATGGCATTAAAACATGCAAATAAAAATATCTCTCAAATAACCCCCGCAAAACCTCCAAAACCAAGAGCCAGTCAAGTTCCTTTTAGGTTTGTTAAAAGGTTACTCTGTTTTAAAATACCAACCACAAGCCATAGGAGGTAAAAAGAAAGAGCAAGAAATTCAGAATATAGCTTTGTCAGGGGGAACCTTCAGCTGCATCAGAACCCAGTAGTATGAGCTCTGGAATGTGCACATTTTTTTCAATTGGATGGAAAATGGCATGGGAAAGATGAGGGAAAGCAACAGTGAACTGATGAATTTTATCACTCACAACACAGCAGCTAAGGAAATGAAAACAAGAAAAAAAAACCAATCTAAATACTTTATCACTGCTGAATGTGCTCAAAAGGAAACAAAAATGGAAATGACAGCTTCTCTCATGGCTCTCAGTAATGATGATGATGATTCTGTGCTATGTACACAAGAAAAAAAGGGAACAAAGCTACCTACATGAAAATGGTATCTGAAAAAACATTACCAACTGCTACAAAAGTACTTCCTCCTCCATATTAACTGCAACAAATGCCTATGCCATAAGCAACAACATGGGAACAGGAAAGCAGTGACAATAATCCTGGGGACTGAAAAGGGCCAGTTCATGTGAAAGCTGTTGAACAACATTTACTCCCTTCACCACAAATAAAAACATGTTTCAGGACAGAAAGGCAGACAACAGCCAGAAATGGGCTGTTGGAAGGCCCGAGAAAACTATGTTGGCACAGCTGTCTAAAAAATGAATGTTCAAATCATTACTCTGTGATCGTTATACATGCAAAATAAAGCGTTTTCCCACTATTATGCCAGAAATTAATCTAATTATAGTTTTTATCATCTTAAACCTCAAGTCCCTTCTAATTAACAACTATAGACAAAGTTGCCTATAACGCCCTTACTCAAGCTTATAGAACATTTTTTTTTCCCCAAATTATGGCTTTAAAGAAAGATATTTAGAATGCTGTTGTTCTGGCAAGATGTCAAAAGACAATATAAACTCAGACACTATTCTACAACTGCTTGCCACAAAAGAAGTGCTTCCTATGGCATACAGACCAAATCTAGCTGGCCAGTGAGGTCAGTCAAGAACGTACTGAATTTGTTTTATGTCAGAAATCACATGGTGCTGACAAAATCCAAGTGGTCTAAATGATTGTCATATTATCACCATGTAATAAAGCTCTACACAAAAGCTTAATAGAGTGATAGAAAAAACTGTTGTTACTGCTGCTTCCAGACCTGCTTCTTCAGTACTTATATACCTGATCAGATGAGGCAAACCCTTTACCACTAAGACTGATGTGATGACCATCTTAGGGTTCCTGGTGCCATGTACTCCTCCTCTGCTACATCACCTTGGCCATTTCCCTTCTCAGCCACTGGCTCAGAAAACTACCAAATTACATTTAGTTCATTGAGTTTTACCAAGCCAGTGTTCCTGCTAAAAAGAGGAAAAACTTAGGAGCAACAGAGATTTTCAGAACTGAGAAAATCAGTATTAGCAATTTAAAAGGTTATTTGCAGAATAGTTATTTTGTAGCATACTGCAGAAAATACAGCTTTTTCAGAAGTAACAAAAAAGGAAAAAACAAAGGACAAACACCAGATGCTACTAGGTAAATTGGAATTTTTAGGAAAGGCATGGTGGAATAGCAATCACTCAACACATACACATACAGCACAAACAACACCGCTCTTCATGTAAGCCGCAGGTACTACGACTTCTCTAAAGTAACAACCATTGTAGTAACCAAAAACTACAAAAGCAAGATCAAAACTGACTATTTTCTTTATACAAATGAATTTAGCAGCGGCAGAAGACCATGCCTACTGCATTCAGACTTGAGATTTATGCTAGAGACAAAATAAAAATAAAAATCTCAATAGTCCACACAGAAGGGGCTACTGAGGTAATATCAAAAAAGTTTTAGGAGTTCCTTCTGTGACCAAATTATCCAACCGAGAAACACCTCAGTTTAATAAGGCACATGACTTTCACGGTACTAGTAAGCCAGAAAATATTGGCAGTAAAAATCATGACAGTATTAATAATAAAAAGAAGTTTCATAGTTTTATGAGATTGTCATCCCCAATCTTGAAAAATTGAAAAACTTGAAAAAAAATCTTAACAGCAAAGAATAGAACCTAAAAAGCAAGCCCCTAGGACATCAGATCACCCTCCTGCATCATTAGGGCACAGAAGTTACACTGCAAGTTGTGCACAAATTGGCCTGTATATAAATTCTAAGTCACTGAAGTAGACAGATGGTATTTATTATGTAAGTCAAGTGCTTTTTAAGATGGATATTTTGCTCTTCAGAAACTTCAACTGCTATAGATGTCCAGGACAGGCTGAAGAATAAATTACTTTTTTAAAAAAAATTTTATGCCAAGGAAAGAAGAAAAATCTATTTTTCAATGCTTAATTAACATGTCCAACTCTTTACAGGCATACTGAATAACCTTACTGTTACACTAGTATAATACTGAGATATCTCTGTTTAAATATCACACTGAAATGCAGCTTAACTTGGTTATAGTCTTGAGGTTTGTTGTGTACCCCTCTGTTAGACAGGGGCAATAACATCTTATCAGTAAGAAGCACAGAGGCAATAACATCTTATCAGTAAGAAGCACAGCACCAGCATCTGCACCTCAAGCTCCCTTTCCAAGGTGGACAGTTCCAAGGCTTGGAAAACAATTACTGCTTCCATTTCAGAAATGCTTGAATCAGGGTTTTCTATTCAAGATTCAGTGGCCATGGGAAACTTGAAGAGAACTGTTCTGAACACAAGACAACAATGCTTTTATGTCAAAAGGCTCCACAGATGGCAACAAAGGCACTGCTTACAGACAGTAACATGATTAAATACTATAACAGTGTTTAAAGATGATTACGGCAGTTACTGAAACTGCAAGAACTAAGTAATATTTACCATCTTGAGCATACAATTATCTAATACTGGCATCTTACGCCAGCAACTTACACAGAACTCTCTCTGCAACATGCACTGCATGGATGATTGAGGGCAACCCATATGAGGCTCAACCTGCGTGCAGGAGAGCTGCGTTGTTCAACATTAATGTAACTCTAATCACACTGGCTTGATACAGAGCCAAAACACAAGTGAGCTGAACATCAACATCTCCTGTCTTCTGAAGCTCGTTAAATGCCACTACAAATTGTGGCTTCACACAATAGCAGTGCAAGAGCGATGTGGAGCTGCTGGAGAGAGTCCAGCGCAGGGCTACCAGGATGATCAGGGGCCTGGAACATCTGCCCTATGAGCA
>JAUBOD010000797.1:263800-274450 GCA_032353885.1 Nothura maculosa
GGGCTCTCCGGCCCCGCCTAACGGTCCCGTTTAAATCTGCACGCGCCGCCCCCGCGGGATAGGGGACATGGGGGTGGCTGGGGGAAAAGCGGCAGGGAATGCGTTTCCTGCGCTCTCCGGGCTTGTGCTGTGATGGAGGGCTAAGTGGTAGTTCCAGGTGCAAGCAGACTAAAATCCATGTGTTTTTGTTGTTGCTTTTGTTCTCTCGGTGTGATTCCCAGGTGCAGATTTTAGGCACCTCCTCGACATGGCTCACACTGAAGAATGAGTCAGCTGGTCACGGTGTAGCATGATGAAATGCCTGCAGACTCAGCTGACTCGGTTCACGGGGAATTTTCATGGGCTAAAAATAGCTCGGATATGGCCATTTTTGTCTCTGTCCGATTGAGTCACTCGGGAACGATTGGCTGCTCCTCCTCTGATCTCACCTGAAAGCCTTGATTTGCCAGTATTCATCAAGTTTATCACATGTAGATGTTTTATCTGATTAGTTGCCCTTTGTTTCCTCAGTCCGCACAGAGGATCCATACACTGCCTTTTCAGCAGTGCCACGCTGTGTCATTTCTAAGAATTCAGGCACTTAATAACGTTTCCATGTCTAGTCACAGTCATTAAGTGTAGAGTCTAAAACCATCGCATCAGTCTTTCAGTCTCATAGGCTGTTATCTGCTTACACTTTTAGTCATTAAAAATAATAAGCCTAGGGTATTATTTGGCTACTTCTTTTAAAATATGGTACCATACTTCATGAATTGGCTGCAGTGATGAATCAGACTGTAAAATTGATAATCCAGTCATCTGTTTGGTGATAGTTTCTTTCTGCAAGACAATATTGTAAAGAATTTCCGTTTGCTGTGTTGAATTATTATTTTTTTAAATTTATAAAATGTATTCTGCTAGAAATAGATGAATTTGAACAGTTTGCAAAGGTGTCAGTTTATTTTGGAGACAATTGAGACAGAGCTAAGAGAAGAGCACGTTTTAGCTTAAAACCTACGCTCTGTGGTCCTCCTTGGTGTTTGGTGTGCTGTCTGCTAGAGGGTTTTTGGTCTTTCTCACAGACCTGCGAGTTCTCCAACAGCATCTCCATTTTGAGGGCCTCCTTTCGCTTACTGCTGTAGCCACCTATAAATGCAGAGTGGACTTGACTGCAAACCTTGACTTGCATTCAGATTTAGCAAGTTGGCGTGCATACCCCAAAATAATTATTTGATACTTTTGCATGTCCAGACTTTAGACAAGTCTCCAAAGTTGGCATGGAGTCCATAGATTTCATCTCATTTGGATACTGAAGAAAACAGACATCTTCCAGGATGTTGATAAGACCTATGTGTTCAGAGAATGTTGTGCTGACCTAGATGGTTAAGACAGAAATAAATGAGACATCACCCTGGAGAGAGGGATTAGGAGGTCATGCGAGCCTGGATAGTGTGAGAAGAGGAAAAATAAAGGAAGGAATAAAGCTTCTTATTCTAGACTTCCCGCTCACTGTGAGAGCAACACTGGGTAGCTTGTAGTTTGAAAACACTTTTAGCAGGTGCAGGAGGAAGTTTAATTTTTTTTTTTAGTAAATTAAAGGCAATTGCCATATTTTTAAGGTAGTTTTTCTAGGAAGAGGAAGATACATGGACAAGTGTATCTCAGGGACTGAATATATTCAAAGCTTTCAGTAAATGTTAAAATATTGCAACTTTGCTTATATGCACTTTCTACAATATTATATTGGTATTTTGAGACTGAACTACTTTAGAACAGCTATTAATAGGTCTTTTTAAAAAGCAGCTAGAATGGGCAGGTATGGCCTTATGAGAAATGTACCACTGAAATCAATAGCAAGCTTTTTTTCATGAGACTCCTTCTAGAGCTGGTCTTTTTCCCTGTCAGAGAGATGGCTCCTGAGACCCAAAAGCTTCTATCTGAGATAGATAAAAAATTCCTGGATAAATTGAATGACGCTGTGCTGAACTGTGGACACTCTGTGAACATACAGGATTCTGCTCACTGCAAAGGTGAGCAATCAATCCGTAATGAAGGTTTGGAATAACCCCCACATTGTCTGAAATATTTGGGCTAGTGTCAAACTTAATAGGACTCAACAGTTTGGATTATTACAGGAAAATATGAAAATGCAGTGTTTTGATGATACTCTAGCAGAACTGTCAAACCATAGTTGGATAGTTTCATTTTTCCCTCCGGAGTAAAAAGAAGATAAATGTGTATTTTTCCCCTGGCAAGAATTTTGTGACCAGAACTGAGGATGATGGTACGTCTGATTAAAAGCAAATTCTGTCTACTAGGAGGCCTGGAGAGTGATTTCCACCTCTCTTACTTTGCAGACAGAGGCAGAGGATTATTTCAATTGAAAAACATAAATTTGTCATCCTCATTCCATTTCAGAGGTAAGTGTGAAAGAGAGTTGTGCTTTTGAAGACGTATGGCAGTGGTCAGCTTACTTCCCCAAAGGTGAGGTGCTTCCAGAGGAATGGGGAACTTGAGGAGATCTCCTGGTTTGGAAACAAGGAGGTTGCAAGGATGTGTCGGTGTCCCATTCGTTACAGAGTTCTGCCAAAATTGCCATCTAGGAGGCCATCCCACATCCTTTCCAAGCCACAGGAGGTGCCTCTATGGCCCCCCATATATTTCCCAGAGATTTCTTCCTTCAAAGAACGCAGATCTGGGACCATCCATTTGCCTTGGAGACATAAGGGCATATTCCCCCGTGCTCAGAGGTAATGGATGGCCCAGGAAGCCTAGGAAAATCTGTAGCTTTCTTTGGTTCATACAGAAAAAAAACAGCCAACCCTTACACACAATACCTGTGTGTCTTGTGAAATCAGAAAAGCAGAAGCATTATCCCAGACTGGAAGAACACCTTTTATTTAAATTGCTGATTATTAACTTCCCTGCCAAATTATACTCCTCCTTCCACAAAAATGCAATGTACCTTTTTTTTAAAAAAAAGTCTAAATATAGAAATCAGCACGTGTTATTAATTCAAGGCAAAAGACATAATTCTAGTTCTTACTTTGGAGACTCCTAAACCTATAAGAGCTTGGGAATTTCAGGAAAACTACGAAGTTTGCTCCAGGTACTTCTAAAAGCATTTCTAACTTAGGATAGGTGGAATAACAGAAAGTGTAAAAGGAGTCTGCACTTCATAGCTAACTTCAGCATGTAATCCATGGAGCCTTGAGGGGAGCAAAAGGGTACTTCATCCCTTGGAAACAGCAACTTTTGAAGAAGGGAATGGTTTGAATCTCACCTTGGTCTGTTCAGTGGTATCACAGAAAAGCTGCGCTTCTGCAGGAGGTTCTGAGGTTTGGGTCATGGAGAGGGGATTTTAAACAATTCCTTCTCAGGTGACCATCCCAATGTGAACTAGTGGCTAGGTCACCTGCCATGGTCCTAGCGCTGTCATTCCTGGTTGCAGTGTGTGTCTTGTTGAAGGCTGTGGGCAGGTTCTCCTGAGACCTGGGAGATGAGGGAAGCAGGAAATGCCTAGTCTGGCAATCACAGCAGCACTCACGGTGCTCAGGCAGCCCTCTGAAAACAAGTTTACTTTGTGGTGGCCTTCAAAGAGGCATCCTTGAAGAGTCTTGGTGGAAAGGTTTTCAGGAATAGGGGGTGCTCAATCTGAGAGAGAGGGACAGATGCCCATCCTCACTCACAGACTTTTTTCTCTAAAATTTATTAATCTACTTCTTAGAATATGGTTATAGACTTTTACCTAAGAATAGTACCAAAAGGCTGCCAATTTCTCTCTCCCTTTTCTTCTGTAATGTTGACATCCCAGTAATGATGTAAACTCTGAGAAATTATTGGCAATAGAGGAGATGCAGAGAGTGACTAGACTGCAAGCTTTTTGGGCAGTGACTCTTGTTTTCTGTATTGCTGTCCTACTTACCATGGTGTGATCCTAGATCCAACTGCTATTCCTAGGTGCCACCAGATAATAATGGCACTAATTATTACAAAGCAGAGTCTGAAAGCTGCTGAATTTTTATTTGCATGATTACAGAATAGCAGGGCTTGTTGACACCTCTTTATATATGATATTTTAAAAGGAATGATTGATGGCAGGTTTAATAAACTTTCTATGTTCTCTTTGCTGAAACTCATTTTGTTATTTTTACAGTCTTACTGAAATGCAAGCTATGTGCATAGTTCTTGAAGTTCCACGTGCCAAGTACCTCAGCCTTACCTGTTTACTGTCACAAAATTCAGAATTCCCATTCAGAAGCTGTCAGCATTTCCCCTTTTCAGTCTTTTACAAGCAATGTAATGGTAGTAGCTTTCCTTGTTGCTCTTGATGTTTCTTCCAAGTCCCAACTCCAGTTAAGCTTTGACTTCCCTGTTGCCATTCCTACTAATCTCCAAAGATTAATGTTTTCCATCTCCTCCTTTCTAGCTTGTCTGTACTTCATCCCATGCATGCAGCCTTTTTGTGTTTGAGCTCCATCCCAAGTTTCCTGCTTTTCCAACGTGACTCCTTCGTTATGTCCCCCTGATTTTCTGAGCACTGACATGGATAGATTTTTGCTTTCAAGATGCTCTCCTTAAAGGCCGACCAATTTTCCTGAGCTCCTTTGGATATCAGAGCTGCCTTCTATCTGATCTCACCTTTTGACTTACTGAATAAGCCAAAATTTGGTATCCTGAGCCCAACATCTGGGTGCTGCTATTCTCCAGTTTCCCTCACCTCCATCAAGACCCGCACTCTGTCATGGTCACAGCAGTCATGGCTAGCACTGATTCCCACTTCCCCAGCCAGCCGAGTTAGTGAATAGCCCGTCTAACTGGGCGTCACGCTTGGTTGGCCCACCCAGCTCCCGATTATCAAGAAATTATCCATGTCACCTTCACAGCAAGGCAGTTTAATGGAAAGTACCTTGTAACCTACACCCTTGTTTGCACATCTAAGTGAGATGTCTTCAGGAAACTCTATTCAATGAAAATGTGAAATGGCCATAAACATCGCTTCTGAGGCAGAAAGATCCCAGGTCTTTTGGGGGTTCATGTTACTAAACTGAACTTCTTCAAGTCCACTTCATACTCTGCAAGTGTGGACAGTGATAATGGGTTTGTCAGGAAAATCCTCCTGTATATTTTCTATTAATGTCAAATCCTGAGCAGCTCAATATGGACAGCATATTACAATCATCTAGTTGCAATGGAGAAAATATAGCTAGGTATAGCAGGGCCTTCCTGAAGTGCTCGTATTCTTAAGCAGAGTAGTAAGAAGAAGTAGTAAGAACAAAAAAAGAGTAGTATTATTAATCTATGATGGTTGTAATCTGTGTTTGTAAGCAACCTTGATGTCAGGCCTTGGTTTAAGATGTGCCAAGTTGCAAACATATGCAAGGCTGACATGCCTTAGTGGGGCTTGCTGTAATGATTCAAACCAGGGATTCTGGTTTTCTTTATTCATTGTACCAATGGCACATCATTGAGACTTAGACTCATTTTCACCTTTAAAATTTAATGGTTTTCTGAAAGAGATGTTAGTTCATAGACAGTTCTGAATAGTGTATGCTCCTCTTGTGGAGGTCCTTGCTTCCTGCTCTTAGACCTGCCTCGCATGAAGAATATGATCTGTAGTTTCCTAGTCTCTGCTTGTGACGGGCAAAGTGCATCTGGCTGTGGGAACTGGATTTCTGTCTGCAGATGTTTTCTGCAGTACAGCAAGGAGCGTGTATATTTGTGTCATTCTCAGTACCTCTGTTTTTGAGTCCCTTGAATGACCCAAACTATGCCAACCATCATTCGAGTCAGTCCTATCAGCTGTGTGAAAAAATGAAGAGAGAGTTTCACAGGATTCACAGGAATTATATTGAAAGTGTCAGGCACCAAGAAGTATCTGAGATATCATCTGTATTATGTGTGTGCTTGTGGAAACATTGTTTCTTCTTTAATGCTTTTTGCTTTTAAACCAAGGAAGGCTCAAATGTATTTCAAACATTGAGTATGTTGTACTAAGCATTGGTGTGCTTTGAGGAGATCTAATTGGAGACGTATCTTTGTCTCCTGAACCTTCTCCCATCAGTCTGTATGAATATGCTGAGAGGCATATATATAGTATTAGTTGTAGATAAACTGTATATTAGTCTAGTTTAGATTACACTGCTTTAAAATCTTTTGGATAAACTAAATCCTGACTCCTGGAATATTATGTTTTACATATGTAAAGTATGTAATTTAGAGAATATGGTAGAAGATACATGAATATTAACTTTCAGAGTTATTCTTTAGAAGTTGTTGCCTTAGCAAAAAAAAAAATGGATTTTTTTTTCTAAAGTGCATTCAGAACGTGCCATGAATATGTACATTGTTCATTTATTGAATTACTTTCATTGTTAAATAGCTTTTATAACACTTCATAACAAATAATGAATAGATTCATTGCAGATCTTGTAGAAAACTTGTTTTTTATATCTTTTTTATGTCATTGAGCTGAAAAAAATAGATTGTTTTGTTTTCCTCTAGTTGTTTTTAATTTTACATCATGTTTTTATATGTTCTTTATTTCAGTTTTGGCTGTTGTGAATTCTTGGCAGAAGGACTATGTTAATTGCGTATTAATAATTATATATTAAATATGTACATCATAAAAAATAAATGAAAAGTCATTACGCTGTGTAAATAGTTTAAATGAGAGAGATCAATTCTGAGTATATTTCTTGATTTCTTAATGTTTTATTTTTTCTTACTGACCTTTATTTCAACTGTTTACTTATATTCATATTTGTTTTGATAACATTAGTACTACCTTGAGTTCTTCTAAATATTTGTTTTTACCACATTCTCTAATGCAGATAATGTGATTTATCTTCTAGGACACACTTGTACTTATCTTCAAGCATACACTTGAAAGTATAGCTGCTCTTTAAGATAAATTTAAAACCCAATCAGAGACACAACAATAAGAGATTGTTCAGTTTTCTGCTGTTTGCCTTCTGCTGCTTGCTTGGCTGTGAACTTTGTCCTGTATATATCCATCCATTGACACATATGCAATAGGAGCTTTCCTCACACAAACTGTGTTTTTTAATTCATATTTGAAAAGAATTTAGCAGTACCAGTGTTTATGTACATACATAGGCATATGTATGTATTTAATTGCAAAAAGCCATATATGAATTAAGTTAAAATTTTGTTTAACTTTAAAATGTGTGGAATGTAGTCCTTTTACCTCTCAAATTTATTTGTCATTCAAAACACTGTTTTTAATAAATAGACATTTAGCAGTTTTTCTTTTTTAAATTCTGAATTCCAGAATTCTTGCTGAGTTTGGATGGGACATTTATGTCAGTATGTTATCTGTTCTCTAAAAGGTGCAACTATATTAGATTAAAAGGACCTTTCTCTATTGATGTAAAATTCTAACATATCTCTTCCCCTCTTTACATTGAAATGAAATTAAGAGCAACAGTCCTGTTTGTAAACAGGGGGCAGCATGAAATACAGAATCTAATTCAGTTTCTCTAGTTTGTGCTTCCATTAAAGGTGGTTGAATTTATTAGCAAAATGACACGTTAAGTCTTAACCCTGTTTTGATTTTGAACCTATGAGAATATTCTAGCCTGACAAAAAGTGCCTTTAAATGAATCTACCTTGAAAAATAAGGAGGTTTTGCTTTGCGTACAAGTAGGTCCACTGTTATTTAGTAGGTCCACTGTTATTTGAGTATTTCTATGGTAAGAATCACACTACTCAAGCTAAAGTAAAGCCATATGTTTTATATGTCTGGGAAGCCCTAAAAATAATGCTAAATAAAGATATGTTTTTCTTCAGTTAATCAAGTTAAACAAATTCCAAACAATTTCCAACATACATATGCAAATTTAAAGAGTTCCTCTTCCATCTCTAGTATTCTTGGTCCTAATTCTGGTCTTATTTGCATTAGTGGAGATTTGGAAGATGTGCACTGTCATTGCTAGAAAGTGCTCGAGAAACCTTAGGATTGAAATTTAGAAAAATCACTGTGTTGATGTAATTCTTGCTACATCACTGCTGAAAGTAAAATTCCTCGTGCCTTTTGTGTGCTGGGAGCAGAAACATGGCAACCTCCTGCACTCTTGAACATATTGTTCCAAAGACTCGATACTAACCCAAGCGTTTGATATCTGCTTTATTTCTAATATGTGTATATCTTTTTTTACACTACAGAAGGACAGTTTGTTTTCTCAGCCATGTGTCTTCATGATCCCATGGAATATACAATATTGATTTTGAGAAAACTGCAGTGCCAGTTATAGGCACCGTACTTGAACTCTGACTTTTTTTTGGGGGGGGCTACATTTACACAAGAGTTATATCAAAACTCAAGTGACACTGAAACTTGCTCTTAGGTTCCCTCTAGCAAGAAACATTGTCTTCATTTTCCTTGTCAGATTTCTTTCTAGTTTTGGATGTCTCCTGGGCAAAGATCAAACCGTGCTAATGATGTGGTCAGCTCTGACAAATGCCCAGAAACCACACATCCTGAAAATCTAAAACAACATCATATCTGGAAACAGGTGTGTGTATATATATATATATCTGTATTTGTATATGTTGTATATGTTTGTATACATATGTATTTGTGTATATATATTTATTTTCCAGAGGAAGGAGAGCTTTTTAAAACTGGATGCATGGCTGTAGCACAGATGTGCTCCCATAAGAGGATTGAGGTATGAAGATAAAACTCTGCTTGGAAAGCAGATGTGCATCTGCAATGAATGCCTGTTTAGCCCAGCGTATTTACTGGTTCATATAATGCATGAATCCCCTGGTGTGTGCCAAATTCTGCTTTCAGTTGCATCTGTGTAGCTCTACTTCAACCCACACTGGGCTACCCAGCTCTACTTATGGATGTAATTTGCTTTGCTATAATACATCTCTTTGTGCCTGATGTAAATGTCAACTGATCTTTGTTGACCAGTATTGGAATAGATCTGATATGAAGATGATTTCTTTAGGACACAGCAATTATTCACACTTCTATGTGATATAAAAATTACTCTTGCGATAAGGCAAGGACTTCATTTGGTGCAGATCACCTTTTTATTTTTTTCAGATTGGTATTTGTTTTAAACTAATTTGGATGTGTGACTTGTGGTTTGCTACTTGTTTATCACAGAGATATATATACTTGACAAGATACCAGTAGTAACAATCTGAGAAAGTCCTCATTCAGTTTAAGAAAAAAATAATAATAAAAAAACGAAACTAAAAACAACAATAACAAAGACCCTTAACCCTCTCCACACAAGAATCTTCAGGACAGTATGATTTTTGTTTTCCATGATGCTAGGTAGAGCCAAGGGACAGTTCATCAATTTGCTCAGAAAATTTCTTCTGATCTCTATTTCCTCAACACTTCTATGTGCTGTTCTGTGGGAACCCCATGAGTACCATAGTGTTGTATCAAAACCAACTTGCAGCTGAATTCCTCACAGAGCAAAAAATGTGAATGTGGATTGACAGAACCATAAAAGAAATATACTTTTTAAGCTACTTAGATCCTGTGAACAAAAGAGCCCCAGGAATTCTTGTACCTAGAAGCTAAGACTCGAGCAATAAAAAATAAAATGAAAAAGCTTTACCTACACTGCCATATGGGACTCTTGCAACAACAGCAAGTTGTAATGAATATGTTTCCAGAACTATGGTTGTGTAGAAGTAAGTTTATTTGCTTATTAACATGGAGCTTTTAGAAGACTGAAGTTTCAAAGGTACAGTTTGAACTTACATAACAAGAGGAAATTGTTCCACAATTGATTGTGATTCCACAAGTAATTGAAATAAGAAAGAGTCCTGCTGACTTCAGAAAACTATGGATCATATAAGGTATTACTCAGAGTTATGGGTATTTGAAAATTTACTTTCTGCTGAAGTTGTCAATGGTGCTTGACTGAGGTATATGAATTATGCTAACTTTTCACTGAGCAGCTGAGCAGGAAAGTATTTTTTTAAGGATAAATTATTGATAGCTTCTATTGATCAGGATAAATCCTAAGTGCTGCTAATATTTTGTATTTTTATAGAATTGCTTGTAATATATGCTGTGTATTATTTATAATATTATTTCAACTTAACTAGTTATGGGTACAAAACAATTCACATAAATTATAGGCCAAAGAAAATAATAACTGTTACATGTAATAAGTCAAGAAGAAGAAAACTAAACAAAATCTGCCTTCAAAGAAAAATAAATAGCTTAAAAGCAGTATTTGTGTGTTCTCAAAATAAACAACATATGAAAAATGTTCAGATACTTTTGATGAACTTATGTTTAAATACAAACAGTGCATTTTTTAGGAGAAATAATAGGGTGAGGTCTGATGTTCTCTTCTGATACACTCATACTCTTCATAGTTTTGTATTGAGGAGAGGCTGCTTGAACATTGGGAATTTTAAAACAATTTATTGCACTTAGCTCAATTCTAAAGAATGAAAAAACAATGCACACAAACATGTGCCTGGACAACTAGATGAAAACTTCATTATTTTCCTCTGCAATTCTGTAAAAACATGCTCTTCTGGAAGAGTTAAGGTCAACTAAAAATGTCCCTATATTGCATAAAATTATAGAATCACAGAATCACAGAATCTACAAGGTTGGAAGGGACCTCTAGAGATCATCTGGTCCAACCTTCCTGCTCCAGC
>JAUBOD010000797.1:274550-289492 GCA_032353885.1 Nothura maculosa
TTTGAAGACCTCCAGAGAAGGAGACTCCACAACCTCCCTGGGCAGCCTGTGCCACTGCTCTGTCACCCTCACTGAAATGTATATCATCTTCAAAAAGCACTAGTATAAAAGTTGCCCAGTGTTGAATCTGAAAGCATACATTCATCCTTTCAATTAAAATGCTAATACTCTTTTGAGATCCTGCTTATTATTCTGGATTTTGAAAATTTTGCATAGCATGTGAAAGACGCAATATAGTACTTCAATTTACTATAGGATATGCGTGCATATGAAATGGCACAAAATCACCACAGTTTTAAGGATGAGTTAATGTTACTTCCTTGCAGTAACATTATTACTCACTAATAGAATTTTATTACAGATAACACCAAATTTTTTATATAACATGAAGGGAAAAGCATAGTATTTCTACTGTAACTCAGATAAAAACACCTTCAAGAGAAACTAACAATCTGTGCAGTGCACACTAGAACTGAGGTAGCCTTCAAAGAAGTTGATCTGACAAAGTTCCTATCAGCTCACTTGAGCATGGTTGAAATGTTTTCCTCAAAATATCATAGTAAATCACATCAATGACCATCCACACCAAATTCCTGAAAGCTGTTGAAAATCTTAAGTGATTTTTGAGAGGCATACAGCAAATCCAGGGAACAAAGGCACGCTCTAATCTGATTTCTACAGCTGATGGTTAATTGCAATAGACCATTTGTGGTTCTAAAAATGAGTTCTTTGCATTTCAGTTCAGTGTTCTTGCAGTAGAGTCATACTAGATGTTTACTTATAATAGAAGCATTAATGATGATTTTTTACTCGCAGAATCGTAAAATGGTTAAGGTTGCAAGGGACCCCTAGAGATCAGCTGGTCCAACCCCATGTTCAAGATGCCCCTTACTAACAGATCATTTGTTTTAGACTGTTCACAGAAGAGTCTACTTGTTTTGGCAAGTCTTTTAACTCCCTTTAAGTCAAGTTATTCTACTTTAAAAGCCATTTTTAGTGAAATGACAGTTTGATATTCATATTATATCTATAAGGGTAAGATAAGCTTGGAGGAAGCACAATGCTACTGATAATGCAGTATGAACCCTAATTATATGCAAAATTAGAAAATCGGGGAAAATATTTCCTTTATTGCATGCTTATGACACCACAAGCCCAAAGGAAACTTAACTTTTCATCTCAGCGCTTAGGAGATTTCTTTGATAAGATATATAGATATTCTTGACCCCTTTCCAGGTATCTGATAGTATCAGTTTATAAATGCTACATTTCCCTTTTGAGAATCTGTTCTTAGGAGTTTAATAATTGTGGAGTATAATAATTGTGGAGTAGGAGTATAATAAAAGTGAGCTTCAGTGTAAGACTAAAGGTATAGCAGGAAAGTACAACTGGGAGCACTGTCTATTCAGATTCATTCTCCAAAATGTCCTGGAATTCTCAGTAATGCCTGTTCCCTTGCATTTCAGTCTGAAAGAAAAACAAGATAGTGATTGCAATATGGATCTATAATATTGACACATAAATGCATATCTAATTTACTGCTCATTCTCTCATTATATTTACTTCTTCTTTTAGAAAGTACCAGTTGCTGGGGAGAATGTATTTATCATTTCATCTGAAGAAGGCTTGCTGTAATGGAACTGAATTGGGAATTATACAGAAAAACTTTGAAAAGTAGATCGACTTTTATTTAGATACCTAAAAGTGTATTTATGTGCTTAATTTTAGTTGAACATATTGACTTAAGAGACTGGTACAAGGACACTTACTACAAAGGTAGCAGAATCAGTAAGGGTTTAATAGCTGTTTGTTTAATCCCCAGCAGTCTACTTCCATACTCCAAGTATTCTTTCATGTTAAATATTAGCCCAGTCAAACTCAGTGGAATTTGTGCCCCAGAGGTTGTGCAATCCTGAAAAGCAGGCTTGCAGGTTACCTATCTGAATGAATCTGTTAATGACAGCCAGCCACCATTTTTAATGTGCTGATCTGCAGAGATGGGCCAGTTTAGTTACTCTGCCTTTGGATAAGTTTGATCCATAATCTAAATGACAGATTTTAAGGACTATCCTTAGCAATGCTACTGCTACCTTTGGCCTATCTGTGTACTTGTGTACTCTGTCATTATTGGGTTGAAAATGATGCTGCCTTTTGTTAAATGAACATTCCAAGAGTAAGATAATAATAATAAAGTTGTGTCATAAATATCTTTCATCTTGGAAGAAGAATTCAGTTCACCAAAGCACCAAAGGCGCATTCATTCTTTAGACTATGACGGTCTTGTTTCTTTTAGCAGAAAATCTAAACAGCCTATATACATTTTATTTTAATCTTGTAACAGTTTCAGTTTTTGGACTTAGTTGACTTCATTTTTTTTTTTCATTTATTCCTTGTTAGGTATGCGCTCTATATAATCTTCCTGTTCTCCTCTGTTTATAATATATGTTATTTTAAAGTTTCATAGTTTTTGACTAAGGAAGCTAGATATCCATAGTTGTCTGAAAATTTACGAAATTGCACTGAACTCTTGAGCTTTAGTTGCTTAGTCCTGTGGAACTACAGATTTTTCTTGTCAAACCAATGTTACGTCCACTAGATCAGGGCAACAACATTTTTAGAACATTCAAAATGCCCTTTCAAAAGACCTACCTACTATCAACAGCTCAGCCACCAGAAGTTGTACATATCTTTGCATACACATTGAAAGATGTCCTCTTTTAATGTGCATCACACCAGGGACAGACAAGAGAAACTAAATGTTTTCTAGGAAGAGATCTAGTGGCCAGATACTTTTCTTAAGCTATCAAGCATCAAAATTTCAGCTTCTTTGCATGATCTCTTCCTTTCCCTCCTATTATTTATCTGTTGAGCAAGTTGATTATCTCACAAGATCTTTCCACTTCTCCTGATTTATCACTTTAACATTTGGAAAGCATAGTAGCATATAATTGCAACCAAGAGTGTTGCTTTATATTAACATTTCTTTTGCTTCCATTATTTTAAAGGAACCAGTTTTTGCAAGACAGATGGAATATATCTACAAGCAACGTTTTGAAGATGAATACTACATCTTATACAGCAAAGATAAATACAGAGCAGGCATGAGCTCTATAAAATCAAATTTCACAAAAAAATGTGTAAAGTAAAACTGATAATCTAAAATTATATCTGTAATGTCTTTTTTTTTTTAACTGATGCATTTATATTTGAAATTTTTTTACTCCTGCAGTCCACCAAAATGGATAAAAACAATCAGTGGATGTTTAATATAGAGAGTCTTTAAGTATAGCTGCTAAGATTTTTTTCAGTTGCCTCTGAGCCCTGTTTGGGATTAGATATCTGTTTGGACTAGTTAATGCTGCAGCTATGTATTGGCTATGCTTTATCAGACTGAGTCTGTGCTATAGACTTTCCTGGTGCCAACATGCTTGTAATGACAAAACCCTGTTTTTGTTGGTGTGTAGCTTCTTTCAGTTGTATGAGAAAGAGGAGAGATATTATATTATAATAGTGCTGGAAGCACTCACTGAAACAGGAATGATTTGCCAGTATAATATAGTGGGCTTTTTTAAGGTGGAACTTCCTGTGTCAAAGACAGATGTATATACATTCATAACCTGTTTGCAGGCATGGCATTTCTACTTGTATATGGTACTTTCTTGTAAATCTTTGCAATCTTAAACCTATTTCAATATTCTTTTAAAATTAAGCTGCCATCTGAGATGAAAGCATCTCCCTAATGTCAGTGGGAAGGGACTGTCTTTGACAAGCAGGAGAGATAAAAGTAGAACGTCTGCTTCTTGGGATGGGGTCATATTACAGAATGGAGATCATACAGGAATTCTGGGTGCACCTGTACCTCTGAGGCAGTGCAGTACACTCAAGGAGAATGATGGGACATCCACCATCCTACACCACAAACTGAACATCTCCATTTGTAATATTTCCTAATAGGTCTTATTAGCCACTTTTTGTTTCTTCCTCAGGGTGTCCTGTCAGGTACAAACTGAGATCATAACCTGATGTACAGGACTGAGTTCAGCAGCCCACCTCACTTGAAGCATAAAATGGATAGTCTAGTTAACTGACCTGTGTACTCACTATTGGACCTGTAATGACAAAAGTGGAACTGAAGACATGTATTGACGGAATCAAACCAGGGTGGGGAAAGTGGGATTGGCTGAATCACTGTAAGAATTAAGCATAAATACACTTCACTCTTATCATACAGGTAAATACGTCATCATTCTCAAAATGATGTCCCCAAATGAATTAGAAATTATATAACCAAGGTTACTAAATAGTTGTAAAAATCACAACCTATGGAGGAGTAAATTTAGAGTTAGTATGTAATCATATATGTAATTTGACTCATTTTGTAATGGTGAAACAATCACTGGTTTTAGTAGAGCAAAACATAACTAATTGTGAACATTGGATAGGTCAGATAAACACAACATCCATTGAGCCTAATGGGACCAATGTTCAAATATCTGTGGGCAGAATTTGGCCCAACAGTTCCAATACCAGATGTTCTCTTTTGCAGAGAAGTATTTCATGAGTAACCAAGTAATGAAAATATTTACTTCTTCACCATTGCCTAAGTAGGGAGAATGACATAAATAATCTTAGAGAATCTGTATCTTGAAGAGATATATTCTCTCTTGCTGCAGTTTGTTATTCTAAGCTTTGGTTTACTATTCACTGGAAAAAAATGCAGTTTTGTTGTTAAAGCATTGTGTTTATCATCTACACTTAAAAGTGTTGAATTTTGTTAATCTGAGTACATCAGATATTAAGTTATGATGAGTGAAGTTATAGAATAATGCAGATTAAAATAGTAGTAATAAATCAACCCAAGTGCCATGTGGAGTTACACTGATGTCTTCCTATATGAATCCAGAAGATCTCCATCTTTCCTTGAGGCTGAGCCTGGTTCGTGAGAGCCTGCCAAACCTTTCACTTGGGTTAGGTAATCAAGCGCCCTGACAGCCAGGTAGGGGCTCATCTGTTACTAAGGAAGCCTCAGGTGAGCTTACTCAGTCCAGCGTTTTGATGACTTCTAGAGATTTGATGTGCACTGCTGGCAAACTTTGTTCACTGAAGGAGCAACAGTGAAGAGGATCTTGTGTTGTATTTCCTTGAGGACATAATGGAAAACTTTCATGATGCTTCCTTATTGATGGCATAACCAGGTTAAATGACTGCATTTCAATTTAGGCCGTAGTCTCTCACACTTTTCAATCTGTTTAGAGTGAGCTATACCAAAAGTAAAATAAATCCTTTTTTGGCCCTAGCCTGAGTCCTAGATTTGCTGTTTGTAGTACACAGGGAATCTAAGACAGGAGTAGGTTGGAAAAAGTTTCAGAAGTACCACTGATATTTCTGTGCAGAATCTGATAATGGCCCAAGTCACGTGAGACTGTCCAGGAGTGCACCAGGATCTTTGCACTGGTAGTTTGCTGGGATTTTCATGTGGCTTTATGGAGTTTACTTTAGGGGACTACTTCCTTGCTGAAAATATAGACAGGAAAAAGCAAAGAGGAGGTAAAGCATAGACATATTTTATGCCTTTTCACATGGTCTATGTCCATGTGGACTTCTGAGGACTTGAGGACTGAGGGCTGAGGACTTCTGACCCATTTCTTCAGGATAAGCCATAGTATCCTGCTCTTTGTTTGTCTTTTCACAGTTGTGCAATCTCCCATAGTATTTGCACTGTGTACTTTTACTGTGGCATGAAGAATTCATCCATACTTTCCTCCTGTCATACTAATAACAGCACTGCCTTTTAACCCACACACTGAGTATACCTGCTTTCTTCTCTCTTAACATAAAGACTCTTGACTTGGCAAGAGTCAGCAGCCAATAGTAGCCAATAGTAAAAATACTGCAAAATGAAAAACCAACTATCCCACATGAAATTTTGAATCTTACATTTAGAAAATGACTTTGGCACAGACACAGGCTATTTAGTGATTTACTTTGCCATGTCCTTTATAAAGATGGAGCCAGTGCACATTGGGCCGATGACCAATTTTCAATTGTCTCCAGTTGCCTCAAGGCTGCTCTTAAATAGCTGGAATTAGTAAGCACTTCTAACTGCTGTTAGTGCTCCAAGTTCTCTTCATCTTTCACCTGTTTTGTGGTGCTGCTGCTCCATGCTCTAGGAACAAAAGCAAACAAGGGGTCTCTAACGCAGCCTTCTCAAGTTTGCATTGTACAGGAGAAGGATAAAAGGCTTTCCATGCTTTGGGCTCCCATCTCCCTTTTGTAAAAGGACTTTGCTAATTTCAGCTATGAAATTAGTCATGCTTGTAAGTACTTTTGCCAAGTCAGTGAGTGAGTGAGTTAGTTGGGGAGGTCGTATTCATGAATTGTGATTTTTCTTAAATGAAATAAGTGGACTGGTGGTTTGTTATGGTCTCAAAAGTGCTGAAAAAAATATACATGGTAAGCACTTATCTGTGTTTATTTGCCTTTGAGTAACATTCGACCTAGTCGCAGTATTTGGAAACTTTACCCCTTTCCCTTATAATCAAAATTTCTAGCAAATTCATGCACTGGGCATACAGCATAGTACACTGCTTGATTTCTTCTCTCTGCCTTTTACTTGCTCTATATTTTAGAGAAACATCTGAAGACTTCTTAATACCTTTCTCAGAGGCATTTTGCAAATGTCTTTCAGGACTGTGTGTTATGGTCCATGTTCTCAGCACAGGACACCTAGTTCCACTCCCATATTTAGCCACCATATCTTGTTGTGTTTTTTTTTTTTAATTTCCTGAGTTGTGGAGTGGAAATACTTAAATGTCTCTCACTTCTTTTTGTTAGATTATGTCATATTAACAGGGATTACACGAGTGAGTAGGTGGGATACAGCCAGCCTATTTTGTGGCATATACGGATTACAAATGGGCCCTATAGTTGCACCCAGTTCAGTTGAAGGAGTTATGTGGCAGCTCATAGGAGCTAGTGGCAGAAATAATCCAAGGGACTATCTTTTTAGAAACCACAGTGTTATTAAAATATGTATTTAACTGAGTCCCAAAAGAGTCAAATGAAAAGAACAAACCAGTTGCAAAGGTTTATATTCATCTTTGATGTGCAGTTTATTTGCAAATGTTTCTCTATTCATGTCCTGTAATTACTATGAGTCACTATGTCTCATTTGCAATGCAAATTACTAACCCAGATTAAATTTTGTAGTATCTAAGAATATAGATTTTAATGCTGTTAATTTTTGTCTAAATCTCTAAAGAAGTTAATATTTTTTATTTATTTTCATGAATACCAGTATGCAGTGCTACTTATATTATTGCAACAGAAACCTTTGGGAAGGGTTACATCTTAAAAAGGTTAAAGTTTTGACCTTTAGGGCTACAGCAGCATTAATTCACATAAAACATCCTTGTTCATCTTACATTGCTGTTGCTTCATATGTGATACAAGATGAACTCTTTCAGATAAAGGAAATGGAGAGGAACTATGCTGGCATTTACCACCCACTGAAAACTCTTAGCATCCTTTACTAACAAATCTTGATTTCTTTTTAAGAATTAGCTATGTGACATCTTCATCAAAGTTTCATTTGCCTGCAGTGGCTCCAATCTTTCACCAAGGATTTCTTCATTAGCTTATTCTGAGAATTAAAAGAGCACTCCCTAATTTTCATGCTTCATGTATTGAGTTCCTGGTGTACTTGCCACTGTTTTTTTCTTTTTTTTTTTCTTAATTGGATTTTTTTTCCTAATTGAAAATACAAATTTGAGATTGTATTTGAAAGCCAGACAGACTTGTCCAACAGTTATTTATTTAGAATGCTGGTATCACAGAAACAATGCAGAATGCAATCTTCAGTATTAACTTAGTGCTTTAAAGGACTAACCAGATAATTGTTTGGCTTTTTGAAAATTCAGCTTCTCTGTTTTGTTTTAAGCTACTTTATACTGCAGTAATGCTAGCTTGTGAGATTAAAGAAGCTACAGCTGTAACAACAAGCCTTTCCAAAACAGTAAAAAATTATGAAATTTTGTTTGTTGTAACATCCAGGCATGCTGACTTTTTGACGTGCTCTTGCAGTTATTCTGGAGGACTTCAAAGTATTTTATGACCTATACATTTAAAATCCATAAATGATGACACTGTCCTGGCTTCAGTTCTGTTAGCTGGTTCTCTCTCTTATCTGTTTAATATGGGTAATACAGTGGGAAGTATTATGTCTATGTACTCGCAATATTAACAAGAATTTTAGCTATAACCAGGATGGCAGATCCCACAGATGAAAGCAAAGGTTATTGTGCGAACTCGCTGAAGTTGGTAGCTGTAGAAACCTACAAACTGTAAATATTCATGCAAATGTATATCAGATATGCATGTCAATCAATCACTTGTACTTGGTTTAACAGGCTCCCTTTGCTATATTAATGAGTCTTGTGTAGGCTCACCTCTGCTGAAAGGAGAGAAAATGGTGCTACCTTTTTGAGGAGTTGTGTGGTTTAGCAAGGGTGGCATCGCTCATTAGCTCTGTAGAATCTTACTAAATAAAGTAAGAATTTATAGGAGATGTTTTAGTAGTGCTACCTCGAGCTTCGAGGTATAAGATACCACACTAGATTTTCAGGATAGAAAAAGTTGAGGTTAAGATAGATGTTTCCTAGAAGAATGTTCTATGACAATTTTATGAAACACAAAATTTAATGCTAATTAGCTTACTTCTCATGGTTACTCAAACCGTAATTTTTTGCTTGACCAGGAAAAAAACAAGTTTCATGGAACTTGAAACTTTCTACTTTTTATTATTATTATTGCAAAAAAAACCAGGGGAATTTAACAATTCCATATTTTTTCAAATGAGTTTAAAGGAGGTGTTTAAAAGAAATGCTGCTTTCCATACAATCCACAAGCAAAGCTGACAGAAGCATATATCCTGAAGTGTGCATATCATAGTCAGAAAAACATCTAGTACATAAAAGTCAGAGGTGGACCCCAGAGTGGCTGCAGCCCCGTGGTTCAGGCCTCTTAATGTTATGCATTATGCCAGCAGACTTTAGTTATATTGTTACATACATTTTTTTTTCTCAAAATTTTGCCCAAGCTACCCTCATTCTGACATTTCTGAACTTCCAGTGTTGAACTTTTGCATTATTGGCTGCTCCTCTAACATAGGCTTTACTTTTAGAAAAAGAAAAAAATTTTAAAGATGCTTTCCTTAGAGGAAGGAGGAAATGGGCGAATGTAATTTCTAGAGAAATATATGACAGATAATGGCTGTCATACTTGAAGACTTAAGGGAAGTTAGCCGGTAAAGGGATGGGGTCACCCTGCTGAGCTGTCCTTATATGCTTCTTAGGCCCCATCTTATGTGTGGAGCCTAAGCAGAGCTAAAGAATCTTAAGATACTATGGATGATTACTTGAATCATTTGCAAGAGTGATTGCAATAGAAACCCAAGGGCCTCTACTAGGGTCTACTAAAGAAAAATATTAAAACTAAATATACATTGAACGGCGTAAGAGCACGAACTAACTATAGGTCTCACTTCCTGAATGACATGCAATGCGCTTTCCTATCATTTTCCACTCTGAGAAATACAGATGTGAAGACATTGCCCCTGCACAGCCCAGACTCTGAAAAAAAAAAACCCTCCAGTTTTCAAGCTTATTATACTGGATCAGATTCAGTTCATTTTGTGAGCTAATACAGCCTTTGTTCTCTTGGTAGCTATTCATCAGCTTTTTAGTTTGATGAGAATTGCTTTCAGTCTTTTTCCAGTTCCTTCTTAGTACTCCCTTGGGGATGCTGTCTTGAGTATCTCCTTTGAGGAGCTAAGTACTCACACTTTTCAGGAGCAGCTTAACTTCTTAGGAAAAAAACAGACCAAGCAGTAAATGTCAAAGTATTTTTCTAATGAAAATAATATGTTAGAGGAGAAAAGAAATTAATATTTAAACAAAGCCCTGGAGACAGCCTTAAGACACTGTTCTTATAGAAGGACAAGCTTTTTAAAAGACTCGAAGGAACAATAAGAACATATTTAAAAAATGAAAATCTCATGGATAAGTTCTTTGGGGTTGTGGAGAAGGAATACAGATTTCAGCTCTTCCAATCGTAATTAAAACCATAAGCTTCTGTTGTCATTCTGTTAAATCCAGGAATCCTTATGGAAATTGTTATGCAGCCTCTTGGTGTAGCTCGGAAAGAGAGAAGGAAGCCTGAGTGTCACAGGTTGTTCCATGCTGATAAACTCCTTTACCCATCCCTTTATTCTGATTAGTGGAGTGATGAAAGACAAGCCCCTGCAGCTTTGGTGAACCTTTGTCCTTGGTTTATGCTCTGCTTTGTAGTTTCAGATATCTTATTGGTTTGTTTTTTTGATGGTGATGATGATGGTGATTGATGGAGTGGGTCTGATGACACAAACGTAAGGTGCTGAGATAAGGTGCCCAGGTTGGTGCTGTGCAGTGCTGCTGTCATGCATCTGGTCAATGTGTTAATCCACCAGATAATGTATGTTGCTGTGTTGGCTTTCTCCATGCATGCATGGAAATGAGAAGAGCATGAGTACCATAAATCAAAGCCCAAATCTTACTGCATGTCTAGAGTGAATGGCTTCCTGAATTCCACACTATTGATAATTCTGGATTCTTTTCCTCAAACTCACAATCTTGCACTCACAGTGCAAGAGTCCTACACCCAAATGAAGCTCTGCCAACATCAGTGGTGCTGATCATGAGCACAAAAATCCATTCTTGCAGTCACTTGCAGCGCTGAGCCCTAAAAGCACTTAAGGAGTTCCTGTCACACTGTGAATACCTGCAGAGATCCTCAAGCACTTGTAGATGAAGTCTACTTTATAATTGATAAGACTATGGTATACAAATATTGTATAGATAAGAGATTTGTTCTTAAAGGTATTCTCTTTGATGATTATAACTTTAATAATCTTTCTTTTTCTGTCCTTTCTTTTTTGAAAATATGTAGGCAGCCTTTGTCTCAGGAAAACAGAAAGACCAAGAGCAAAAGGTTCCTAGTGAAAGGGGTTTTATTTTCTTCTCTTTCATACCATGAAAGAATTCATTGTTCCACCTCCACAGTTTGTTGCTGGCTGTGGAGAAAGGAACAAATTACTGAGTGCAGGCAGAGACGAATGGTATTGAACTGAGATGAACATGGATTTTCATCATGACAAGAACTGGCCAGATAAGAAATCAATTGATTTTTGTCAGATGGCTGATGTTATATTTTAATATTCCACTGGTGACCATGTTATCTCTGATGCCTTTCAGAACTGTTTGTACTTTGATTTAATCTGGAATTAAAGCTTTCAAACAGATTCAGTAAGCCCCACAGGGAAATAGTTACTTGTCTGCTGTGATTAGGTTTAATTAGTGTGAATGGGAAATTTGCCATTTTTCCTCTTATTCTTAGCTCATCGAGTTCTATTGAATACTTCAGAAGCATAATAAAAAAAAAATTCTGGTGCGTTTTGATTCTCAGAATTCTGAGTCACATTGTACTACCATATGCTTGATATGAAGTTTTGGAGCAATTAATTTTAGCACACAAAAAGATATAGTACCAGGTAATGTTTTAAAAAATTCTACATTATGTAGAGAAGAAATTTAATTTCCTTTCTCAATATACAAATATATAAGTGAAGAAATGTGGTTAAACAAATCAAGCTGAATTTGTATTCTTTCCTTTTGCAATTTTGATAGCATGTTCTAGATGAAAAATTTACCTGTAGAACTATATTGATCTAATTATAGTGCTATAGTTACACTCAAATAAATTCCCATATGTGCAGTCTTGGTTGGGAGGGAGAGTGTTCACATGAGAATTTATGCCGATGCAGTTCTAGTGAGATAATTACACCAACATTGTTTGACTCATAAATTTCTCCACGTAGATAAAATGCTTAGTACAAATAGCTAGTTCAGAGATGTACATCGAGTGCACGGTGAACCTTGAAGATACTTCAAAGAGGTGTTGGAGAATGACTCAAGCACTGATGCTTTTGTTCCTTTTCTGTATCAATTCCGCTGCTGTGTTCTAACCATTAAAGCATTTTGGCATTATCCTGGAAAGTTCTTGATCAGAGAAACAACACTGATGCTTTGTGATATGTTGTCAAATACAGTGTATTTATTTTTCCTCAATGTGTATAAGATGCTCACTGAGCAAAAGCAAATTGGGAAAAATCTGTAGCTAATTTTAGTTAGAGAAAAAGAGTGGAATTTTCAGGGATATCTGTAGGCATGATCTGTAGAACATTAACAACGACACAAGCAGTGTCTGTTGGATGTAAATTGATTAAAAATCTGTGGGTGGTGCTGCTGTAGGTGGATAGTTACTATGACAGTATGTGCAAGTAGCGTGATGCCTGATCCATGTGCAAAGTCATGATTAATTTCAAGTGGGTTTGTAGGTCTTTACATTTTGATCTCCTTTTCTAAAAATATACCACTCAAATTTCACAGGAACTATTCTGTAATGGAATTTGATCTTTATTAACTCTTAATTAATACACCCAGCTGATCTTAGTGTTTCATAACCATGTCTGAACACAATAAACCAAAGTGCTTCTAAGACGAAGGAAGAGAAGACAAATAGAGCCATCTTTTTTGCAGTGTTTTAGATTCAGTGCCATACTTGTCTTGCTCTGGAACAATAACTAGAGGTGCTGTAACAGTTACACTTTTTGCAGATTCATAATGATAGCATTTATTTCACAGAAGAAACACAATATTCAAGGCAGTATCTACCTAAAGAAAGAATTGATAGCTTTTTCTTTTTGGCTTTGAGTCTGATATGGCTGAGCCTCAGCTGTATAAATCTGGAGCAAGGAAGAACAAATCAATCCATGAGTATTTCATTGTCTACTTTTAAATGTATCTTCCTCAAAAGATGCATGGACCTCCATACTTCCTTCAAATTTCCAAGTGGCACATGTGGAAAGACAGTTACTCCAATTAAAGTTGAAAAGGAAGGCTCAGCTTAGTATTGACTCTGTGGCAGGCAGGTCTAATTTTTTTTTTTACTTTAATTAAACATATTCTTTCAGTCTTCTTTGGTAGATGTCATCCTGATATCTTAGTTCTTTCTTGGAGGCCAGAAGAAAATCTCCTTACTAGATACATAACTCATGATTCCTACATTAAAGGCATTGAGTAGGCATCAAGCTGAATGTGGGAAAAAGGAGATTTTCAACATCTATGCAAGAATATGCTGCACAGCTCTAAGACATACAGTGAAAAACTGTTCAATTCTGTTCTCCATCACAAGCATTATGCTGGTGTAACAGAAGACTGTAATCAAATTAACTAATCTAGCAAATTGAGGAAACAGCCAAACTACTCCATGTGGCCTAATTCTTCTTCATTTCATCTCTGTGCTATATGCTTTATTAGTGGTCATGTAGCAGTCCTGATTTACATTGTGATAAATTGCTACATTTAAAATGCTATACATCTAGCAAACTGCAATAACACTTTTAATGAGCCAGTTAATAAAATTCTCTTATAATTCTTTGCAAATAGGTATAAGTAAAGATCTTGAAAACAGACACATTTGTAGTTCAGTTAGTTTTTATTATTCAGCATATTCAACACTAACAATGTGCTTTAGGGGGTGACTTGGGATGTACTAATTTCACTGCCCAGAGGAAAAAGCCTTGCACCATCCAACAGCCACATTAAAATAAAAAGAAAAAAAGAAAGAAAAAAGAAAAAAAAGCAGTACTATAGCAGCCTAAACAAACATCAGCTTTAAAAAAGAGACAGCAGCAAATCTCAAAGCTCTCACGATCAGGAATTCAGTGTATGTAAGGGTAGGTGCATGACAGTATTTTCCCTTCTTCATATTAAGCAAGCATTCTATTCAATCCATTTTTAATAATGCTGGGTGTTGTACTGGACCACAACAATACCTCAGTAACATTGTTATAAAATGATAGCAAATTCCATTTGACTTCCTATAGACCTAAATGGTAGGACTATATAATAAATAATACTCAACACAAAGAAATGTTGGAATTGAAAGCACAACAAACAGAATAAGATATTATTCAATGTAAGTCAGTTACAGACTGACCATACAAGCACTATGGACCAGCACTAGAATTTGGTGTCTATGTTTTCTAGTTTTTGGAATCACCATTCAAAAAAAAACAGTGTGGTCTCTTGAAAACCACACTACAATAAGAAAAAAATAACTATGTGAGTACGGATTGTACTTGAAGACTTGCTACTTTTAATCCTGAGAAAAAACTACATTAAACATGGACCAATATCTTCACAGCACACTCTGCTAGATGGTGCACAGGATCTAAAAATCTATTTTTAGATTTTAAATTTTAGATCTAAAAATATATTTTTAGATCCTGTGTATCCTACGTTAGCAAAATGAAATGAAGAAGGTTCATTATGAAGGACAGTCAAAAAGATAGTCCTGAAGAGCAAACCTGAAGAATGGTTGAAAAAGGAAAACTGATATAAGGGGGAAACTGGTAAGAACCTGCAGAAGTAGGTTTTGTGGATAAATGAACTGGCAGAGCATGCTTACTTATTGCTCTTTTACCTCTTCCACTTCTATATCTCACGGCATTTAGATTAATGAGAAGTTCTATTAGCCACGGGTTTTGAAAAACTCATGTCTGAGGAACATCTTCCAGAAGAATCTGCAAAACATATAGGAAATATTCCTGCTGTTAAATAGAAATTGGGATTGCATTTGCATTTTTATAAATTAGGAAAATTCACCTTATACTTTGACATTGTTTCACAAAATGAACCTTCTTGTCTTTATACTATGGTGAATCCAGGTGAAACTATCAAATGTGCTGAACTAAACTGTTTTAAATGTTCAAGAGATGTGATCGTCCCCCTCTACTCAGCCCTGGTGAGGCCACACCTGGAGTACTGTGTCCAGTTCTGGGCTCC
>JAUBOD010000797.1:289592-359745 GCA_032353885.1 Nothura maculosa
GTCTCCTTCTTTGGAGATCTTTAAAACCCGCTTGGATGCAGCCCTGAGCCATGTGCTCTAGGTGACCCTGCGTGTGCCGGGGGGTTGGACTAGATGACCTCTAAGTCCCTTCCAACCTTAAGCATTCTATGATTCTATGAAATGAAATGGCAAATCAGAGTGCAGTGGTGTACACATGCAGCTCAGAGAAACCTGAACACCGGGAAAATGTTTAACAAATCTGCAGACTGGGGAGAATTTTCTGCTAATCCCAAAGGATCAGAACAACGGCTTAGGGCTGCCGGCAGTGAATTTCTAGAGGATTCTTCTCTGATAGCTACAAATGACATTTTTTCCTGAAAAGAATGTACCTAGAAGTGCTATAACCGCTCAGTTATTGATTCATTATAAAGTGAAAGAAGTGGCCCATAAGAGCTGAGCTGCTTTGATTCCTGTGGACAGGAAGGTAATTTAAGAGGTTCTGAAGAGGTCTGTAACAACGAACCTTGAATTAAAAGATTAAAGTTTCTGAACTGTGGTCATAGGTCTGTGCTCCTAAAGTTCAACTCCCTCTACTCTCCTTAGAAGTGTTTGTCCAGCACTTAAGCAAATGCACTTCAATGGAGATTGAAGTGGAAGCAAAAGCCTTCATCAGCTGTGTTACTGAGAGAAAACAACAAGACTCAGACAGACAGACAGAGAAATTCACTGCCATGTGCATGTGTTGAGAGAATTGTTACGTTCTTGAGGACTGTTGAGCTTAAGGCAGTGACAATGCCTCTGAGAAACCCAACTTCCTGTTGGAGCTCAACTTCCCCACAACAACCCCTTTTGTCAGACCACCCTTATTGGAATGGTTAGTGACTGCAGGTGACTACAGAGCATCCCCAAGTTGCAGGTGCTTTTGGTGGCTGCAGGAGGTCTCCTCTTTGTATGCTGCTGTTGAATGGATCGTCTTCTGCAGGAGACGGGTTTCTCTGGCTCTGCAGCACTAACTGCTTCCCCCATCAAGGCCTCTTTATTATTCCAGAACAAGCGTGCTATTCTTAGCATTGTACTTAGTGAAGCAGCTACTTCATGTTCTCCACCCTTGTTCTTCTTCTTGGGCAGCTGCAGATGAGACAGAGGAACCTATGACTGGCCACTAAAACCGCAGCTAGTGACTGACACAGTGCCTGGCTTGCAGCTGCGGTGCAGCAGTCCACATCATAACACTTAAACACATGTAGTGTGCGCAATGCGTATGCCCGATCAACAGTGCTGCATATCGCAGCACAGTTGCAGTCACCACTATGGGGATCTGTCAGGACAGCTCCTGGCTATTCCCTGGCACTGCCTGTTTGAAGGAGTCAGACCATGAGATGACGGAAGAACTGCCAAGGATTTGTCATGTGTGATCCCTAGAGGCAGCACACAGCAGTGCTTCCGTGTTTCCTAGATCATGCCAGGCCAGTGCCAGAGTGAACAGAAGCCAGCAGCAATATAAACAAATGCAGGCATCAGAGGAAACCTCTGTTGTGTGAAAGCACTAACTCACTGAGAAATGAAAGTCATTGGGATGCACTTACTGCTTGCCCATTCAGATGGTATGCCTAAAATGAAGCATGTTTGTGCATCCTGATATAACCTCACAAGGCAGACAAGCTCCATATCTACACTGGGTGAGTTTGGGCTGATTCTACTGAAATAAACAGGAATTTCATCTCAATTGCTGTAGGCTGTTTTTTTCAGAGGTTCTGAATTGATTGATGTGGTCTCAAGGAGATAGGACAGATTAATTCTGACCATGACACTAGAACTTCACTTCATTTTAACAAGTAACAATGTATATGCTTAGCATTTTTGTAATACTCTTATGTTTTTGTACCCAGGCTTCATCTATAAACCAGTAGCAAAGTCTGACAATATTATTTCATTACCAAAGTCCCTGTAAAAATTAACTAGAATTAACTACTAATCACAGACTTAATATGTTAAGTAAAAGTTCCATCATGTATCAATTCTACTGTAAGATATGCCTTAAATACAGATTCACAAGATTTATGTTTTGCAATAATGTCTGGCTATGAGGCTGAGCTACGAGACTGGCTGAGCACTATGGCAGTGCTCATAAATGCAGCCCTGCCAAGAACCTGCAAAAGCTCCCAATGCCTGTTCAAAAATCCTCAAATTCAGCAAATGGCTGGAAAATGCAGGATATTTATCTCACTACTTCATTACTGTTGTACAAATGGCAGTATTCTTTCCCTCAGCAGCTCTGTTAAGAAAAGTGGCAATTTAAGCACATACAAATAAAACTGAGCTTTCAGTGGTTCTACACTTGAAAATTGTGTAGAACTAATACTGAGATGGAGTAACAATAGTAGCAGTTCTGCTCACAATTTTCTTGTTTTCATTTGTTCATTTGTCCATTTGTCCAGTTTTCTTTTTAATGAAAAAAGGATATTAATGAGGAAACACATTGTGCAGTTCAGCTATTATGAGACACAAATACTTTTTATCTTGCTTACTTACTTGGTGTGCACATGATAAGGGCACAATTTCAATTTCCTAAGTAGTATTAAGGACTGTGTGCGCATGTGCATGCATATGTTTTTGTGTGTTTTATGTGTTTGTTGTGTTCAGACCATCTATTCTCTCTGTGTAAACAGAAAGAAACGTGGTGCAAACATGCTAAGCATCATTATCAAATACAGGCAAATAAAAACAGTAACACAGAATGTAATAATCTATTTTATATATGTACATTCAGATCATATAGGAAGGGCTTAGCAGCCAGGGCTTCGAAGCTTTGTTTTGCAGTGACTTGATACAAAGTTTCCTGTAAACTATATTGGATACTGGAACCATGCTTTTTTTTAATTTTGCAAACATTAAAGACATTATATATGTGAGTGGCTCCATGAGGAGGAGAAAGAAGGTAAAACAATGTGAATCTTGCAGCAATGAGTTGCTCTACTACAGCAGAGAAATACAGTTAACAGAAACTTGCAGTACCTAGTTAATATTCAACATTAACCCTGATCCTGAAAATACTTGTTCATTTATTTGACTGTACATGATTAAAAGTCAGGCCCTTTTACTCCATTGAACTAGCACTGACATAATGAGAAAACAAAAACCTGGGTACTTCTTCAAAGCTACTATAACCTTTATTTTCTTAGAAACATGTGGCTTGAGTTCTTTATAAAATAATATCTTAAAGCACATCTTAAAATACAGGCTGGGACTAACCAACCATGTCAGTACTGTTTGCCACTACATTGATGGTGAATTTTTCTTGCAGATGACAGTGTGGTTCTTCTGTGCGTTTGCAAAATGTTTATACTTACTCGTGGAACATGGAGTTCACTTTAGGGAAGACAGTATACATTGTATTGTCCTATATGCAAATGGAATAAAATACTAACATATTTGCTTATATCTCCTTTATTATAGCAGAATAAAACAAATAAACCAAAATGTTAAATACTATTTCTGACAAATGTTTTGTTGGAAAATGCAAAGGAAAAATGTGTAACTATCAAAACTACAGGATGCAAGGCTACTTTGCTGGAATTTCCTTTACAAAAAGCAATCAGAAAACATATATGAACCATGGCAAGATTTCTCAATGAGTATTTAGGTTGAAAACCAACAATCTGAAATGACTTTTCATATGTACCATACACATATATCACATACATTGAAGTATATGATTTATCGTATCATATAGCCATTGAAAATTTGTTACTGGCAAGCTATAATTTGAAATGTTTTGACTATTCCAACATTTCCTTTTTTCTCCTCAGGCCTTGGAACATCATTTGTGAAGAAATCCCAAAATTTGATCTTTTCCTCTAGTTAAGAGATAAAAAGTGAAAATCTTTCATAAAACCTGATTTCTGATAGTGCTCAGGCCTCAGGATGACTACTGTAATGATTACTGTAAATAACTGGGAAGATGATAGACTTCATATAGCACTCAAGGAAAATGGAACAAACTGACTTGAGACACAATTTGGAGGAATAAAACCCTAGAAAATATATTTTAGGGAACGATCTAGCATAAAACTAGGTGAACTAAAATGCCTCTTCTATCTTTTACTTTTCTGATTCTGTGACCCAACATTATATGCCGTTAACCCATTGAAATGGGCTTTGACTGCTCAGCATCGATTTCCAGTCCTACTGGCAATAGCAACAAAACGAGTTGTATTACTCATGTTCAGACTGCTGCCTGGCACTGCTGGGTGGGCTGTGATCTGACACTGTTAGAGGATGAGAAAGTGCCTTTCTGAGTCTTTGCCTGAGGCCAGCATGTCATTTAGGTGCTAACTACTAGAGTAGGAGGATTTGCCCACTTCCCTATGTGCCAGGAAAGACAGTATTTTCCCTCAAGAGAAAATAATGGAATCATCTGAAGATTTCAATTAAATCAAATGCTAAAGTCACCAAAGGGTAAATGATACAAGTGCTTGTAATTGCTGTGCTATCACCTTTGTTGTATGAAAACAGGAGTGGTTTTAGGGAGAGAGTGGATACAAGAGATTTACATTGTGCTGTTCTCTAGAGTCAGGTCTTTTAAATCAGGCTTCTGGCATGCTGAGCAACTGGCATGCTCTAAAACTGGAGCCTTACTGCAACAGCTGCAATCTGAGTCTGAAGAATAAACAGAAATTCTAATAGAAAATACATTACACTGAAAAGCAACATTAGGCAGCTATTTGTACAAATGTAACCAACACATAAAAAAGCCTATGGCTGAATGTGACATTTTAAGAACCCATTAAACGTGTCCAATTAAGCAATTCTTTCTTTAAGGAAGACATAAAGAGTAAGAAAGATCTCAAATTTTGACTTGCAATATTTTCTTTATGTGTTCTTGTCAGTGTTTCATAAAGAGGGTGTATGAGATGTAGCAATATTCAGGAAAACATGTTCTTCAACTAACAGAAGTCTCTATTTTTATACTTTCATTAAAAAACTATACTTTTATTTACTTCAGCTTTTCCTCTTAATAGTTGCTTGCCATTTACTCCAGCAGTCACAATGTTTTATTTAGAGCAGCTTTGAAAATTGGTGAGGGTGCTAAAAACTGCCACTTCTCTGAAGCTCTTTCTTTGTCGCAGCATTTGTAAGAATCACATGGCAAGACTGGAAACAAGTGGAAAGACTTAATGACTTAAAGAGAAATTGCTAAGGGAATGCTGAGGAAGTGAAGCCAAGAAACTAGGCAAAAGCTATATATTAAGAATACTTTTCTAATTGTTGGAGCTATTAGGCCTGCTGAATGGACTGGCAAAGAGATGGTGGAAGTTTCTCTCTGAAACTTTTGCAGAAGAAGCTGAAAGCACTACTAAAACTATGGCAGAAAACAAGACCACTCTGGCAAGAGGAGAACAGATGAGCTAATAGATCTTTTCTATCTTTAAGTTTTGTGATTCATATTCCATCAGTCAGCACATGGTAAAGGGAGAGGAAATTCAGAGCCAGCCAAATTGGGGCAGTTTTACAGATGGGATTGTTTTCAGCAATTACTTCATGTCTGCCAAGAAGCACTTGCAAAAAGTTCTTTAACCCATCAAACACTGGCATACTTCAGTATGCAGGGCCTAAATGATAGAAAGGGAAGAAATAATCTATATTCTAAAGAATTCACAGCTATTCTTGCTGAAGGCTGAATTCACAGCTATTCGTCCTGTAATATTAACTTCTTTCACTCAGAAATCACAGGATCTCTATGCAGTTACTAAGCAAAAATAGAGTTTTACTTCTTTGAATGTTCATTCTAGTTAAAAACCCTTAGCATTTATTTTTCTCTTTTTTAAACAGTAGTAAGGGCTAACCTCTTTAAGAAATAGCCAAGTCTCTCATAATAAATGCATATACCAAGAACTAAATATGCATTGAGAAAGCAGCCATGATTCTGGGTGTACAACTCAGGTAGCAGCACACACTGATTTATTACTTACAAGTAGAACTGGGATAAACATTTATGTGATCTGGAAATGATGAGTAAGAGCAGTGGTTCTGAGCATGACTGCTGGCTCCTGTGCTGAGGTCAAGGAACAGCCTTCTTTTGGATCTCTGAAGCCTGTCTGGCAATGAGGAAGAAAAGAAATACGTCATAGGATGGAATAAAGGCTTATGGGGCTGAATAGGCTTAATTGGCATTTATAATTTTGATGCCTATTCCTCAAAGAAGAGAAGCTGCTGTCACACCACATTCATCAGCAAGAGTCCTCACTGCGTGCCTACCTACTGTCCCCAAACAACTTTTTAGCAAAAGCCATAAGGTTCAGCTGAGGATGCCCTATTGGAGTAACAGGCAAGGTCTGGCACAACTGGGGTCATTTCTTGTCCTGTGGCTGCAGTTGCAGTTAATCTTTGGCCTAGCATCAACAGCTTGCTTCTTCATACATTAACATGAGATACCAGACAAACAGGTAGCATTGCGTCTTTTGATACAAAAGTAGACAAGGATAAATGTGATATAATTACCTGTTATCTCCTGTGTAATGCCTTTCACTCATTTCCAGAAATTCTGGTCTGTTAACATTCAGATAATATGCATGAATGAGCAATATTTACTTTCTTGGCCAAACCTGAGTTTTACCTCTGCTCATACAATCCCACAATGACAGAGTGTTACAGTGGACAAACAGTAGTCAAGTAAATAAAGAAAAACATTCAGGTTACTAAGGTGTAGGAAACTTCTGTCCTACTCTTACATCAAGCTGCCAGATTTTCTGCCTTTTAAATATATTTTTTTCAGGTCTTCTTTAGGCCCAGTGACTAAGATTTATCTCTCCTGTTCATCTCAGAGAAGATATATGTGTCAGAATTTTCCAGTCTCTCATGCTTTCAGGTTGAACTGGCCTGGATGTTAAGTATACCTTCCAGGCATTTTAAATTATAATCTCTTCATTAAAATTCTTCTGGAGAGAGGGGATAATGAGAAATAATCGCACCAGGAAAAATCATTACCGAGAGGACAAAACATCTCATTAAACCAGAAGAAAAGATCTGTGTTAATAAACCAAAGACCAATTTAGGTCCTTCTCTGCAAGAAGTTGCTTCCTTTTCCTCCCTGCCTCCATCCTTATGTGGAAGATTGTCTTTATGCACTTCCTGTGCAGAATGGAAGGCTAAATCTTTAAATTCAGCTCTCCGGGTGAAACATAGAAGGTATATTGATACCAATCATTCATTACTAATTTATTTCTTTCCCAAAATCTATTTTTAACACAAACTCTGCAAGTCCTTAAGAATGTAGACATACTGAGTTATCCCATGGAAGTCAATGGCAACTTCTATAAATAAAATAAGCTCCCAAAGAAATTTCATTATGGCACAGTTGTGTAGATGTGCAGTCTTCCTCTGAACAGATTCTAGTCAGAATGAAGCAAAATACAATTTACCTCTGATAAAACTACAATACATTTTGATATTTGAAGATTGGAAAGAAGTTTTTTTTTTCCCTATTTACATAAGAAATGTAAGAATCATAATTTAGACTGTATATTGAGCATATATTATGTTGTCTGATTGTACAATATAAAACAGCCCTAGGTAATGCTCAATAGGAGATATTTCAGGAAAACCAGGCTCCAGGCAAAAAACTAAATATTAGAAAATATACTGCAAATGTAGAAAGTTGTACTCTATAGCTTCAGTTAATCCTCACCACTGCTGACAGAGAGGAAAAGGAGGAGATAGATGATTTAAGTCTATAGCTGTATGGAAAATGTCTGAAGACACAAGTTATGCTAAAAAAAAAGGGGTCTGTTTTTTATATCTCCAGCTTGTTGTAAAGAACATCATGTGAAATATCATCAGTATTCTGTTGGAAATATGTCAAATTTTCTCTCACTTTACATGATGGACACCCAGAAAACCTGTAGAAGAAATGGAAACCTTGAAAATTCTGTTTCTGTCTGAGACCTGAGGCTTCTGGTTTGAAGCTTTAATTTTGCGGCCCTCAAAATTTTCAGACTCTTAATTCATCCACATTTATCAGTAATTAGAAGAATCTATTTCTTTCTCACACCTATAAGGCAGACAGAGAGATGAAAGACAGAAACCTGCGAGTTTATGACCTCAGATTCACTGGCTTTATTTTGTTTACAGTTCCTCTCAACAGAATGTTTCAGTTATACTGAAATAATATTAAGGAAGTATGGCTAACATCACAGGCACAGGAAGTACATAAACATCCTACCAACCTGCTGCTGAGCATGTCTTCATATTATTAGATAAAAAGACAATTAGTTTTAAATATTGTTGTGTGTAAGGATCTATACTCAGTAGTAGCTCTCAATAGGTAGTACTTCTAGATAAGGGATCTGGTCTGTGACCTTCCAAATGTAGAGTATGACTGGGAGGAAGAGGAATATTTTATGTGGCTCTCTGGTTTAGCTCAGAATCTAGAGAAACGCATGACACAGGTGCATAATGATCAGGGGAGAGAGCAGCCACATGACGTCATCTGACATTTGTGGTATAAACACCTGAACATGCACACAGAGTCAGCTGTGCTATTGCTAGCACAGAGTCATCGCGGCTGTGAACTGGACACAAAAATTAGTGTTCCCATTCTTGTGGGGTAGATACCAGTCTAGTCCTAGCCAAACTGTACACACCATTTCCCAGCCCATAATCTAGTTTCTTTAGGATAAATAAAGCTACTGTGAAACAAGAAGATTAATAATAATAATAATAATTCCCTGAGCAGCAGAATTTGAATCACCAGTACCCTGTATGAGAATATTCTGCACTCAATTCATTAGAGTACACTGACTAAATCGATACATGCACTTAACAGAAGGTATTTTCAGACTTTCTGTGAGCAGAGATGAGTAATCAGTATTTCAGATATGACACATATTCATAATACTATATAAAAACTAGTATCTCCACCTAACATCTAATATCCAGGGCATGCACACTATGTCATGTTAACCTAGTTACTAATTAGTTAAAACTTTGTATGTTTTATTATACTTTTCCTGACCAGCCTATTGAATTAAGTCTGCATTATAAAATTAACCTGCTAATTATCTAATACTGGTATTATCCCTTGAAATAACAACAACAAAGTTCCCTTCTTGTGATGAATGTCATTTTATAATTGATGCTGTTGGTAAACCAGTTCAGTGTTAAAGACATTTTTTAAATATATATACATACATATATATACATATATACACACACACACACACACGCATATATATATATATATATAGTTGGGTGTTTTTTTTGCTTTTGCTGTGAGTTCCTATTGGAATAGCTCCTGTGAATTGCTATTCTAATATGCTCAAATGAGAGACTCCAAGACAAAATAGCTGTTCAAACACAAAAATGTCATTTTGACATTTAATGATCGTTTGGAAAAAAAAGTATTAGTTCTTTCTTAATTGAAGAAAATGTCATTTTCATATTTATGTTATATATGTCATTTTACATATTTAATCTGGGAAAATAGGACAAGCTGTATAAATGACACAGTATTATTTTCCTCCTCCCCTTCCAGTAGGGCATGTAGCATTTATTTTCTTCCAGTGATATATTTAAGTAAGAGCATAGGGAGAAAAACAGCTATAGACTGTTTGTATGAAAAGGTACTTTTGTGCTGATCATGCTGTGCAAAAAATTCACAAACTATTCGCACTTAAGCTGGCAATTAGTTGCAACTTTAGTCCTTCTCTTGATAAAATTATGTCTTCTGGGCCATGTTTTTTCCTGCATGAATAAACATTTCCACTGTGTCATTGGAACATGGGTGTCTTGAGATGATCTGGTCTCAGGATAAAGAGCCTGTGTCAGGTAGCAGGAATCAAATTAATTCAGCTTTTAACTTGAATTAGATTTAGAATTCATCCATGAAGTGGAGTGAGATCAGCAACTTCATTCTAAGTCACCTGTGCAGCAGCATGAACAGACTGAAAATACCGTGCAGACTACAGCAATGAAAGCTTTTAAAATAATTTGGCATACTCATTCTAGATCATCTGTAATATGGGGATGTGTGAGGTTTACTAATGCTGTTAAATAAGCATCTGTGTGCAGTCCTAGTGTTTTTCTCTGTTCAATCTGTAACAAAAAAATATATATTGAGAGAGATAGGGCAGTGCTGTATCTAATATTCCTGTAATCCTTGCAGAAACACTTACTTCCAGCAATGAAGAGATGGTAAAGTGGATGGGCAGGGAAGGAGAAAAATGGAGGAGATGGAGTGGGACTCAGTAGCTTTTCAATTCACCTTCAGTTTCTTTCTTCCCCTTTAGTACCTGGGGTTTTGCAGTAAGATGCAAGTCACCAAGAGACACTGGTGCAGCCTGCCCTACCCTGCTCTCCTTGCTGCGGTGGCACCCAAGGCCCAGCGTACAGCCCCCTCCAGGCCTGGAAGGTGAACTGAGTGATAACTGCTCTCCCTGCTACACCATCATGGAGACAGGCCATCTTGCTTGTCCCTCTGCTACCCTGTCCCCTGGAAAATGGCAGGAAGACCTTGTTTTTCTGTTGCAGCAGGACAGGAATAACCTTCACCACTTGCTTCTGATGTTCCAAAACATCTGACCAGCAGAAACCTGCAAAGGGGTCACAGGGTTAAAACAAACAAATACATTTCTGCCCATACACTTTATATTAGTCAGCTATGTTGAGGGACGTTATTTACAGCTATTTCTGCCTCCCCCTTGGCCTCTCCTGCACGCCTCCTCACCCCCAAATTCTTGATAGATTTCCAAGGTATGACTAATGCGTTTTTACAAATGCTTCAGGCTTAACACCCCAATTCCTGCACTTTGATGATCTGTTTCATGATATTCCTGTTTACTAATCTTCAAGTCAGCAAGAGTTGTTTGCTGCCTGAAGGGAGTGCTGGAGTAACAATGGCTTAAATTATTCCTAATCAAGTTTCAACTCCTACCTGATGGGAAAGATGAGAGATTTATTATTGCTAATTTAATCCTTGTGAGACATTGGATGCTTTGGTGATGGGCAGTGAGATAAGAGCTTGACTACATAAACAATGAGATGAGATTAAAGGATGGTGGTGGTAAGTATTAAAATGATAGAATATACACTTCTGTCAGTGAATGCAAATTGGTAGTCTGAAAAATCACAAACAATTTGAATTGTTTTATTTAGACTTGTCTGGGCCAGCTTTATCATGAGATCTACCATTGCTACAGCATTGTTATGGTGAGACTCAAGCTTTATAGTATCAGTGAACTGATGTTATTTAATTAAATCTAACTAATGTCCTTGTTAAGATCCCACAGAGTCCTGTCTAGTAGTACTGGTAGTTGGTAGCAGAGCAAAGCTATCCTAAAGAGACATAAATGGGGAGCTGCTGATGCAGGGAAGTGGTCACCAGGATGTCTTTTGTCTTTCTCCTGTAGAAAGGGCAAGTTGGGATCTGGCAGAGGTTAGTAGAAGATAGGAGGGAACTGGAGAAGTGCAAGAGCTGCTGTTTGCCGCTTAATCCTTCAGGGACTTTCTATGGATTTAGCTTTAGGTCACTTGGACACTTTAGATTTCTTCTTTTTGTATTCTCCTGTGTTTGGCTAAAGTGAGAATCTGTCTCCAGCACATTTGAGGATATTTCAATTTCTTTTGGCCTCCATTACTTCCAAGACTATCGAGAATTTGCTGAGCTGATGACAGTGATGTAATCATTGTTAGTTAGATGATGGTCCAGGATATTTTGATCAAATAATTGTACTAACAATACAAGCAAACCAGAAGCATGTGAAAAACATGCAACCAAAGTATATTTCACCGCTAGTCTCCTAGCCCGCTGAAAAAGCAGGTAGGCAGTCTACTAACTTGACTTTTGCCTTGCAGAACCTTGCAACATACTGAGAATCAATAGTCCAGGTAGAATTTGAGGAGAGAGAAAGTGGCTGTACTGAATGAAAGAGATATAATTTTCTATAAAGGATGACAGAAAAATACTATTATAGGCTAGAATGCTGCAGGTTAATGATATCAAAGTGAATAGTTCCTAGGAACATTCTAAGCTTTTTGGGGCAATTTTGGCACATTATTTCTTTTCATGCAAGTTCTCTTTTTGTATTATTTCCTAAGTTCTAACCTGTTTTGAAGACTACAGAAATCCATCTAATTAACAAAAAGCCCCCTCTGGTCCTACCGAGTTCCAAAAGAACCAGAAAGCAATTATGGCATAAGTATTTGCTACTCTATCTCCATTATTGCAGCTGCTATTTTATCAGTTATTATTTCTAGTTATAAGTGGCAAAATTCTCTCCAATTTTACACTGTAATTGACAAGCACTTATCAGTTAGACTTTTCATTTAGTGATTTGCAATATATCTTAAAGCTGATAAGGAAATAATATTACTAATAGAGAGTGAAGCCTCAGTTACCTTCTCAAAAAACATTTGGAAAGCCAAACATTTTTTACAATAAAATTTGCTACATCAAATCTAGCTTGTGTAACCTAGCATATAATTTAACAGTTCTATATCACATCTTTTTGCATTAAGGTAGATCCATTGCTTTATATTTGCAAGTGATTCTCCAGATGTTTTCAACTGTTTGTCTATTCCCTTTGATATTCTAATTTAGTTTAATTTGGAAATACTTTTTTTTTAGTATTTATTTAGTCAGGAGAAAGAATTCTGCTGATTGTTTGTGTGTTTCACTGGCATTTAAATTTCATCTTTTTGTATGAATTTTTGTATTAATTGCATATAAATAAAATATATTTAGCAATGAAGGAGGTGCTTCTGTGTAATGTGCTAAAGTAAGACTGGTACATGCTCCTGCTGAGGTCCTGAGTGATTTGCAGATACAGAACAAATTGTTCAGTCAGTTTTTGCCTTTTCTATTCTGAGACATTATTAAAAAAATCTTAATCAGGTATGGTGGCTTTTTAGGTTTCTGAAAAGCAAAGGATCTACCTGAACTGCATCAAATATAGGGATTTGTCTGTTTTCTTTCCAGCTCAAGTTAATTCCTGCAATCAGCTACATGATGCCATTAAATATGATTAGGACAACTAGAGACACTCATGATTAACATTTTACTGTGCTCCCAGGGAAATTTGATTCAGCAGTAGGTGTGTGAGGATTGAATGGAGGAACAAGGAGGATGTGTTCTCTTCGCTAGGGGACTCTCACACAATTTTCTCAGTATTTTCTAGTCAAAGCTAATTTAGGTGAGCTTCTCCAAAACAACTTGACTAAAAGGATAAGATAGGAGGCACTGGGTGGCCATGCAACTTGCCTCAGGATGCAGCTGAAGAGGTGGGAGTCCTTGATTGTCCACATGAGCATACATTGGGGTCAGTAGAAGAGCTATACTGCAGTATCCTTGTAATTACTATTTATTTGGTTATTGAGACGTCAGCTTGTATTGAGTTAAATTAGCACGATTATTAGGGAGGCAGTGGGGAAGAGGAGTAGCATTTTGGAAGGAGCCACCTCATGTTAAATACTTGAGGGCAATGGTGGAGCTGCTAGGAGTCCAACTTGACCTCCTGCTGAGCCCACCAGATTGTTCCTATGCAGTTTGGGAATTGGCAGGAACAAGGTGACTCTGTTGTTGTGAAAGAGCTCTTCTCTTGTAAGAGGTTTCTAAGAAGCTGATCAATGGGTGAGAGGCACTTGCTGTTATTTTTTAAGAAGGCTGGCCTTGATTTTGGAGTGGCAGGGGAACAGAACAATGGTAAACTCTGGAGAGGGAATCTGGATTTGAACTGATGATCTCTCAAACTGCTGTCAAATGATCTTTCCATGAATTCTGCTTTGTGCCCCTACAAGGACAGTGTCACAGGATGGTAGGGTTTAGGTGAAAAGAAACAAGTACAGATTTTGTATTGTTTTGAGGATTCCCTTTCTCAACATGCTGTCCCTGCTGGTGAAACTATTTTAATTTTGAAAAGCTTGAAAGGTTCATGGTTGCTTTCTAATTCTAAAAGGAAAAAAACACATTGCACAGATATGCTGGGTATATAGACACGGTGATTAGGGAAATACAGACAAAGCCAGAGAGTGGGATATCTGTGTACTTTCACATTTCCTGGTTGAATCAAGATATATTTTAAGGCATGAAAAGGTGTATAGAGGTGCAGGTAACTCAGTGATACTCTTCTAAAGAGCATGCGTATCATAGAATAATAAGGATCGAGAAATAGGGAGCTGGGAGGTTATTTCCTGTTATTGGTAGGGATTGTTCATACCAGTGATTATCTAAGTCACTGAATAGGATGAAAGGCCCCTTTTTTTTAAAAAAGAAAAAAACCTCAGAGAAACTGAGCTCTCACAATATCTTCCCAACCTCAAAACAAAATGCTTCATTAAATTGCTATCAGACTCTGATAGGCCTCTGTACCATCTCCGCTGAAAAGACAGTTAGTCACTGTGTCTTGGGTTTAGTTTAATGGTTTGGGAATAGATCTTTGTAAAAAAAAATACTGTGGAATTAGAAGCTAGTTTCCAGTGAAACAAACAAGATTCATTTGAAAAGAAAAAATACAAAAAGCCCTCGAGACAAAACAAAACAGGTAACATCAGGTTGGAGGGAGAAGTCAAGCAAGGAAGGGAAGTCACACTGGCAAGACAGGATAGCAAATCAAATTTAACATTCAGACCCCACACTTCTATTTCTTCTGTAGCATTACTCCCATTTCCCCTTGCAGTCCTACCCCATCAATAGCAGTTGTGTCTCAATACAGGTTGAGATTGCTAACATAGATGCGGCACCACCACATCTGTCTACATCTTCTCTGAACCAGACATGGCTACTAGCATCATTACCACAAGTGATGTAGACATAAGACTGTGTCAGGCAGAAAATTTGAACAACCATAAGTGAATGAACTTTTAAAAGGAAGAGATGGTATTTTGAATGCAACTTTGGAAATGTAATGTTAGTAAACTGTATTATTTTAGTTTCAGATTACTTGTGTTCAAATGTGAATCTTTATGTAAGGTATAGAGATAAGAATAGGGTGGATGAGATGGCCCTGGGATAAAGAAAGGGATAGGAATTTATGGAGAGAAATGAACAGGAGTGCAAGCAAAAGGGAGGAAAAGTATATAGGAAACATCCTGGGAGTACATACAACAGCCTCAGTCCTTGGAAAAATTAAGATCCTTGTTCCCATTTGTTTAACCGAAACACCTTTTCTCTGTGTTTTAGGCCTTAGTTGTGAGGTCCAACACTAGGTGGAAGATGAACCACTTCAACCTTCAGCAGCCCTAGTCCTGTCCCTTCCAGGCTGCACAGGTGCAGAAAGAGAGTTCATTCATATCCCATTAGTCCTGTCACTTTATTCCAGATGCATTCCCACAACTTACTTGAGAAGTGGAGACATTCTGGCATGAAAGGCAGCAGTGCCATGACCCTGCAGCCAATAATAATGGCAATAATAATAAGTGAATAATAAGGGCATTGTTTGAGAACCTTTTGTGCTTGTGACCGTGGCAGCCCATTTTTCCTGTGATTCTGTTTCTTCCCCTTTACACCCAATATAAACTTGGATTGCTGAAGCAGTGCAATTGCAAAAAAAGCCCCTCAAAACAAAAACTCAATACCAAACCAAAAAAGTCCTGTAGTTCACCATAGGCAGTCTTTCTGAATAACAGTTTAATGAGTTTTCAGAAGAATGTACAGATAAAATGGGCAGATTACTCAGCACATATATAATAATGTCATTGAGTTGAATGAGTGGTTAACTCTATGGTACCAGAGCATTTATTTTAAATACTGTTGTTTATAGTTTGAAAAAGCAGAGAAGACAGAAGAGCTCTGAAAGTGTTGGTATTGTGTCCCCAGCAGTCCAGTGGAAAAATCACAATGAAATCCTGTCAGCCATTAAACTATTTTAAGAGGCCAAGATTGGAGAAGAAAAGGGAACAAGAATATGATTATCTCCTCCTTATGCAGAAAAAGGAGGGGCCAATTGTCTTCCTTTCTCTGACTCATTTATCAGTAAAGCTCAATGAACACATATTCATTCACTCAGAGTCATCTGAATCAAAAAGGATGTATTTTCGGTGTATTTGTAGCTTGTGTAACTCCATGTAACTGTTTTAGCTATATGTCCATTTCCATAGCAGCTCTAAAAAATGGGGCTAATCTTGCAGTCCATACACTTCTATATGCAGATATTATGATAGCAAACACTGATGTTATCATGATCGTAAATGAGCCTTAGACATGGAAAATAGACAGGAAGTGTGAAAAGCATTTCTTGTGGATGCCTAAACTTATTATTTTTCCTTTTATAAGGGCAAAATCACATATATGAATAGTGAAGACAGAACTAGCGGAATAAAATGTAAGAGAACATACAATCAATCCAAGAAGTTATTCAGCTAAGGATTAGTGTGAAGGAGTAAAGATTTTCTGTGAGATCAGCTGTTTTGTGCAGGCAGAAAAGGGGAAAGTAACTATAAAAATAGTAATCCCTCTCTCCAAAACGGTAGATTAAAAAGATGAAGGGAATGCAAAGTTGCAAAGGGAACCGAGGGTAATGGCCGCAAGTGTTTGAACTTCAAACGGCAAAACTCGAAAGATTAAAAAAATCAGAATAAAGACTAGGGGAACACTTTTGCACTGAAGAACAAGGTGAGTTTAAGAGAAGCTTGAGATAGCTTTTGGTGTGCAGGCATGAGTACAGGAAAGCCAACAGGACAGTAGTCTGCCTCCCTGCTGCAGCTCAGGACATAGGAAGAAGAAATGTAAAACAGAATCTGATTAGGATTAGCAGTCACGTGAGATCAGAAGAGAGACAGCAGTAGAAATTACATGTGTGGGTCAGGAAGACTGGCCAGGGAAGAAAACTGGAGACCCTCTGGTGACCCACAGAGAGTGGGCAAAGGAAACACTAACTTTGAAGGGTGCCTGCATTAACTGATTGCATTTATGGCTCATTGGGTAAGCCATTTTCAATTTTTGTCAGTGATTTTTCAATTTTTGTCAGTGAGAAAATTTAGAGACATTCTTCCTGTGAGAAAAATTTAAATCCTGTGAGAAGATTTAGAGATATTCTTCCAAATATCTGCTGAATGGAAACACTATTTTTTTTCCACGAGAAATAACTATGAAGTTGCTAGAGGTGTAGAAGGGAGATGGCGAAAAAAAGGACTGTTGCTTACTACTTCAAGTCTAATAAATATCTTAAAGTGAGGACATTCAGTAGCATTATTGTACATCCTATTATGGTGTGCAACTCTACTAAGTCATAGATTCTAACAGCAGCAGTATTGCTCTTCGGACAAAAAAGGATTGCTAAATCTGCAATTTATTGGCTATGCTAAGCAGGATACACATTTTTTTAAGCTGTGGAAAGAAAACCAATGTACTACATTGTCTTCAAGAATAAACGAGCTTAGACTGCACTCTCCTCAGGGCAGGGATTTTGTAGCTTATGCTTCGCTTGCCTGAAGATTTGTGGAGAAGCACATTCACTTGTGGCACTACTGAAAAGCTTATAAATAATCATCTCTTTGTAGCTTAGCTTCATCAACACTTTTTTTTCCTTAAAGGCTTCTAGCTATTAAATGACTGAGTTACCTCACAAACATGCCTTCTTCCAGGAAGTATTATTTTTTTCTGTAATACATTCAGTGTTTAGGAGTCACAGACTTGAGGATTGCAACCATTTTATTTCCCATAGAACAGTGAATAACATAAAACAACTGCTAACCCCTCCTCCTTACATTTTGACATTTTTATGATAGTGTTCTGACCAGCTGTGCTTTACAGTGAGTGAGTCCCTGCACAGTCTCATGTATGGCCTTCTCTTTGCTTCCTAATGCTGCTTCAAGGAGTTGGCTAATCTACAAAACTATGAAAGAAATGTTTCCTTGTTATCAGAGAGGCCACTTCTTATGCCAGTGCACTTTGGCCAGCAGATCCTGGGCCGATCCTCCAGTAGCTCTCAGTTGTCCAGGCTGGGTACAGACAACTTTTGAACACTGCTCTGCCAGATGAGATTTTAATTGCTGGCTGTTTGTTACCATTTGACGAGCAGAGGTCACTACCCCAGGGCTTGTTCCAACTTGTTCAAGGGGTCATATCCCTGTCAGTTATCCACATGAGGAAAAGTCAGGAAGGTTAACTCAAACCACTTGGATGGATAAGCAGATTTTGAAGCAAGCTAGGGAGTGCTTGCATAGTCCTCTTCCAGTTGAGCTCCACGTTGGTTGTTACTAGCAGAGGATGGGAACAAGCGGTCTTCAACTGAAACCTCTTTGCCATCTGAGCATCTGTCTATGGCCTCAGATGACCCCGAAGGTAATTAGTTTAATGGTTGCATCTGAGAAATGAAGTTCTTAAACTTCATTTTGGGTTTCTGGCTTTCCTCAAGGCATCTAGGGGTCAGGCAACCAAACAAGAATGTTCTGTATGTGAATCTTAATCTTTTCAGCATTGTTTGGGAAGCAAATGTTTTACACTCAATCCTGCTGTCTTCAAAATACTATACTCCTGTATATGCACAGTCCAAGAGGGCAAATGCTTTTGCAAAATAATAGTTGAATAAATGTGCAGGAATGCTAAACTAACACTAAATCAATTAGGCTGCATTAAAAATATACTCACTGCTTACTTGTTCACTATGTTTATATATAAGCAAATTAACCAAAATTGCACTTGAAGTTATTGACACTTGAATTAAAATTGTCTAGTAAGGTTTACCAAGCTGTTTATGCTCGTATGATATACATTTCCTGCAGTGTTAATGACAACTTAGTTATATTTAATTACATTTACTGTATTTAGCCAAGCTAAGAATGAAATTTGAGGTAAAATTCTTTAGTAACTCATGATGAACTTGGTTACCAACTGTATACTCACGTAAATTAAATACAGGCTAAAGATTTGTGCCTCTTAAATCTTAGAAGAATGACAGGAGTGACAGAAGCAGTGATATACGGTTCCATTCTAAACTCATAAAAATAAAATATTTTTATGTACCAGTCAGTTAACACAAGATCATCATATTTAAAAACCTGGACCAAGGTCAAGCAAGTCAAGGCTGGGTCTGCTAAGAGTCTGGACGGGGCAACAAACAGCAGCAGCAATAGTATCAATATGCACCGAAACCAGCTGTTCTGAGCTTGACCTTGGGGCTCTTTCTGCTCACATTGCTCCTCTTGTCATTATTAATAAGTAGATGCATTGCTGGGCAGACCTGATAAACAGGCTCTAGTCAGAATCAGGAGCTGATGCAGAGGGTAAAGGTGAGTATGGCAAAGATGATTCATGTAGAATAGGAAGCGGAATGTGGCCAGGGGCTGTCACCAACATGCATCCACTGTGCAGCATGTTGCCTTGGGCAAAGTCTGGCCTTTTGTTACTAATATTAGCCTGGTTTATTCTGCTTTTTTTTTGTTGTTTTCTTTTGTTTAGCTTTGCTTTGCTATACATTTTTTTTATGACCTTAGTATTTCTAAATTTCTCTTTGATTTGTGTTAACCTTCTCTCAAATGTTTGTTTAGTCAACAGGCTTTTCAAGGAAGACCTTCTTTATGCAATAGTATCTAAAATAGTTGTAAAAGGCACAAGGACATTTTAGACACATATAGGTGATTTTACTGGATGCCAGACAACAGAAAAACAAGTTGTTTACATTTTCACATTTTTACACTCTCTAGGTTTCCAACTAGAAGTGTCCATGTTTCCTGCAGTATGATACTAAGTTCATTTTCAAAATATATAAAGATGTTAACTGAGATCAAATCCTCAAATTGAAGTGCCACTTTATGTTTTTTTTTCTCTCTCTGCAAGGTGCTACTTACTGCTTTCCTACTGTGATCCTCACCCTGTTTCTTTAACATTTCTCTTTCCTGCAGAGTAGAAAAATAATAGACCATCTGGAGAGCATGCTTTCATTCCATGTCCTATGTGCAATATTTAAAATAAGTTTAAACTGCCAATAACTTTTTTTTTAACTTAAAAAAAATCTAGGTTTTTAGAGACTATCATTTCTTTGAAATCCTTTGAGGATATTCAGTTTTGCCACATGTAGATATTTTTGGAAAACACACTTGACAGATTTTCAAGGTTGTGGATTAAAGCTGATTATAAAATAACTGCAGTCATCTTCTGACATGTAATAAGATTACATTTCAAGGAGTTTTGTGTTGATTTTTGTACCTCCTATTATATATTATTATGTACCTTAGGCAGAGAATGGAAAAAATAATGTAGTCCTTTAGATAGATGATTATGAGTGCATTTTCCATGCCAAAATCTTTTTGTAAGTATTTATCAGAAATGAAAGGAGAAGTCTGACCTAATGAAAGACAGTTTTGGTAGGGAAAACCAGACAGCTATTTGATGAATATTTCTTTTATCAGCAGTGTCATCTTTAGAGACTCCTTTCCTTTGCATTTATTCTTATCTTACCATACTTAAAGTTCACTGTGTCCTTCATGTCACAAGTGAAGAGTATTCGACCCAAATGAGACTTTATCACTGGATTTATATAGTTTTCTTTACATATATACAGTGTATATATACACATATGTGTATATGTATATATAAACATATATATAAACTCAGTAAAGGCAAAGTGTTTGCACAGCCATGCAAGTTGATCGTGGGGCCAATGGATTTGAACTGGGAAGTTCATCTGGGACAAAAGAAAAGCTAAAAAGAAGTCTGAAAGAAGAACACTTTATAGCCATATTGGTTTGATGAGCTGCAGCAGCTGGAGAGCGTCAAAGATTCTTCAAAAGAAACACTTACCAAACTACTCCCTAAAAAGGGCTATTGAAACAGAATTTGGAATTTTACTTCCATCAACCTCCTCTACTATTGTGAATATTTTTTAATTTCATCAAAAAATTAGTTTTTCTGTGACTGAATTTTGCCTTAATACTTAGTAAGGGACTTAAATGCACTACCAAATCATTCTATACAGTCACTGGGGTAATTTCTGCTTTCCTGATGAATTCTGGTAAAAGAATATCCAATGAGTACCAGTCATTGGCTGGAATCTCAACAAGGTACTGTAAAACAGTAATTAGCTATATTTTGCTGTACCTAATCATGCTCCTACTTTCTGCCTGTCTGCTAAATGAAGGTAACAGCCAAAAACACTTTAAAGTATTGCAGCCAGACAATTGGGTGTCAGCAGGGCTGAACCCTCTCCGGACTCTGCCCAGATGTGCCCAGGTTCTCTGCACTGTCTTTGTAAGTTGGTGGCCTTTGCAGCATGCATGAGACAAGAAGGGCAAGGAGGACGCAGCACCTTCCTGTGCATGGGCTGTCCATTCATCCACTCACAGGCCTCCTTCAAGCTTGTGTCCGCTTGAGGTGGATTTCACACACAAAAAAATGGTGTTACTCTGCACAGCCACAAGCATGGGCAAATAGCTAGCCAGACAACCACAATGAGAACAAATTACATTATACTCATGCACTTAAATAAGTGTAATAAACTGTATTAATGTACCAAATTAAATATGTTTTGTGATCCTTGGGTGGAAGGTATTAAGAAGAGCAGCTGTTCTGAATCTGTTTTTCAAGACTGCTGACAGGTGAACTTTAATGCTTCATAACTATTTTTTCCCTTTTTTTTAAAGGGAAAAGAAAGACCTAAACATTGCACCCACTGCCACATATATTCAGCAAGCTGCAGAATATGAGCTTATATGTTGGAAGTTCTGCAGAATATTCATTTTACATGCTCTTCTTTGCCAATCTTATCCACTATGTAAAGCACTAAATGAAAGATTAGCACATCTAAATAGTGCCTTTGTTGTTTCTGACTTATTTTTCCCTACCATGACATAATCTCTAGTTCTAATAATGCTTGAATAAGTTTTGAAACTCTGCCAAGATTATTCCTTTCCATCATTAATAATTCTGCTTTGGTAGATGTATGATGTCATGCAGCATTACATGGAGACTGGATTTATTCAGATCTGTTTGTGAGGTCATTACACATCACAGACATAGTATACAGCTCTTTAAGACTTTTTGTTTTGGCTCATTTGCTAGGTACAAGAAATGATACCCAAGTCTCTCTCTCGCTGCTTTTAATCAATGAGATTCCTATGTGCTTCCAGCCACCATATTCATAATTCATTCTCAGGTCCATTTCTGTGGTGCCACAGAGAAAGTTCTGAGGGGATGTGCAAAGGGAAGTTGCCTTAAATTGCCATCTGAAGATCATAAAACACTAGCAGATATGAACCCTTTGAACACAGCAGGAACTAAGGATATGCAGAGTAAGAGCTTCTACATTCACATAAAAAACTCCTGATTCCCTTCTGTCCACAGTCAACTCACCATGGCACCATGGCCTGTGACATCAGTTGCCTTCAGCCTTCACGTGTTCAGCATAGACTTTGAAGGACTTAATGCTGCCTTAGAGCTGCTGGGATGAGATGCTGAAGCAGTCTGTAGCTTTGCCTCTGCTCTTGCTGGCATTTATGGGGTCTAGGTTGGGGTTCCTATGGGAAGGAGGCAGTCTCTCCTTTCTGAGCAGTCAGTTCAGTGAGTGGTGCCCACTTCTTTCTTTAGTCTGTAAATAGCAGTAGGACATTCCTATTATACAGTAGAAACACATAATACATAACTGTTTGTGCCCTACTCTGCAAATTAACTGCACCCTGCCTGGATTGCAAAGCTCCGACTTCAGACTCTGTCTTGAACGTTCTAGGTTTGGTGTAATGAGAACTGGGTACAGGAGGTAGGAACATATCTCCTACCTGAGGTCTTGGGATGAGCAGGTAGTGGCCGAAGGCACCTGTATTTCTGTGTAGAAACTTGAATGATTTTCAGAGTTTTTTTGCAGTTAATATTCCATTCATATTTAATATTTAGAATTTACAGTTCTAAATTACAGTTACAATCTTGTAATAGTCCACTGCTCCCATCATTTCTTTCTATGGGCTGCTTGTACAGTATTAATCAAATACTTACTTCTACTTCATACATGAACAGATATATATATTTGATTAAAAAAGTATCAGCAATAAATGTGATGTCTGATTTTTCCAAACATAGATTTGAGAGACTTTTTCTAAGATAAAGGTTTGTAAACCCAAATCAAATACTAAAAAGGAAATAAATAAGTCACAATTTAGTTCATAGTTTAGGAAATGCGAACAAATTATTCTACTGGGAATTACACTTCAGTTCTAAATACTACATATTGAAGAACATTTCACTTTCTGTGTTGGTCCAGTTAAATGTTTGAAAGAAATGCTTTCTGAAGGTGTGCATCCTGAAAACCATAGAAAACCATTGCAAGAAGGCTCTGGATAGCTTGTCATGAAAGAAGGTGGGAATTTTGCGATGCTTTCTAATTCATAAGAATTCATTTTATTTCCAGCTATTCTCTTGTGGTGATTTAGAATAATAACTATTTGCACAGAATTTCATTCCATACTGTTCTTTGATAAATAACAATTGTAGTCTTCATTTCTTTTTATTTTATGCAAGTGGTCCTAGCATATTAATTTCATCTTTTAAATGAAATTTAAATGAAATTTAAAAGATGAAATTTTACTAGGACACTGGGAAAGGTTTTACTTGTGTGAGATGCAGCTGTACTAATATCAGAGCATGCACTGCTTCACTACTGTCCTAGCAAAGTGTTGCTGTGTGGATGACAGTACAAAATTGTCAAAACTTTAACTATCAATAAGATTTTAGTGAAATACATCTTGAGGAAATATTTTTGGAAAATATTTCTTGTTAAAAAAAGAAAAAAAAATACAGCATCAGTGTGTGATACGTGAGAGAGTGTATGTGACACTTTTGTATACAGGCAAAACATTTTATTTAAGTATGTGGCACAAAAAGGGCTAGATGTTTTGTATTCATAGCAGTAAAACTTTTCTCAGGAAGTTATTTTCGGTGAATTAGAATTTAGCAAAACAAAAATTCTCACCTTATTTATCATCAAAAAATACTTACCTATTTGAGGAGGCAAAGTACATTGGCATCATAATTTTCATATTTTCTTGCTCATACTATATGGGGAGGAGCAAGACCTTAAAAAGCTTTTTCAGACTCAGGAACAGCAGTACCTTGTGGATAGCAGTTCTCGGTGGTTACTGTACCCACCAAGCTGATGAGATGCAAAACTGAAAATGGCAGATTGGTATATTACACTGTCTATCTTAGAATATTGCCCCTCCCATCAAATCATCAAAATAATGTGCAAAGTCTGAGCGTTTAGACTTCTGCCTGACAATTAAGGGTTCTAGCTCAGTGAAGGTGGAACGGTGATCCATGTGATATTTACCTGTAGGGTCAAAATCTTCAGCAAAATGGCACAGTTGTCATGGATTCTGCTGGTCTAGTTTTACTCATCTGATTCAATTCCGTCTCAAATTTTTGACTTTAGCACAGCGCTCTCAATGTCCACGAGCTGTAGAGTGCCTGAGACATTTCCCTTACTTGAGGTACCAATCACTAAGATATTTTGGAGGAAGCTCTGCGTTTGTCCTGCAGCTTTCCTTCATAGGTAAGGCATAGGTAAGGACTTGGCAGGCACAACTAAGCCCATCCTCCTGCACTTCTATTCTACTCTCCTCTCTCTGCATCTATGCAGTGCCCGTAGCTGACAAGATATTGGGCAGCCATTGCTCTTTTCCTCAGGCTAACTGAGATCAGCTTTTATAATGTAGGCTACCAGAAGATGCATTTCACTAGCAAAGACCCTGTAGACAACAGATGGTAAATGACTTTCCAGAGAAAAACCCAGTTTTTTTTTCTCTCATTTTTCTCTCAGTTTTCCAGAGCTGCTTTCTTGTTGAAATCGAGAATGTGAGGGTGGTTAAAATCAACAGGACTACAGAGATGTAAAGCTGGTGTAACAGGAAGGAGAATCAGGCCTGCTCATACCTTTGGTGAGGAGCATTACAGCTTGTGCAGTCACTCATAAATAGGAATGTTTTGTTGTAGTACATTTCAAGTGGTGTTAGCAGGATGGAAAGCAGATACTCTGAGTTCTCCTGCCTCATGTTTACTTAATATGAAGACTAATTGGGGGCATCATCTGATATCAGCTCGGAGGAAGGGCATTTCTCTTGTTTGGAAATAGGTCAGGAGGAAACTTGACATTTCCTCACCTACCCGGCTGCCACGCTGGTCCACCCAGGCAGCCTTTCTGACTCCCTCTGGAACACAGCAACAGAAAACTGGTAGTGCTAATTAAATTTACTAATGTCATTTATTGCATATAGCTCTCTGCTTGTTTTCTTCATCAGAAGGTTTTTTTTTTCGTTTTGTGTAAGAGCAGTGTTGTAAGCATCTGGTTAATTTGTGCGTAAGCCTCAGCAGAAAGCGGAAGTGTCTGCTCCACAGCTTGGTTTCTCTGTGCAGATATCACGAGGTGGGGCCTTGACAGCAGCTGGGGGCGGCTCAGCAGAAACTCATGTCACTGTGCTTAAAAGGTCATTCAAAAACAGCTTGTGCCTCTCTCTGTTTTCTTTTCCACAGCTGACCTGTGGAAAACCCCATAATAAGATGAATGAGTCACATCTTATGTTGCTCACTGTTTGTTTTGAAATCCAGTGCCAGATTTGAGCTCCAGATTGCTGTTTCTTCCTGGGTGACTCTGTTTTACTATCAAACAAACCTCTGTAGTAGTAATGAGCACTTGGTGCAAGGACTTGCAGCAGGTGAACAGCCTTAATCGAAGTGGGAGATGCTTCCGAGCACTGGAGCAGAGCAAGTCCCAGAGATGGCATGAGAGCTTTTATGTGTGATGCAGAGCAACTCTGAAGCAATGCTTGGACAGCCTCTTGAAAAAGAGCGTTTTGGGGCCACAGGCACACAGGGCAATGACATCCATGCATTCAGGCTGGCAGGGAACTTGTTTTCATACACATCCTACTTGTGCAACCGTAGCAAGTTCTTGCCTAAAATAGTTAGGCATCAGCAAGTGATTTTGAAAGACTGGTAAGGTGTTGTTGCTCATGTCCTCAGGGCAACCCACCTGCCTTTTACAGAGCAGGAGGAAGAATGGAGTTTAAGTTACCCCGCACAAAGGCCAAAAGCCTCCTGAGCTTTCCCCAGGTCTCTGTTTCCATCTCAGGATATCCTCTCCCTGCAGCTTGTGCTGCAAGCAGATGAAGTGAGATGTGTCCCCAACACATACCAGGCATTGGCAGCTGCCCGTTCCTGTCTGGGCCTCCCCCGCAGTTGTTGGGCATCTGCTGGATGCCCCTCACTTGTCCTGTGCTAGAATAGTGATTGGAGGCAGCTGCCACCAGGGCTCTGCTGCATTTCTTGCCACAAGAGGGAGGGGGATTACAGGAAAGGCAGCTGCTAGTGAGCAGTAATAATAAAGGAGTGTTTGTTGTGCTTAGACTTGCTGGCTCTCTCCTTGCTGCTGCAGTGGGGCTGCTCAGGGCAGCTGAAGCAAGTTGTCCCGAAACTGAAATGGGACACACTCATATGGGTCATTAATTCTGCCTTATCTGCAAAATCTACCTGGCACCACATGGAAAAAATCATCACCTCTTGCTCTCTCACCTCTGTTAGTCCCTCAGTGAACTATACTTATTAATCCCCCATTTTGGTAGCTCTACGTAACTGATTCACATTTCTGTTAGCAAGAGGAACCAGGCCGGCATGCACTGCAGAGTCATGAATCATGGGCTCTGCTGCTCCTGGCTGTATTCGTCATAGATGGTGAGTGTGCTTTAAGGATATAGAGAGTCTGTTCAAAATATCATGGTTCTGCATTCAGCTTGTGAGACTGTGTTTTGGAAAGTTTTGTGCTCTGCAAATGGAGCAGCAATAAATCTTCTGGGATAAGGCCCTGGATAGATGATTCAGCTCTCCCATAAGGACTGTCCTAAACAAATGACCACAGCTGTTTGCAGAGCAGACAGGGAAATTCCAGTATCTCCTGCCCCTTTTCCTGAAAGGATGTATGAAAGGTATGCCAAAAACACTGGACAGATAAAGAACATATTAAAGACATGTTAGAATTTGATGAAAAAGTTGTGGTGACTAGTGTTCTGCAGTAGAGAAACTGCTATTGCAACACAAGGAAAGGAGAGAAGAACTGAAGGAAGAGAGGAGCAGAAAAGGTAGATCAAGCTTTGGCTGCATAACATAGATTGGAAAGGCGAGAGATCTAAGACTCTGTGGAGATAAGGAGTGAGGCTGTAGTGTCAGGACTAGCACAGAGCTGCTCATATCTTGTGCTGCAGTGTCCATGGATGGGTTGATGAGACGGAAGAGTCTGAGTGTTTCTGGTGAAACCTCCAGCATCTGTGGCTTGTGAAATACTGCACCATGAAAACAAAGTGCCAAACCCCATCCCTACTCAGTGCCGCTTAACTGAGGGCATGTGTCCAACTTACTAAAATCTATGAAACTTCACACAGAACATAAGTAACCATGAGCATGTTTACACATGTTGCTGAGTTGCAATGTGCATGGGGCATGAATGAGGCAGGAGGGAGGAAAAAAAAATCCCTGGGGCCTGGAAACACAGGCTCAGAGGAGCTCATTGTCAGGGTTTCAGAGGTGAGCTTTAAAAAGTGACACAGTTGGCACACAGAAACATGGCAGTGTGAAACAGGTTGCTTTAGTCATTCTTTTTAGCATGTAAGAAGAAAAACTCTCACTCCTCCCACTTCTGAACGAACAGAGCATTGCTCATTAGTCGCAGTTGATGGTTTATTTCTTCTCTTTTTAGCAATCAGTGAAAGAAAAAGAAGGCTTCAAAACTTAATAAACAAATAAATAAGAGCCAGTCTTTTAATTCCCAGTTGCGATGTGTAGCTTTTGCTCTGGGAATGATGCTTACTTCTGCACAGAACAGATATCTCAGAGGTCCAAATTTCCTATGTCTCACTTCTCAGTAAGCACCACTGATTATCTGTTGTGAAGGTCCTAGTGAATGGTCTTAGTGAATGTCCACAGGCCTCTACAGAGCCCTAGTAAAGATCATTGCTTGAAACTTTCCAGATGCCAGGGCTTGAAACAGAACTGCAGGTCTAGTCTCTCGAGCAAGCAGGGATTTAACTAGCAGCTTCCTTCCAGCAGAGACTGGTCAGTACAAGTGCCATTGCATGTGTGCACCTCTTTTCAGAGGGAAAGAAGGTGGGTGGTGATGAATAAGGAGAACATCTGCATGGGCCTAAACTTCCTCATTATTAGTGAACAATAAAACTGCACTTCGACACTGCTGATTCGCAAAGGCCAAATCTCCCAGAGTCGTGTATAGCTATGAGCAGGTCCCCACAGGATCTGGCCATTACTGACTTAGAAGAAAACTGTAGGTATCGTTTCTTTCTTTATACCATATCATTACATGAGGAGTATCTGGCTTATAAGTAGCTTAGATGCAAAATGCTTCCTCTACTGATAGGACAGTGTTTTGTTGATTCACTGCATCTCACACAAAACTAGTTCAAATTGAATCTTCCAAAAATAAAGCATTTGAAATTCTTTCTTGTAATTCAGTGTTGTTACTGATCTCTTTCACGTTGTAGATTAAATGAATAGCTTAGAAAATAAAAGGCTCTCAGAAAGCTAATACCTGTGAATAGGGTAGAAGAATACTCTAGTACATCTGTGATACCTTTGAACTCCATCATAAACTGATCTTCAGTATGGAGCAGTCGTGAGGTCCCTTATGCATCTTGCATATTGTTGTGCAGCAGTCCTGGGTAGATCCATGCTGAGTTTGACAGCTCCCTGATTCAGAAAAGCATGGCTTGTCCTTAGACATCTATAAAATCACAAAAGCAATGAATCAGGAAGGATCTTGTACAGTCTGAAAAAAGACTGGAGAAATTAGTGGAAGAGAAATCCCCTAGGGGATTATTACATACACAGAAACTAGATGAGGCTCAAGAGGTCTGGGAAGTAAAGAAAGTCAGAGGCTGGGAGAAGTATACTGGAGGGAAAAGTCAGATATGGATCTCTTGCTGTTATATCCTTTCCTTGCATGTGCTTATGTCCGCTCTTCAGGGTAGGACACTTTAATTTGGTCTGAAACAACAGACATTATTTATATATATGTGAGAATACACAGCCTCTTGAAATAATGTGAAAAACGGGGTGCTACTTTGAAAAATGCCTTTAAAACACCAAAGTTGGATGAAATGCATCTACCTGACACTGTGCAGGATGATTCTTGAAGATGACAAAAATATCAGAGAATCTTAATTACTGTTCTGATTTTTTTTTAAATTCAGAGTTTTTATAAAGTATTTTTGTTTTGCTAACTTTCTTCTGTCTTAGTATCACCTGCTGGAACATCTGTAGAGCACAAACTAATCACACTGTGTTGCACATAGTTACTGGTTTGGAAAAATTATGTCCTGTCATGTCATGTCCTCTCAGTCTAGTTCTTTCTGAATTTCTTTTTGTACAAATAGGAACTACTCTAGAGAGAATCAGTTACCTCAAAATAATAGTGGAGTACACTGTCTGCAATTTTCATATCTAGACGATGAATAAGAATACTGCTTGTGAGTCTATCATGAGTAAGGATCAGCCCTTCTTAGGGTGAAAAATTTTACCTCAGAATTTGTCTATAAGTTTTCAGCATAAATCATAAGTGAATAATAGTATAATTTTTAGGAATTCCAGAGGGGAGAAGGAAATTATAATACGAACTGTAGGCGTAGTGGTTTCCAGAGACAGTCTGTGTCTTTGAAGCAAGCTTTCTTGCACACATTTTAGTATCTGTGACTCATTACGGAGGCTGATATTATTTGTGCCAATGCTTTCATCAGTGCCCATTGGTTTAACATGTCTCAGTGTTTGGGTGCTCCAGTGTGCAGTCTGCCTCTATCTGACTAAGCCTTACTAAATCCAGTAGAGATTATGTATCTGGCCACATAAACATCCTTTGTCAATCCAGTGAATATACATCTTTACCATCCATATTTTTTTAAAATGACAAAAGTATCTACTTTTTACCGTCAGAAATGCCATTTTTATAGAAACAGTATTTAGAAAACCCCATAACCTTTATCCTCAAAAATGATTGACTTAATTTTGGGACAGTAGTGATATTCCAGTCCACTATTTCCTTAGCTCAGGAGGCAATGAGTAACCTAGGTAGACTTGGCATAGTCTAAAGGAGTGGCACAGTTCTCACATGACAAACATCTCTGATTAAAAACAGGAAGGACCACTTCAATTTCTAAATCATGAGGTGCTGTATAGACAATAGCACATGCTAGCTTTTATAGTTGGCACTGATCAATGTAGTTAATGAATGTAAACAGTATTATGTCACAAGTTTGTATTTATCTTGGAGCATGTTTTACAGTGGTTGTGCTTTTTACATTGATGTACAATAAATAGGCGCAGGTATAGGGAGAGCCATAGTATTATATTGTTGCCACAGAATGTTATGTATTGTTTGCTGTCTAAATCATAAGAAAGTGGAGGCAGATTATGAATAGTGGCTTCTAGTCACAGTTTCATTCTGGAGCTTCCTAACAATTAGGAAAATGTTGCTTCTTCTTAGAATGCCTTCTATAAAGTAAGCAGTATATTATATATTTAGCTTATACTTAGTGTATTATATACTTAGTATTTTTTATATATTGTTCTTTTGCTAACTCTTCTTCTCTCACATATAATAAAATAACAAGAGCAGTATTAAGAAACCCGTTTACACTGTTCTGGTTTGACTGTGTTGCTTACAGTATTGATTTAATTACCTACAAGAGACACAGGATCCAGATGTATACCTATGCAAAAAGTATGTTTGCATGAATGAGTTACTTTGTAATGGTTACTGTAAAATTGACTAACATCTTTATAGTAAAACAATCACCAATGCTAACATGAAAATAGACCAGTTCAGAGTACTCCGGCCAGACCTGCCTATGAGGGATCATTTTTGTGTTTCTGGCTTCAGAAGGAACCTAGGAAGACTAAGTGCTCATGCCGGTCATTGATGTAGGTGTTGAAATTTTAGTCATGTAAATAACCAGTTGCACAGTGTCATCTTCAAAATTGGGGTTTGTAAGTATGCAGATTTTTTTTACTTTGAGTGATGTAAATCTGTCAATGAAATTTTGATTTTACAAATAAGAATAAGTAGCATATCTTTATGAATGTGACTTTCTAAAAGAGTATCTCTCTAGTTGAGTTTAAAATTCTGTCTGTAAAAATCACATATACAGATAACACTTACATGGTTATTTGTCTGTGCATGTCTATTGTCCTGCCTGAGCAAATGCAGTTAGATTTATGCATAAAACATAACACTACAGATTTGAAAAATCCCACCGATGTGTTTTATGATTGAGCAGCCTCTGAGCCTCTGCTGTGGTACTTCTTCAGATCTTTCAATAATGAAATGTATATATTTCATCTCACTGAAAAACAGTCTGACCTTTTGGTTGAAAAATTTGTGATCTGTGTGGTATTTTTTTACTTAAAGTACTAGGATAAGAAAAGGGAATGAAAAAGGAGGCAAAGAGAGAGAACACTTTTATAGGAGAGTAAACTGAAGAAGAAGGTAATAGAGAAATCTGTAATAGGTTCATGATTAAATTTATCCAAGTAAAATGCTAAGATGAGAAACTGCTGCACTACTTCACTTTTATACCTGTGAGACTAGTTTGCAGTGGAATTGCATGTCTGAAGCTAGTGTAGTGGAATGATATATTGGAGTGTCCTGCTCCAAGACTAGCTGCTGTCAGTTGGAAGACTTCCTTGAACCTCCATGGCCTGACATGGGGACCCTTAAGAGCGCATGGTTGGGTTGATTGCTAATCATTGACATTGACAAGGCTTGTTGTTTACAAGGTATCACCATAGACTTCACTAGGAGCGGAATACAGTACCTCGTGCTTTATGCCATTTTGCAAACAGGGATGAGATTAGTCACTTGAAACAGCTAATGATTAAATGGTTGGCTAGGTGAGATTGCTCACAGGCTTGATGGTAAGCATGTGCTTCAGTATTCACCTGGCTTGCGGCCTCCACCAGTCACCTCTACAACCTCTAACATGGTCTGTTGGTACAGAACAGCTCATTGTAGCTCCTGAGTAGTTGGGAGATTGGCTTTCACATCAGAAGCTCTCTGAAAAAAAACCCCAAAAAAACCTACCTTACTTACTGTATACTTCAAATTATGCCAAAAAGCCACTATGAAATAATAACAAAAGAAGGATTCCAGTATTCTTACGCACACTCTTATAGCTGATCTGCACCTTCTCCTGGGTAATGTCATCTGTACTACAAAAGATATTACCATGTAGAAGATGAGGAAATAAGTTATGTATTAAAGCCACCCAGCACATCAGTGTCAGACCCAAGCATCCCATGCAATGGCAGTCTCTTCTCGATGCACAAGGCTACAGTCACTCCTCAAAACGTATGTGAATATAGATAGCTAACTTAGCAGGATTTCCTACAGACCAAAACAGCTCACATCAATATCTCTGTCTATTCCTATGAATTGCTTTCTGCATAGTTTTTCACTTTAGCTTATCTTTGAATGTCTCTCTTGGACAGAAATGAACAACATTACTGATTAGTATTTTCTAGGAAGAGCACAGATGTGTGGTAGAGATTTACTTAGGCGAATAAACAACATTCCTATCTATGTTCTGAGTTTGGATATGAAAAGCAATAACAAGCAGTGAATTGTAGGTGAAAAGGCATGACAGCTTAAAGACATCTGGAATTTTGAGGGCAGGGTTTAATGCACTCCGAATAAAAACAAAGAATCATCTTATTAAAGTGTGCCAACCACAACTGTTCTAAAATCATGAATCAAAATGGCAGTATGTGGAAGGCTTATATTTACTGTTTAGCACTTGAAACTTCTAATAACATACTGTAAATTCATTATGAAGGCATTTCTTCTGAAATGGAAGCTCTATTCAGCTGATTGGAGATGAATAGTTTTTAGAAGGCATACCAAATACTGTGAAACATGAAAATTCATCAGTCAGCTTATATGAATTCATATAAATTATTAACTAAATAACTTACTGTCAGCTACTTTTTAAAAAACAAGGAGACTAAAAAGGATAGGAAAATACAAAATAATTTATGAGTAAGCCAAAAGAGAAGTAAATATATGTAACTTTTGATTTCAAAAAAAAAAGTTGCCTTAGAGTTTTAGTTGTCTTTCTCATTTAGCCTGATCAGATATGGTAGTAAGACTGCAGTTTTTCTGACTTACTCTAAAAAACTCATTTTACAAACTAATCTATTCTTGTAGCATTTAAAGTTGATTTGGTGATGAGAAGGGATTTGTATCGTTCAAAGTAAAAGGCAGTTGCAAGACTTTTATCCATTAATACTGCTCCTGAGTTTAATCTCTGAACCAAAATGACGCATATTGTGTTAATTCTTATTATGGAGGATGTGAATATACACTTAAAATATATGTCTTCCCCGGACATACATATAAGGAAGTGTTTCCTTTTCATACGTAGGATGCACCTGCACATTCAACTTTATGCAGATGCAGGTGTGGCACATCACTTTTGTGGGGAAAAGGGGATATTTGTGGGGCTATTTGCGATTTTTTTTCACTTTTTCTTTAAGAGTTATGTGTTTTTAGCCTTGTGGGAAATAGGGAACATGTAGACCCAGTTATTGTGTCAATTAGAAACATGACAACAGAAAGGCTTTATAACATTGTGAGACACAATTGAACTTTGTAGGAGGCATGTCTGTTTTCATTTAAAACACTCACTCTATTTATACTTTGTTGACAGGCCTGTCCTGTGCTTGCAGGGGAGGGAGGGCTCTCCATGGGTCTGTGCATGCAGGAGGTTGCCTCCCATGTTTCACGTTAGAAAATTGGAACCTCTGAGCGATCTTCGGTCAGCCCGTTCTACTAAAGGAGAAGGTAATCAAAAAGTAATTTTAAAGCACTACTTGCTGGCAATGGCTGTTGCCAGCATGGCTTTTGGAAAAAAATTGTTTTCAACAGACTGTCATGGACCAGCTACGTTTTCTAATCACTGGTTTGTTCTAGTGTTTGTAGTAAATAATATCCTATGGGTCAAATCTTCTGTCATGCACAATATTGAAATCAAAGAATCTTTGTACACTAGTGAGCAGATCATGTAAATGTTAATGTACATGTGTGTTCTCACTATGAACTTAAGTAAAAATCTTGAAAATGAACATCATTGAATTTTAGTGAGTCTCTTTCTTACCACAAGAGGTCTGTTCTCTTTTGTACAGATTATTAGTATATGGCCTTCTGTACATAGGATTTACATCTGTGAAAATGAAATTAGCTTCTCTAAATCTAATATCTTGTCGTTCTGAAAGATTAAACCCTGTTTCAAACAATGGCTCCTTTAAATTCTAATTTGCATTAGGAAAGAGGGCATCTTAAGTCCATTTTACTTCAGAGTTTTCAGAAAGCAGAAGAAAAAAACTTCTTCACACTGCTTCTCAGATTCTCCATCTTAAATGTGTGTTATATGAAGGCAAGGAGAAATATTCTTCATAATGAGAACAAGGTGAAAATTAAAATTAAATTTAAATCTCCAGTAAAACCTCATTCTTTCTAATAAAAAAAAAAGTCAATTGTTTTACAAAGTAGCTTATGGAAGAAATTTGATACTTAACAGAAAAAGCAGTCTTTCCAATTTCTGCAACATTTTGGATTTTGTGAGTATTTTGGTGTGAGCTTCTTTGGCAAAGGTAAGGGAGCTTCCAGGAGGGATTTACTGAAGCCTAGAGCTGCTCCAGTGTGGCCTCCCTGGCCAGGCACAATTGGATGCATCTTCTGTGCATTGCTCATGCAACTGCGTAGCCTGTAGAAACTCTGCAGTAGAGCTTGGAAAGTGCTGCCTTAAGGAGGAGAAAAATAAAAAAAAAAAAATCCATAATCAGCTGTGAATCTGAATGCATTGTTGTGGTTTAAAGAAAATTATGAAGAAGAAGCATTATTAACAACGATGCTATCAAAAGAGAGACAGGTCTGTGTGTTTAAAGCACCATTATCATCAGTTGATATCCCCTTAAAATGCTTTTGTATGTTAACTCTGCATGACCACCTAATTTGCCTGATGACTTTGACTAATAGACTTTCCAATCTAGCCTTATCTAGGGATGAAGTGCTTATGGTCCATCCGGAAGGCTGAGGCCCCAGGGTCACTCCATCAACTTGAGGACTGCACGGGTCTTGAGGAATGGATATTGCCAGAGGCACTGGAGAGATGGACAGCTCTGGGCTTCTAACATGGACTGATGTGGAGATGTTATGGGTTCATCTCACAACCACGTTTTCAGTGTCCATAAGAGTCCAGATTTCCTCTTGTATATAAACATTAGCGCACTACAACCTGTAGCTATGTACAACAGCATTTTTTTTTTTGTCTTTCTAAATCCCTGGAAGAGTGACATGTATTCTGGAGTGCCATCTACTGGCACCTTACCTATGTCATATTTTCAGTCATAATTTTCTCACAGGCACTTTCTTATCAGTTTTTTCAAAGTGGCTTTCAGTGACAGATACATAGAACTTGGACAGTGCAGGGCACCTTGCCCAGGATTGCCTTTTTGTTCTCAGCCCACTCTCCAAGGAGGTTCCCCATATCTCCTAGCATGCCGAAGCTGTGTTCCTCCAGAGACCTGGATCATCTTCTTGGTCCTGCAAAGTCTTTGCTTGTCTGACACAAATGATGTCTTTTCTCAGCTTCCCAGTACCTCTGTTGAAGTGGTCCCTTCTTCTTATCATCCTTATGCTGCCTTTGTAGGTGTCTGGCAACAGAAGCTCTAGTGCCTCCACTGAGGCACATCAACATTGTACTTGCAATGAACTGTGAAAGCAAGAGAATAGCAAAGGTGCTAATATGGTTTTACACAAATAGAAAGCTATTAAGGTGATGGTGAGCACTGGAAGAGTAGCCTTAGAACTGGAGGGATTTCAGTCTTTTGGGAACCATCATAGAGGATTATGGTCCTCTGTTAGTTAATTAGGTGACCATTAAAACAAAAAGGACTTTGCTTAAAAAGATGAAATAGTTGAATGACCAGGTCAGTTAATCTGGAAACATTTATTTATTCCTGTCCATCTGTCTGTCTGTCCATATGTTTCTCTGTCTGTATCGAATAGATACATATTTCTCCTGACAGAAGACATTCACAAAATCATTCCTAGAATTTTAGATTTATAGACACATTTTGGTTTTTGTATCTATGTAAATTCAAGCTTCTGACTATGTAGAAATAGAATTATATTTCAAATCCTGCCTTTTTTCTTAAGGAAGTGGTGTAAGATATCTGTTTCATTGCTTGTCTATTCAGTTTAATTCTGCAGGTGGCATATATTGCATTCATCTGTGCCCATTTACTGGTAGAGCCATCAGCCAAAAAAAAAAAAAAGAAGAGAGATTAGAATGTAGTTCCAGGCCTGGACTCTCTTCTGAGTCTTCTTATCTCCTGTAGCTCACTGCAGTGCAGGTTTATTTCTGAAAGCTGTTTTGCCTTACAGCATATAAACAAACTGAAACCAAAGAAAATGTTGTTTATTCAACTGCCAAGTTAACCAAGCATCACAGGAATGTCCTCCATTCCAAATGGATGATAAGTTGACATACAAGTCACAAGCAGAAACAATAGCTAGTATATCTTAATTTCAAGCTTTTTGTTTTGCTTCTTTTAAGAAAGACCTTTCTGTGTGTCCTTCACTGTCCTCAGCAGACAGACATTGCCATATTTCAAGTTGGAGTACAGGTTGTGAACTGGATGGAGCCTCAGGCTTTGGGTGGGATAGAATCACATGCATTGCCATCTGCTGATAGCAGATAAAACTACAGCTTCTCAAAAGGGATGGAGTTCCTCACTTTAAAGTGTAAATCAGATTGTTTAGCAAAACCTCTGTTTTATGTGGAGAGTTAGATATCTGAAAGAGATGACATCAACGCTGCCTGTATTTCTGGATATGCATATTTTTATAAATTCAGTCATATGTTTTTGAAGATGCCTGAAGGTTCTTTCCTGACACTTTTCATTATTGTGATAAAGAATGACAGAAAAAAATAAAAGCAATAATCTTTCTGTAATTCCACACAAATTGGAAGTATTAATCTAATTAATATAATTTGACAGATGCATATTTATGCATATGAGAAACTGAAATTAATGGGTGAGTTTTGAGCCAAAAGGGCCAAAAATAAGTACAAACAAAACTTGCGTTTTTTGTGCTTTTTTGTTCTATTTTCTAAATGAGAAAAAGAGACAGGGTGTGACTCAGTGGCTGTGACTGTCAGGAAGTGAAGGAGGAGAAATTCTGCTTCCTTATGTGCCCTGAATGCTTGAACAATGATCAGTGAGAATGAACAGAGGAGGAAAGAGAAGAAACTTTTCTCTACATTAAAATGTCTGGCCTCTTTGTGTGGATAATTGGAAAGCTGATCCTGGTTGCAAGGCAGTAGGACAGTGCTGATGTTAAGCCTCTGATTGTGGCATCTTAGCATGGCAGTGTTGAATACACTGCCAAGTCTTGAATACAGGAATGTGTTTTCCAAGAACCTGCCTTGTTTAATGATGGCACAGTGTTGCCATGCTTAAGAACAGGGATGAGAGTATTCTGAAAAACCTCATGAAAGCTAGCTTTTGTCTTCCAGGCAGTATATAAGCTTATGCAATGAAAGAAAAGCTCATTTACAGATCATATGTTTTTAGCTTTCTGTAATTTATTCAGTAGCTGATCATCTGCATTTTGCCCAGATTGTAGTAGTTTTAAGGCAAACTTTATGCTACATTTTTCTTTTTTAAAGCGACTTTGATGTTGTGAATTATTCTTTATAGGATGCTAAATTTTATAGCTTTGGTTTTAACGAAGAAGTGATATTATGGTTTAAACATATCTTTGAAGACACAGTTTGTGTATCCAGCGCTGAGGCATGCTGGTTATATTTTTTCCAGTCATTTTTGGCTTGTACATGCATGTATAACTTTATAGGCTTTCAGGCTTTGTTTTCAAAGCATTTTATCTTATTTTACCTTTAGCTTTTTCTGTGCTCACATATTTATTTCACTGCTCAACTAAATTGTGGGATTGTGTCTCAAAAGATTATTAGTAGTGTAGGAAACCCATAACCTGCAGTTAACTTGAAAGCCTTTAACCTATTGTGGCCAAATCATGAAAGCTGTTGTCATTCAAAGGCTGTTTAAGAGGTCAGTAACAAATGAGTTCATAGTTTCAAAGTCTTTCCTAATGAAGGGATGTCCACTGACACCGATTAGCATTTGTTCTGGCACATCAGCTCACCAATATGGAAATTAAAATGCCTTGTCACTCATGTTGTTATTCCCATGACAGCAGTCAGGCAGGTGGGTTTTGTGAGAAATTTGCCAGGTTAGTAAAGTGGTATTCTTTTTTTTAACCAGGTGGAAACAATTTTCTTATCCAAAAGATGACTTTTTTGTAGTATCTACCCAGTAGAAAAAAAAAATCTCTTCTGCTGGTGCTAGACGTTTCTTTTTGGTGGAACAATAGAAGCTATTCATATGCTTAACTTGCTTGACCTTGTCCTCTCAGGGCACTTATTAGTTTCTAGGAGAAGATGCTGTTTCAGGGCATTAGCGGATTATAGCAGTGTCATGCATAATTTTTCATGCAGTGGCTGAAGAATTTGTCATTGAATTGACTATTTGTTGCACCATTGTTCCCTAGATTCTTGCCTTTCAGTTTTATCATATTCACTTTCTTGATTTTATTGACAGTGTGAAACAGAGTGGTATGAATAGACTAGTTCCTTTTGGTAAACACATTGTGTACTCTGTCATTCTGCAGAATTTGCGATTATTTTTCCTTCACTATTTTGTTATTTTGCTGAAGCTGCATGCTTGAGATTTTACTTTCTATTGCCTGACCATGATGGAATATGCTGTAATGCCCCTTGCTAGCAAAAAGAAAGTGTTATTAATTTTATATCATTTGCCACTTGCCATGCCACTCTAGGCTTGTAATTCTATCTTCCTAATACCTTCATGAGGTAAATGCTGTTCTGCTGCAAGAATATTAGATGGTCAGAGCAGAAAGGGCACAAGAAAGAAGCTGATTTCCTTTTCTATTGATATGCATGAAGAGAGGTTGTGCTATATAGATAAGACCATACTTACCACGTCCTTTACAACAAGGCTGCCTGAAAATTCAGCAAAAGCATGGGGTTGAAAATAGTCACTGTTGAATGTTAGGTTATCCAAGTCATGATCACTTGCTTAAGCGTTACGTAGTATTGGAAACTTACTGTACATGGATTGTGCTGAAGTTACAAAAGTATTTAGTATGGCTGTGGTATGCCAGAGATGTTAATCACCAGGAGTCCTGTATTCCTAGGATCTGTGTTCTCAAATACCTGGACTGGTCTGTCCACACTAGCACTGCTATTCACTATTTCCAGTTCCTCCAGCCACATTATGCATTGCATTATGCATATTGTTATTGTTACATATATTGTTAACATATATTGTTAACATATTGTTACATATATTGTCTTCATTGTGTATGAAGACGTGTCACAATCAGTATTGTTTAAATCTAATCATAGAAGATATGAACCATGAAAAATTGCAGTGAGAGATAGAGTTGGGAGTCCCTCTGTTGGTAACAGCTAAACATCAAATACAATTGTCTGAGTGTCATGCCCATTTGTCGGTGTAGCAGGTGTTGGGAGCAGACAGCCATAATTGACAATGTGCAGTATCATATGGAATTATTAAAGAAAAAGCTGTACCAGTGGTCATTCAGTCAGCCATTCATTTTGGCTACAAGAAAAGGAAAAAAGAATACGCTTTCAAGTAGAAAACAGCATTTTGTTTGGAAGATATATGTACATGTATTTCAGAAGAGAAAAAATCTTCTCATTGCAATAAATTAGTTAAGAATTAGTCTAAGGTACAAAAAGCATGGATAATCAGAAACTCCACTGAACACTTCTCTTTTCTATTGAAAAAAACAATTTGGCTGAATTTTTTAATTTAAAGCTCTCTTCAAACTTCTAATAATACATCTCAGTTAATGATGGATTCAGTGATCAAGATCTGCTTGAATAAATACCTCTAAATAACATATGCTATCCAAATTTCTTCTGCTGTTTTTAATTGTCTAAAAAACTTAGAAAAAAACACCTGTTGGTGGTTTCTGGATCAAGTTGAGACTGGAGTGTGTATGTCTTTTTCTATACTTAGATGCTCTATGTTCTCCTGATAGACATAATCACCTGCTTGAGAGGAAGAACATCTGATTCTAAGAGAACATTACAGCATTTTATAAATGTCAAGAAAAAATATCCTCAAATGTCTGCAATTTATTTTTTTATTTAACTATTAAATTTTCATTTTCTTTTTTTATTTTCTTAGAAAAATCTACTCAGGGAGTTTTTTGCTTGCAAAAAACAAGTTTCTGATATATCTGGATGACATCAGAGCGAGGTTACTTGTGCCCTTATAAGATGGTAGTCTGTAATTAGTCCTCAAGAAGCTCATTGAAGCCAGCTTTTAGCAGTTTCCTTCATGAAAGTAATTAATTGGATTTGTCATCTGAAGGTATCTCCCGAGTACCACCAGGGTGTTGGTGTCACTGCCCCACTGAGCTCGTGCTGCCCTGCACTGTGTCCCATGAGGTGGACACTGCCCAACTCAAGGTCACAGGCTTAGCCTGCTCCTGCTGCTCCTGGACATCAGCGCGTAATCACCCACCCAGCTGTGAAAAGATGTGAGATAATGAGGATGTTAGGCAAAGACCTGCTAGTTTATGCTGTGCAGGCTCATCTGACTCATTGGGATGCGGCCCTGTTAGGGAATGGTTGATGTAAGTATTGTGTTACACTGAAAAAGGCTTTTTTGGTGGCACAACTACAGTGCCATGACTTCAGCTTGTTCTCGGATCTGCTTCCAGAGCTGCTTGGTTTTACCCTGTCCTTCCTTAGGGCAGGATGAAAATTTTGTACCTGCAAGGAAAATGGCATTTTAAAATTCCGTCTTCAAAAGAGCCACCTTTAGCAAAAAGGAAAAACATAAAAGGCAGTATTTATTGCTTTAAGTTTTTCACTGCATTTATAGACTGATGGAAAGTGCACTAGGAAATATGGGAAAATAAAAAATCACCACATTTCATCATGTTAGAATGGGTCTGCAACTGATGTGCAGAAGTTTGCAGGAAAAAAGATTGGTTATTACCTTGAGAGTAAGTTATGGCAGTATAACTTAAATGATGATTACAGGCAAAATTGATGTTTTCAGTTTTACTGAGGCACTAACGTATGTACTAAATGCAGTCATGTCATCCCTCCTTAGTGTCATCTTTGTTTTCCTTGGGCAGACTTAGCTGTTTGGCAGAAGTTATTGAATGGGTTATCAATTTAGTGGTATTAGGGAGAGATTTGGAACAACACTTTCCCCTTGTCCTTCACTGAGAAAAGTTCCAGGAGTTCTAGCTGTTCTAAAGAGATAACCATATTCTTCAGTCTTTGCTTTTTCAGTATCAAGCTTCAGTATTTTGACTATATAGTAAGTGTCCCTGACAAGGAGATACAGACTTGAATAAATAAAGAAAAAAAATGTAGCAAATTTGCTAACAACAGAAATTTTTGAGATGCTGTGATGACAAACACACTTAGGAATGCTCTCAGTTCTCTGAGTCTGTCTGTACTGGGGCCATTTTCTCATTTATTTTATATTAAAACCACTCTGTGTTGTTCTGACTATATGGAGCACCATTACATCGGCCTAAATTAAATTTAAGGCCTCTTTGCAAGACTGTAGAGGATTGTGTGTGCATGAGAATTGCCCATTCCCTCAGGGTACTTATTTATATCCCTATAAGAAATGTTCAGAGTGGCAGTTAGATACTGCTGAACAAAACTGATAGTTTGTCCCCAGTTGCTGTCCAGGGCTTTGCTCCCAAGGAAGAGCAGGAGCATGGATGCAGCCAGCGCCACGACATGTCGTCTCCAGTGGCAATCCTATCGCCAAATCTGGCAGCCCCTCTCTGCCTTCCTGACCCTGCGTGTGCTTTCCCACGCCATGGCCCAGCTGGAGCCCCTCTGTGCAGAGAGCTGGGCCTGTGGGGCCCTGCTGCCAGTGGGAGCCCTGCACTAAGCCGACTTAAGCAAGCAGCTATATTTGCCTTGATTAGTGACCCTGTCTACAGTGCAACCCTGCAGACAGGTCCAGTGGTCCAATTAAGAGGGCAGCAAATTCTAAGGTGAAGAAAAAATGCCTTAAAGCATTTTCCCTGTTCGAGGTGAAATACTCTGGATAAACATATTCATCTGCAGTATGAACTAATCTGGAAATCAAAGGTAGGAGCTTGTGCGGATATAGGAACTCCTGCATTTGTAAAGGTAAACCATAGATGAAACTGGAGATATCTGGCTTACCTACGCTAAACAGCTGGGATGTAGTAATAATATTAAATTAAAGCTGAACACTGAGTCAATAGACCTTGAGGAACAAATCAAATGAGATGTGTCACTCAGATGTGTCACTCAGCTAATTCTCACTCAGCAATATTGTAGCTAAGGCTCATGCAAGGACCACATTCAGACTTTAGATTTTGAATACTTGCCTTTGCTTCTTTATTAGCAAAAATCAGCCAATTCTTAGTAAATCAAACAGCTATCAATGAAAAGTCCTCTCCTTTTCATATATCTACCCAAGTATTCTCCAATGTGGCTAGTAAATGAAAATGAGATATTATTAACTTGAATTTCTGAGGTTGAAATATACAGTTTAGTCAGGTTTATGCTCCTGCTTTAAATGTAAAGAGGAGGCACTTTGTTATAATTTTTTTCCTGCCTTTTTTTTGTGAATATTTGAAGAATCATAAACTTGCATACCATTTTCAGAATACCTTTCAAGATTTTCTTATTTCTGCTATTAAACAAAGAATATTAAACAGAGAAAATTTCTAACTGGATTTTTAGAACATACTTATTTGTTTCTTGTGTTTTTAAAATCATAGCATATTAGACAGGGTCTAACTATGGATTTATAGCCATGATTTGAATCTTTTCTTGTCTTTCATTTTGAATTAGAAATATTTTCCAGTCACATCAAACACAAGTTGCTAGGATATTGTATAATGAATAATTTCAGAATTTTAGTAAAGGAAATAAAAAAGGAAATAAAAAAACAACCATTAACTCAGTTCTTCCAAAGAGCCCTGATGCTAAAATGTAAAAATGAACACACAAAGCATACCTCATCACTGTTTTTTGATAGAAACTTAATCTGAGTGTCTGAATTCAGGTGCAAAGATATACAAATGGTATTCGTGGTAGCATGGATAAGATATAATCACTCGGGGTCATTTAGAAAAGTGGAGCATTTTACCCCTTTTTCTAGCTCAATCACATTGAAGGAATTCTAGATGAGGAATACTTAAGAAGCTGTCAGAGAATGCTAGTTTAAATCTTACGAAGAGCTGCATTTTGTATCATTCTATTTGTATTGTTGTTTCTAGTCTTGCACTTCTAAACCTGATCTTCTGTCTTGTTGAATAAACTTTTGTGATGTTTTACCATTATGTTGTCTAGTGTTATAGAAGCAGGATGAATCAGCGTAAAATGTGTAAATTTAGTATGTGATGTCTGCATAGAGGCAGAAGAAAACAGTCTTAAGGAAACTGCAATGCCCAGTCATGCAAATTTAAACCAGCAGATTTATCAGCGTAAGGCTCCTTTTGCTGCGATGTTTTAATCCATCAGACAGGAATATTTCTGGCTTTTAAAGCTATGCCTTTTACACTCAAGTGTGAAGTAAACACCACTGTAAAGTAAAAGCTGACTTTTATGAGAAAAAGTATTCATATAGCTTACACATACAAGCACCACTGAGGTATAGATATATAACCTCAAAGTGCTTCCATGTGGACCTTGATCAAAAGGGCACTTAAGCATTTAAACAAAACTATTAACCACAGGTAATAGCCATGCTGCAAGACCGTTTTTCTGTTTTCAGCAGTAGTAAAGGAGGAGAACAAGTTCTTCCATTCTTTTGACCCTAGCATGCCAACCCTAAATAGTAAACTAAACATTCATGAAAAATTAATCACTTCGGAAATTAGTATCTTCTTATATTTCAGTCGGTGAAACTTCACCAGCAGCATCCGTGCACCGACAGGCAGGACGATGTTGATGTGGTACACTTTATCCTGAACCGCGCAACCTCCAGGCACTCTCCAGTGTAGGTGGCAGCGGGAGCAGCCCTGTGAAATACAGTCACGATGCCTAAACATGAAAAGCCAACTGAAGGAAATGGTAATTACAAATATAATTATACATCTCATACAAGTATTCATTTTCTGCATGTAGCTCAACAGTGTGTAAGTTTTGCTTTCTTCTTGTTCTTTCTGATAGAAATTCACCTTTGTCACAATACATTATCTATTGTTCAGAAATGTATTTTGCTTGGCTTTTGAAAGCAGCTTTCCTGCGAGCTGGCTAATTATAGGATGGCAGTGTAATCCTCCACTATATAGTAAATCAAAACAATACAACTCCGTCCCTGTTGCCTCATATTTATATATAGTTTATAGGGACAATTAAGAAAATAAAGATATTGCATTAAGAAAATAAAGATATTGTAAACTCCACAGATACTAATCTTCCATTGCTTTCAGCATTTAATATGAAATAAATGAAACAAATGCTTTATAGTCAGATAAAATATTAAAAAAAATCTATGCTGATACTGTCCTGTTACATTCTGAATTTTAAAAATGTTTCTGTAGGAAAATTATGGGTTTTTTTGTGCCTAATATTTTATTCTGTTGAAGAATGAAGCAACTCTTAGATATGGGAAGTACTTTGAGTTCTCATGGGCAACACTGCCCTTTCCAAAATATTGATCTTTTTAAATATGAAATAGGTCTGGCATTTCTAAGCTTCATCATGCAATGAGATTGCCAGAGACCTTACTCTGAAGTGTTTTCTGATGAATTCATTACATCTCCTTGAGAAAGGCTGATATTGCTAAACATATATTGCTGTTTTTAATCCAAAATCATTATGATTGATAGTGAAAATGGTAGATTCTGTACATAAAACACAACAAAAGACTGCTCAGCCTTTACAAAGAATGTAACCTCTTAAGCATTTCTCAGTCCATCCTATTTACTTGCCTCTATTTGCCTCTAAGCCTTCATTTTTGTTTCCTTTTCCAAGCTGTTTTATATACATACCTTCACTGAATGATTTATTTTTCAAGCAATATGTTCTAATAGAGCTTATTGTAATATAAAAGAAACACAGCATTTCTTGTAACATAAGCAATATACATATCGTTTGGTATTATTTTTCTGAATAATATATATCCATTTTTATATTAAAAAGCTAATGATTTTTCTTAGAAAACCATGTTTTCATACTTACCCATAGATATATGACTGAATTTACTTGTCTGCTGCCCTAGTGATTTTAATATTCATCCAAAAAAGTGTTTTTACAGAGGACAGCATTACCAAGATGAACAAAACCGAGATATTTTACAGGAAAATAGGAAATCTTTAGATTGTGGAATGATGATTAATCTTTAGGCAAATTGTGCATTAAAATGTATCCTGTTTGTAATTTGTAATAACATCCTATGGCCTTAAGACATATAGAGATTTATTTAGGAATGGGAAGATGTGAGTAAAAGCAAGTCTCGGTCTTGATTTAAGAAATGTGAATTGAGTGTTAGCATGGATATATATGATACAGATTCAAAATATGGTTTTGAGTACATCTTTAATTTAAAGTATCCTGAGGATTGGAACTAGTTAGCAAGGGCTCTTTGACCATTTTTCTTGTTTCTTGGCATGTCTTCTACAATGTCTAGGATATTTGGAGTTGCATGGTTCGTTACTCTATGTTCGTTAACTGGAGATCCTTTTTCTAAGCTCCTGCTATAAGGAAAGCAGGCCTATGGGACAAATGATTATAATGAATGTTCATAATAGATGGGATGATAAAAACTGCCTGTTTTTGTATATCAACAATATGATCACCTATGGATATCAGTGTTAAAAGAGCTATCTTATAGGATCCACCAAAAATGCATCCAAAGATTGAGCATAAGCTGTTTTTTCAGTATTAACATTTTTTCTTCTCCTGTTAGCAGTTAATAATGGAAATAAGTTAAGTCAATCAAGCTCAGAACCTGAAAAGCTCAGAGTGGTACGATTTACTGATTGTCATGCATCCTGGAATATACTGGAGATTTAATATTCCTAATTCTTGCAATAAAGACATGAATTAAAGCAAAAAAAAATGCCCACTATCAAATCAACAGTGTGACAATGCAAACCCATCTTTTTTTTTTTTTTAGTACAGGAACCAGTGTCATAATTTGTCCAGAAAATTTAACATCTTGGTTAGATGTTCATGCAAAACAGATAGAGAAATTTGAATATATCCACAGGTACTGTGGAAAAGTCAATGGTATGTGAACTTACATGCTCATGAAAGAGGTAAAATGCTGAGGTGTCTCTCACTGAATTATTTTGCTTCTTTCCTGTCTAATTTAGGTTTTGTAGCAGCAATTTGGCCTAATTCTTTTGGCCTGAAATCATGTAATAAATGTATTTATGCCTCAAGGGGATTTTTGCCTGAGATTGAGGTTTTGACATGCAAAATGAGAGACAGCATTCAAAGCCTCTCTTATGCTACAAACCATAAGGAAATTGGAAAGAGAAGGGTATAAGCGTGCCCAATGCTGAACGCAGTGCCAACTTGATTTATTTAAGCTGGGCAGTCTCTGTTATTGTAGTAGAAGTTTTCTAATTTTTCCTTACTGACAGAAACCAATGAGCATTTTATAAGAGGGAAAGCTTAAGCAACTCAGGCAACTCTTGGATGTACACTTATAAAAAGCCACTATATACATATATATATATATATATATATATATATACACACACACACACACATATATGAAGATGAATTAGCCTTCTCAGGTACTAATGGTTTCATGACATGGTAGGATAAATATTCTACCTGTTTTATTATTTATGCCATTTATACAGATGCTGAAAAATAATCGCTGCTTGCTAGTGTGGGTTTAATTGAAGAGAAACTATAGCATCTAATGCTGGATAGGACACTTTTTCTCCTTCTGACTTTGAGTTCTGTACATATATAGAAGGGAAAATTGCAATAACGCCTGGGAACACAGAGAAGAACATGGTCTCCAACATTAATTTTCTGTGTTTCAATTTATATTCCTTAAAATAAAAATACAGGTTATTCTTAAGGACAATATGCTATGAATCAGGCTTAGTTTCCTGTTAGTGTGAATATGAGAATTCTTTCCTTCTTAAATACAGTTACTGAAAAGGCGGAATAAGTGATGGATCTCTGAACACTGAAGCTAGTGGAAATTTTGCCGCCTCTTGTTTTGGTGTCTACTCATGTAGGATGGTTAGTACAAGCTCGGGATTGGGCCACTAGGCTCTTCTATGTCACAATGGAAATCCATCTGCTGTGTATCTAAAGGCTTTCTGGAAGCTCCATGTTTCAGTTATTCCTTTTAAAACCAGGTAATAAGTGGCATGTGTCTGGTATTTCTTTTGTCTCCAGGAAGTGAGAATAATGATGGAAGACTTCAAGGTTCAGTAAAGAGATGTTAAAACTCTCCATACATTCTCTAAGGAATTTTACAACATGTAGTCAGAACTTTGATGGTTCTATTATTTAATGAAATATAAGAAGAAGCACAACAGGACTGTAACTGAACAGAAATTTGCCCACCCCGGACTGTTTCTGTTTGCTTTAGGGTTTTTTTTTAGCTGTTGATATCTTCTCAGAACAATATTCCGAATCTAGGTTATATAAAAAACTGTTAGATTATAAAACAGTCAAGGAAACTCTGTTCAGAAATGGGGAGCTGATGAAAGAGATAAATGCTTTGCCTGTTTATCAGATCCTAATTGTTGAAATGGAATATTATTAAAAATAGTTCAGACATTTTGTGAGCAAATGTGAGCAACCGACCTGGCTGTTTCTATCACATATATTTTCTCCTGAGACAAGGAGGGAGTTGTTTTGAATCATCAGGTTTACAAGCAAGAGTTTCACAGAGAAGAACATAAAGGAAGCTGAAAATAAAACTGCAATAGAAATACTACATTAGATTTGTGTTGCAGATCTGAAAGTTAAAGAATAGGGAAAATTATATTTGTTAATCTGGAAAGAAAGAAAAGATTTTTGGATTTGGTTTTGCCACCTACTCTATTGTTTCATGAAAGATAAAAATTAGATTTGCTGATTCTGTATGTGGGATGGAGACAATAGTGGAAAATATTAGATATGACCAAGTTTGGAATATACTGCTATCTTTTTTCTTCAGACCATATGAAACCCTTCTGTTACTCTGGAAGAGAAATTATATATATCATCATTCCTATGCTCTCAGACTCAATGCTGACAACTTTTAAAAACTCATCTTTACAAAAAACTCTGCTATTCCAGCCACTATGGATGTTCTTCTAACCTTCTGAGGATTGTTACAGTAGAAGCAAGCTAGCAAGCTGTTCAGAAATATTCATCAAACCAATCAAGCATTTGACATTTACACGGCAAAAGAAATACACAGATGTTTGAACATCAGTGATACCACTTAGGACTTACTTTAGGTGCTCTTGACTGAGCAAGATAATACACCTATCTGGTTTATCAAGGATGGGCCTGGCCTGAAGCTTGAATTGGGTGTTAGCCCTTGCTCAAGGGTGTGTTTGGAGTCTTGTGCATTCATCTGTTTTTGGTGCCATTCTTTAGCTTTCTGTATGAGTCATGAGGGCAGCTGGACTTGTTGCTGGGGTTCTGTAATCTCCATCTTGCTGATGGAGATCTTCACATGCATTTATTGCCTGTCAACGTTGCTGATGTTTCTGCATGTTGAACACACAGTTTCTCAACTGTGTAGGATGACATCTTTCTAGCACTGACAAAGGTCCATTCAGATCAGTGGAAGTATGATAATTACTTGCAAGGATAAGTCAGCTCATGACCTAGCTCATTGCCTTAACACTTATGTAATACAGTAAAATTTATTTTATAGTACATACAAAAACCGGGAGAGTATTTTTTAAACTATAACAAAACCAACGAATTCTTTTGCCTGTCATCACTGAAATTTTTTCAAGGCAAGTACACAGAACATTGCTTAGCAGCAGGCAGCTATACTTGGTGGCAGTGTGAACAGTAGTATTCCAGCACTAGTCCAAGTTTTATGGGCTAATTCGATGAATCATTATCCCTCTCACAATGAAATTCAAAGGAATTTTATCGGTAAGAAGACAAGTTAAAAGAAAATATAAAATCTCAGTAATATTCTATGAAATCTGGTAAATAGTACAACAAATTGGGAAAATGGTACAAGAATACAAAAATGCCCAGTCCTGGTTTCCAACTGAGGAAAGCTGGATTACTAAAATAAGCAATACTGCTGATTAGATAGCACATACAGTAAGGCTTCTCAGATCCTATAAATTTTGTTTCATTGTCATTTTTCTCACCAATCAAAGCGACAACATTTTGACTTCTATTCTGAGCTGTCTTTTGCCATCTGATACCTTGTCTTTACCGCAGTGTTTGGCTGATGTCCTCATGCAGATTTTTGGTGTTTTTGTACCTAGTGTGGTTGATTTCTTTTTGGCTGTAGACTAAAACCTAAAGAGTGTTTTGTGCAAATCAGTTCTCAGACTTGTGATTTCTTTGTCCTTAATCTAGCAAGATCAAAAAGTTTTCTTTAGATGACTGGGAGGAAAGGTCAGAAAGTGATTGAGTTTCCTAGAGTTTAAGGTGTTATGGACTTTATCTCCAAATATACTTAATAATACCCATGTACTTGGATGCACTATCTGGGAATAGATAAGAGCTGAAGAATAGTTTGCTCTGAGGTCACCTTACCTCAAGTGAGTGAGAGCCTAATGACCAAAATTAGCCCTGTGAATATTAATACAGTGAAGAAACCAGGTCCAATTAGCCCTTCTCTGAAACAATGAGCAATTCTAGACATTGCTTTTGTGAGATTTAGTTGCTTTCTGTGAAGGTTATATATCTCTTCATTAAATTTTCATAAGTGGGATCATACAAGGATCTGTTTGAAAAAGCAGAAGACAAACTGTAGAGCTAAAAGGATCCTGCACTCTCATGTTTTTGTTCTTGCATGAAAGACCAAGCCAGAACATCAAAAGTACCCTTCAGTTTTCCTACAGGGCAATAGTAGAGTACCTGAAGAACATTTGTGGCGGAACGAGTGGAAGGCGGGGGTTTCTTTATCTTGTGTATCTACTGTTTCTTTATCTTGTGGTTTATACCGGATGTTTTAAATTAGTGCTAAAGTGAATTTAGATTTAGTTTCTCCATGAAATGCAATTTGTGTGTAGTTGAATTGCTTCTCCAATAATTCAGTGAGACAGGCTTTGCCACAAGCAACTGAACTGCTGAGTTATGAACTGCTTAGCCTCTTAACTTTCCTCTTTGAAAATTGTTACAGTTAATGATCTGAAGTAGCTTTCTAGTAATAATAGTGCTAAGCAGATTAATGATAATTTATCATTCTTACTGCCCAAATGCCCAACCAATTAATGTTACTGGTGTTTCAAAGAGATGAGCAAACACCCAAAACATAAAAAGGCAATTATTATACAAGCTGTCTGTATTACAGCTCTTTCAGGGATGCAGCTATAATGTGGGTGACTTCTGCTAGAGACAAAGCTCGCAATATAAAACAATGCTTTTTGAGGGCATGGCCTCCTCTGTTTTGTTTTTTTTTTTTCCTAAAAACAAGTTCTAGTACTGTGCTTTCTACATTGTGCCCCACGTCCTTGTGAAATCTCACATTCTCTGAGTATACCAGAATTAGACAGATTTTTTTTTCTGCAGGTTTGGCTGAAATGTGTTAGCATTATTTGATGCAGCACAAAGTTTACAAATTTTTAGTATGAACCAAGCAATGTGCATTGTGTCAAGACTCAAATGATCTAATGGCAATTGTCTATTTAACATGGAAATGGTATAATGAGGCTTTCTTTTTTTTTTTTTTTTTAATGCAGTAAGCTCAAACACTTAAACTGAGTATATTTTTTATCTCTGGATGACCACAGCATCCTGAAGCTGAGTCTGGTGTAATAATTTTCTCTTATTTCAAAAAACATCTTTAAAGCTGGACAGGTGCTTTTTGGCTTTGTCATTAGTTGTACTGCGCTTCTAGATGCGTGATTCTGTGTAATCACTGGTTGTTTTCTTCTCGTCTTTCCAAGGTAATATCCACATATAGCTATTTTCATGCTTTTATCCTTTCATCTTTTTTTTTTTTAATCTGTTCTTTATCATTCAGATGACTAAGTTCATAGATAAACAGTATGAGGACACAGGACTATTCCTGATTAGCAGTTGAGATACATCACATCTAGTAATACTCAGTCTTTTTATGAAGCAGACTGAAATTCCTTATTTAGCTTTACACTTTACCTGAAATGTTCACATTGGCACATTTGTTGCCTCATGCTGTTGTAATTAATTAAACCCCCAAAACTACATTCAGCTGGACTTAATCCTGGGTGTTGCATCATCCCTTGTTTCTGCTTTCACTATTATGCCAATTATGCCGATTTTTGCATGATGTATTTCCAGTGCTTATGGCTGTGTCTGTGCATATGATAAGCCAGTAGCTATTTGCTTATTGTATTCACTCATCAGAAGCTGCAGTGAAGCTGATCTTCTATCATTAAAGCATTTCCCAGGAATTTTTTTTGACTGTAAGAGATCAGCAAAAGCATTAGTTGCAAATAAAAGATCATGTCCTGTTGTTGCACACAAAGAATCTCTTTAGAACTGTGTCTCCATCTTTGCAAGCATTCTATAGCAACATAATGGTCTTTGTCAAATGCAGATCTAGTTACTGTCAGCAACAGAAGGCAGAAAGCACAGAAGAGTGCTTATTTTTACATTCCACTGATTATATTGAATGATAATATTTTTTGCATAATCTTAAAAAATATGGTGCAGATGCTATGGAAATGCTAGAAAATTCTAATATGATGAATTTCTACATGGAGGGAATTTAAGCTCTGCAGACATCCCTGTTTTACAATGTCTGCCAGATTCTGTAGAATAATGCTTTGCACATTATTGTAGGTAATCAAACAAAACCTTAGATTATTTCATGTTTGCAGCCTTATGCATTTTACCATTTTTGCTTTGCTTTGCTTTCTGTCTCGGCAAAGCTAATATACTGTGTGATAGTTTAGCAACAACAATCACCTGAAAGATTAACATATGTAGGATTTTTCACTAGTTTAATAAAATTTATAAAAGGAACTAGCGAAAATGTGGAGTAAAATGAAATATAAAGAAAAATTCAAAAGAATTACAGGTAAGTGAAAATGGAAGTTTTTACTAATAAGAACAAGAAACTAGTTACTTGTTGTTTAAAGTAAAAGAGCCATAGGGACCATGACGTGTTACTGTCTTGTGTTTGCAGAGAAGTTATATAGATGACATATATGAAAGTGTATGACACAACGGGAGTGGAGTGACTATTGCTTATTTTTATTGAGGTTAATATTTCTTAGTGTTCTCATTAATTCCTTCCACCTATGTATTCTTCTATATAATTCATTGATGTATCTCAAATGGTACCCTACATCTACAAACTCAAATATACTTCAAGGAACCTTTTGATTTTTGGCTTCTCAGGTTCTAGGTATACAGCTTCTAGGAAACAGGAAACAGGTGGTTGTACATTACACAGTACACTGTGTAATATGTTCATACAAATATTTTCAGAGATAACATTAATTAAATATTGCATATGCTTATCCTTTCCATATATATTTAATATTCTTGTGGCTATAGTATATATGAAAGAGTATTGTTATTTATTCTCAATATGTGCATGATCCCAATTTCAAAGTGTGTGAGGTAAATGATGAGGTGAACAAGCCTACTTTTATTCTTATGAAAAGATAGCAGAAGAAAGTCTTTCACTTAACTTGGTATTAATCTTTAGTAAGACTGAACAACTTAACCAAGGCATTCTACACAAATCAGAAATTTTTTAACAACTCAGAGAAGCATTTTTCATCTCTCCTTTTTTTTCCATATTGTGGCATGTTGCTCAGTATATTTTTTTTCAGCTATTTTTTCTCTCCTACTTATTTCCACAAGATAATGAGGAAGTTTTTCACGGCATTACTTTCAGGCTTAGTTATCTGAGTGCTCGCTGACAGTGTAACTAATGTTTGTTTTTATTTTATTCCTCTTTTTTTTTCCGCATAGGTGGCAATGATGTTGACATAGAAGAAGGCAGGGAAGGCAGTGCAACTGAGAGTGAAGAAAATGTCAAGGAAATAGGTAATTAGATATTAACTGAGGCTGCACTCTGTATTTTTTGCATTATGGGTGGATATTAGTTGGGATTTGAGTTTTGATTATTTGTTTTGGGGTGATGAAGCTAGAGTAGGAAAGATTCCCTTCAACATGCTTCTTTCTTTTGTGTTTTTCTCCCCATCTTAGACAAAGAGAGGAAGAAAGCAACACCTAGAACCAGACGAGGACATGCCAGAGGGAGAGCCAGATGTGTTGATGTGGAACAGGGCGGCGATGATGACGATGTGCCAAGGAGAGCTGGGAATCGCAGGCACAGAAACAGGAGAGGACGAGGAAAAGCATCTGGAAATGAAGGCAGTGATTCAGAGGTGGAACCTCGCAAAACTAGGAAGAATCAGACAAATCAGAAATCCAAGGAAGATGGTGATGAAGAAGAAGATGAGAAAGGATGTAAAAGTGGGAAAGGCAAAAATGAAAAGAAACAGGATAAAAAATCTGATAAGAAGGGGAAAAAAGAAAAGGCCAACAAGAAGAAAAAAGACAAAAAGAAATCAGGCTCAGGGTAATTCAACATATTCCTTTTTTTTTTTTTTAATACGAAACCTCTTGTTATGTGATGTAAAACCTGTGCTCATTTTTGTCTATCAAATACTTGGAGTCAGTATGACTGCTTTTCTCATTAGAGCCCAGTTTGAGTTGGATAGATTTTTTATGTTTATTTTTTGGTAGTAAAGGATGTCTCATTGAGATGGAAGCTTACCACAAAACTGACCGAGTGAAGCCAGGAAGGTTGAGGTTGACATGATAATCCTGGAGACAATCAGAAATACCCTTCCATATGTGCGGGAAAATCTCGCTATCCAAGAATTGAATGTCCAAAAGGAGACAGAGGAGACCAAAACTTTATTCGAACAAAGGGAGAGTCCACCGGGCATATCCCTGTGGGGGCTCTCAGGTTGCCGGGGTTGCAGCCTCCCTTTTATTCTATCTCCCGGCTGCGGTGTCTTCTCCTTCTCCCATTGGCTAAGGGACTCAGGAGTCTCAGCCTGCAAGGCCGCCTACACCCAACGGCTGCCTCCCCCCACATGTCGCACCTCAGGTCACTTGACTCCTTTGTGACCCCCTCGCTCCAGGCTCCCCACAGTCTCTCCTCCACTCAGTCTACCACCTGTCTGGGTTCTTTTGTCCTGCTCATTAAAGATATAAATTTGTGGTGTGTATTCTGCTCAAGCCCAAACTTCTTGTGTGTTTTCCACACACATAGCACCAATAACTGATCAAAGACAAGTCATTACAAACAGGAACTTGAGCCTATCTCCTCCTTTTGGTGTTTGATGCCCTAATTTTATGAGTTGGTCTCTGGAGAAAGGAAGGGGGCCAAAGAATTTTAAGGAGAGAAGGGTGGTCATGGCAGAGCTCAGAACTCAACAAGCATTCAAGGTCCCATTTTATTTCTGGTGTCTAACTGTGTATGGAAAATCTTCACACTTTTCACAAAGTGGAGTTCTTGTTTCTCAGCCTGGTTTGAGCCAACGTTTCACAAATGATCAGTACAAATGAACAGCTTGAGGGAGTCAGAAACTACAGTGAGACTATCCAAGTCTCATCTGACACCAGCTCCCACTGAAATATGCCTGGTCACTTTTCCAAAACATTTTAAGTGGGAGTCTTTGGGAGATGCCACAGGTACAGAGCACTTCTGAGACAATCTTTGTATTTTTTTACCTGCTCCCTGTCCATTCTTGAGTTTTTGAAAGGAAGCAACTTCAGGGAGTAATGTATCATGGAGTAAATGGAGCAAGAAAAGCTTATCTCTGTGAACAGAAAAAAACATTCCCCTTCCCTCAGCCAACTCATGCTATAGCTATTTGTGATTCCAAAGGGACCCTTGGAGAATATAGCAGGAGCAAAAGGGAAAAAAAAAATATGGTGAGACACACTGTTGTATTAATTTGTCCATGGTCCCATGTCAGAAATCTTTGATTCCATTCTTCCTCCCTACCAGAATGCCTAAAATTGGTCTTTGTGTGAGTTCTTCACTATGGAGCCAATTATACTCCTCTATGCAATCTTCCATACTCATAGGACAACAGTACTGAGTCTGCTAACCCCTATTCCTTTGCTTGTTGTTATTGTCTTCTACTGTAAACTCTTACAGAGTGTTAACTAAAAAAGACCACTTAAAATATAAAACAATGAAAGCAAAACATTTTTGATTGTCTTTCAAACAACAGAATATTAGAACACATGCGTTTAGACTAAATAATTAGAAACTGCTAACCAGATTGGGATGTTCTTGAAGACGTGAGCATAACACCTGAGCAATAACTGAGGACAGTTAATTACTCTAGAAGGAACCTTAAGAACATTATATTGTCAGGCATTTAGGTGACCAGCTGACAAGACTGTAAGTTTTCTTGTCCTCATTTTGGATGAAGAAGGAATTATAAGTAAGATAAAAACTCTACAGCACACAAAAGTGTGGCCCTTTCATTTGAAAATAGAAGCTAGAAAGATACATCACAAAGTGACATTTAAAAAGGAATTGTAAGAAAGTTGAAAGGAAGTTTCTTTCTCTCTTTAAGTGACCTATTGTTCAGACAGCTCTCTATAAATAACCAAGAACATTCAAAGAGACTTTAAATAGCAGAACAAAAAATAATATAAGTACAAATCAAAACATGCTGGTGCAACCACGTGCCCCGTGCTCCGAGTGTCATTGCTGGAGTAGGGGGTTGGACTACATGATCTCTAGAGGTCGCTTCCGCCTCAACCATTTTGTGATTCTGTGATCAGTTCACTTGTCATTCAGGCAAACCTTGAGGATAGAATAGCAAGGTGGGAGGACAGAAGTATAAACTCTGTAGTATGTCAATGAGGATACATTACAACACAAGCTATACTCTGCTTAAACATTCATCTTGCTCCTGACATTTTGGACTCTCTGAAAAAACATACTAAAAAACTTATGATATTGAGAAAAAAAAAGAAGTAAAAGAAAAATTAATATAGATAATATATTAAATGTGATATTATTCCACAGGAAGGTGATATTATATTTATTGTACATTTTACAGAAGAAGACAGAATTCAAGTTTCCTAGCCAGAAGCTCACATTCATCTATCACTTATTTGACTTAAAGGAAAAATCTGTTACAAGTCTGCTAAGCTGGTCTGCACAGTATATCCCTTCTTAGGAATGGTTAAATTAAAACCCAAAATATCTTAAAGACATTGAGAAGAATGGGATTCTGATTATTTTTTTACTTCCAAAGAACACTGACAAATGGAAGATGAGGTGTATGTTTCAAGGTAGACATGTTAGTGAAGTTAAATAAGGCAGCAATAGGCTATGGGCACAAGAACGAATATTATCCCTACTTTAGCCCTTCTGTTCTGCACAGCTTCTTTTCTCACTGTGTTATCACCTGCCACTCATATTTCCCACTATTCTCACCACATTCCTGTGAAACTGTGTATTTCAATTTTGTGCAACCTATCCATTATGTCAAATGAAATCCTAAGTACCAAGCAACTGAAGGTTTAATACTCTCTCATAAACATGAAAATAGTCTCCCTGAATTCTTCTGTTCTTTTTCTTAATCCTGTGCACATTAAAATTTCTCCCAATTGTATATGCAAATCTTTTTATTTACCTGCAACCATTTGACCTAAGTAAGTCTTTATATAGATCGTCCATTTCGCTCATCACAATATCAGAATAGCAATAAATATGTCTTGGCTTTCTGGGAGGATGTTTCAATCTGAAGAAAAAATACCACATTTTCTGTGGTATTTTTTCTTAATGTATGAATTTCTGAAATGTTATGGTTGAAGATTTCAGCCTTTTAACATGACCTCCTCTTCAACAGATAATACTTGAGTCCTTAATAGCAGGCCATTTGATAAACATGAGTTTCTCTGTTTCTTTTATTGACTGACTCCTGTGTGCCTGGAGTTTTGAAACTCTTTCCCTGTAGCATTTGTTGAAATTATGCCTGCTTTACCAAAGCTAAAGATAAAAGAAAAATGACAAGTTTATATTCTGATATGTGATGAAAATATTTTGTTTTTATCGTATTTCTTCCTCTTCTTCTTTTTTTTTTTTTTTAATAAACATGCTTTCTGACAGGTCCTCTTGGTAGCTGGAAACACATTCCAAACATCTTCTACTGAAGCTGTGCTATCTGTTTTGAAAGAAGCAAAAGTTTGTAATCGCTTAGTTATCTGAAACATATGCCATACTATTAGATGATAGCTAGATAGCTAATCATTCAGCTTAGAAACCAGATTTTGAATATCAAACACTCAAAAAGGTGAATTATAAGCGAAACTTCCTGAAAACCGCTAGCTTGATAAAATTCGAATGTACGGGTCCCATAACAGTTAAAAAATGGAAAACTGTATTCATTTTCAAGCATTCTGAACAGAAAATAAAAGGGAGATGCAAAAAAAAATCCTCTAAAAGCAAATAAAAGCACATCAAACAATTATTTTTTAATAAGAACTTGGTTAATTGTAGTCATCCCTTGTCGTCTTTTTAAGGCAAGATTTGAAGTCTTATAATTTCTCTTTTATTTCTTTCCTGTTCGCTGGCATAAAAGAAAGGGAAACCGCAGTTATTATTGATTTTCTGCCACTGTAAGACTGCTTGCAAAAAACCAGAAAGACTTGCATAGGTTTTAGAAAAGTAGACATTGTAGACAATTCACAAGGTTTTACACTGATGCTTCAAATTAGTGGCTGAAGATTAAGCAAAACTTATCCAGAGATGCCATGACTATTTCCTCAGTTTACTAACAGCACCAGGATGAATTGTAGCTGTTTTTTTCTATGTGGCTTTGAACCCTCTGAGCTCTGAAATTGTTCCTGCCTTGATTAGTGGAAGTAGATATGGGCTTTCATCTCTTTTAAATGTATCTTCATGGCTATTGTGGTGTCTTTTCTCTCTTGAGGTGTGCTGCAATGAAATGGATGACTTAAAATTAAGCTGTGCTTTTACTCAGAGATATCTCCTAAGAGCTGTGTCTTCTCCATCCATGGGATTGCTGCAGTATGAGCCTGGGAGGCTGGTCCTATTGAGACTCTGCTGTATGGCACTAAGGAGTCACTCATTTAGGGACTGTTTTCTCTTGTTTTTCTCTTGCAGCTCTGATTCTGATTCTGAGGAGGAGCCGATTACAGAGGAAGAATTGGCGAAGCTGAAAGAGGAGGTAGAGGAAAAAAAGAAATTAATTGCTACGCTACGAAACAAGCCATGGAAAATGAAAAAGAAGCTGTCTGTTCTGAAGTATGGTTTGAATTTCATGTTGAGTAGCTGTCATGCTGATTTGTACTGTGCACTTTTCTCATGAAATTTTACTTTATTTCTAGATCTACTGGCACAATTAACTTCAAGTCATTCCTGATCTCTGTTTCCTTTCTGGGACATGCTTTGAGAGAATTAAATGGATTTAAGTGGAATTACACATCTCTGTAGACCTGAAATCAAATAGGAAAAACTTTTATCTTTATTTTAGGTTTCCATCACACACCTCAGTAAAAGCTTTCTATTTCTTCAGCTGATAAGATCCAGTGAAAGCCAAATGTTGAATTTCAATACCTCAGGACCTTAAGGGATGGGAAGGGTAGATTCTCTCTTCTATATCCTTCTGTCTTAAACTTATGGGGAAAGAACTTTCTACTTTTTTTCTTTAATTAAGAAAAAAGCAAACATTTTTCTGATTGGAAACTCAGCGACCTTTTTACACATTTTTAGGTATGCCATATGAGAAACACTTTTTTTTCCATCTGGAAGGATTTTTTTTGGTTTTGTCTTGATATACTAATAAGGAAATTGAATGTATTTTGTGAAAGAAGGGAGCATACAACCGAAGCGAACAGAGTAAGCAGCAGATGTAAAGAGAAAATATTGTGAAGATCAGATAAATTTCAGGAAAATTAGAAGAGCAGATTAGATAATTATGTTATTTTTCATAGGTTATATATATATATCCTGTAATTATAGAATCCTCATCAACATAAAGTATTTTTTTTCTAGATGTATCCTTATTATGAGTGGCGGTACTTTTATATCTGTTTTTCTATTCTTGTTTGCTTTTATTACATTACAAAGAAAGGAAGTGTTTGAAGATAAGTGGCATATGTTTATGATGAGGGTATATTATAGCAGTGTCATCAAGGACAGTGTCAATTAAATATAGATAGAAGTCTTTAAAGCAGATGTGTAAATTTTACATGATATAATTAGCTCAGCTACTAACCTTGAGTTTGAATCAGGAGCCTTGATGAACTTCTACAGATCCACTACTGGTCAGAGTAACAGGAGTGTCAGTCCATTCTAGCTTCATCTATGAAGTGTTTATAATTGAGTGCTTCTAGTCAGCTTCAGTGACTTCTAAACACTAATACTAGTACAGTTGTATTAGATGTCTCTATTCAAAAAAAGGAGTGTAGTTTCATAGATAAGCCAGCAGTAAATTTTCTCACCTTAGTATCTATCCAAAAAGTGAAAATCATTTCTTCGTTAATATTCAGTATTAACTTGTCCTTATTGTATTTAGGCATGGGCAGCAATTTTAACAGAACATCCATCACCTTGATCAACTTTTAAATTACTTTATTTCTTAAATTCTGACCAAATTACTACACTTGATTTTAGTTTTATTTGCTCACATTAGAATGTTTATGTTAGTACAAAACATGCATTGATGTACTCTCTAGGGCTTTTGCAAAACAATGGCTTTTTCTGTACTTTGCTACAGCTCTCTTTGAAGTAGGCTTGGAAGCACTTCAGTAGCTTATTTGCCCTAGAAAAGTTTGTAGTTCAAATGGAAATGACAATTCCTAAGATTAGTTTCTTTATTTTGAATGTACTTGTATTAATTGAAGAACTACATTTATTGCAGTGTACCTCTATAAAATGGCATTCCAAAAATAGACATCATTTTTTCTGGAAAATCTCACTTTAGATTGTCACATTTCTGCAGATAGTCACATGTATCTTGGCAGACAAAAAAAAAAAAAAAATGAGCAAACTGATGGAAAAAATATAAAAGACAATCTAGTATTTTTTCATGTTTTAAAAAATGTGCTGGAAACTAAGGGTTTATAACTATGTTTTGTGTCTTAAATGAAAATCATAGGACCTTTAAACAAATCAATACAACTGCTTTAAGTACCATAATACAGATGCAAATTAAGTTTTCTAGAATCTTGTTTTCATAACTGACTTCTTGGATTCTTACACTGTAAAGTAGTATTTGTCAGCACAGTTTAAGATATCTGTAAATTTGTTTTGAATTACAGAAACTTATTTAAATATTACCCTGGCATAGGTAGTTGCTATAGATAATTTTATAGTTGATAGTTTATCATTATTCTTATACAGATGAGAAAAAGGCACAAACCAGCTTAAAGTGTTTGAAATTCCTCAGTCAATTGGTCAGCAATTATTATTAGTCATTCGTTCCCCAGAAGACATGCTTCTTTTCTTGGTCAGATGTCTGAATTTTGTGGCATATACAGAAAAGTAGAAAGGATTTGAAGATTGAAGAACAAACTCTCCTACTATTTGCCTTCCAGCTTTCACTAAAGGGAAATGGTTCATTGTTTTTTTCTTTTCAGGACTTTAAGGCATGTCCTTTGCCATGAACTAAACTCCTGTATCTGTTCTTTAGTAGCACCTATATTTTTCCAAGAGAAAATCTTCCAAGGCATGACAAAGGATTAGTTACATATTCTTGACTAAGAAGCAAAAAAACATTTCTCATAGTATTTTAAAAGTAATAAATAAAACTATGAAGGATTTTTTTCTGTAAATATTATTTAACAGAAAATGCTAACTTGACAAAGCAAATTTTTTAATTTTCATTAAATTACCCATTTTAAATGAATAATTTTTTTAAATTTTCAATTTAATAAAATTTGCTATTTTCTAGACATAATACCTCTTGACTCTTCTGATTCAAAATCATTTTCTTGTCCTAATGAATATCAATATTTTACAATATCTAACTATCTTATAATCTTATAATATAATATCTTATAATATCTTTTTTCTTTAAATAGTATGTATTAAAACTTAATGCTTTGGATTTTGCTTAGGGATACTTTTCCTTTTCCTTTTTCTTCTATTTTTTTTCTCTTTCTCTTTCTATTCTGTATTCTTTTCTCTTTCTCTTTCCCTTTCTTCGTCCTTTTCTTACAGAATGGGAAAGCCCCTTTCTAGTCAATCTAGTAACAGTTTTTTGTAAACTTTGTAACTTCATTCCTTTGTTCTGAAAAGTGTGAATCGGCAATTAATTTTAGAATACAATTGTCCAACTACTTGCTTTGTAGAAAGCAGCTTCTTTTGAAGCCAGACTTAAAAAATCATTTCTGAAATGGCTCTCTTAATCAAGCCGCACCACAAAATTAGATCAACTCTAATTTCTAGTTAACATCCCTATCCTTGTCCTGTATCTAAAAGATGGATAAAGCCTTGGGGCCAGTGCTCCCACTGCTCCACTTTGATGGAGCACTGGGCTCCAGTCTCACCAGGAACACTGCAGTGAGACCTTCCCAGGAGAGGGGAAAAGAGGGAGGCAAAGGCAAGGAAAGGCATGAAATGGTGTGCTAGCAAGACCAGCATCACCTCTCCCCTGGCCCTAACCATAAATGAATAAGTCTGTGAGCACAGGACATAGCATCTGTGCTGGACCCTTGTTTCCGTTTTCATAGAAAAAAAATGCCCTCTTTCAGAAAGACATTCTGAACTCCTGCTTTTTACTCTCACTGTTTTGCAGGGTTTATGAGTGTTGTAGTTGTGCCTCTTCTGTGGGAGATGATTTCTTTTGTGCACTTTTCCTCTCAAAATTGACTACCTACACCAGCCCAAAATTAACTGAAGAGCTACCAGCTGTTAATGACTGTCAATCGTTTCTTATCAGAATGAGTCTTAGAGAAATTAGTAAGACATATTCTGGATTAGAAAATGGTACAAAAGATAAAACTCAGGGGACCACAGCTTCAGTTTCTGTAAATTTGGAAAACTCCAAGAAAAGTGATACAGATTTCTAGCTGAGTGTCTGCTTTGAGGAATTGTGTCCCTTTCTGGTCCTTCTCCAAGTTAGCTTTTTGCACAGATATACAAGTAATGGAAAGGTTTAAAGAACTCTTCTACTGAGGTTGACTCCTGAACAGTAATCTTATTTTACTTATTAGTAAAACTAGTGCTTATTTACTTATTAGTGTACTCCACATCATTTTACATAAAGATTTGTGCTACCAAATACAAAGTGCTATTAGTGGGCATGCAATTTATATCTACTAGCAAAGTCTATTAAGTTACCGTGTAATCAGAGAATTGTACACAAGGACTTAGAAAAGTGCTAATAGTAGTCTCAGTTTAGAGGTATACCACAAGCCAATTAGAAAACTATCAAAACAAACAAAATACTGTTATGAAAAGGAAGGTAGTGAAACATCAAGCCTGTGGTTTTTAAAAGATTCCCAATTAAATTATAGATTATAAAGAAATACAGAAGAACCTTTTAGTTTCTGTAAATAATCCAAGGAGTAAACTCTTCTTCATGGTCAGGGACAAAATATTGTATAACGCTTTTTAAATATCTTTTCTTTATTGCCACCTATTTTATTTGAGAATTCATGTTATCCATCAAAACAGATCAAACAAAATTAGATTATTCTGTAAGTATGCAAAAAAAATAAAGATTCATAATGTGATTTTATGAGATATAGAGGAAATTTCTTAGATGTTGTTTGTATACCTCAGTGTGTCTGTATTTCTGCTTTTTTAATGTGAACATGCTAGCAATCCCCAAGGCCACCATAGCAGCCTGTGAGGCCAGGCGGGTATTAAATTACACTATAATTTGCCTATTATTGCTGCTGAACTGCTTTTCAAGTGAGCACTTGCCCAGAAACACCTGTTTTGCTGTCAATTTTTAGCCAATCTTTTCAAGACTAGATAAATCCTGGGTGGTCAATATTAATATGACATTTCTTTTTAATGAGTTTTTAGATCGTGGGGACTGAAACCCTCCTGAACTGTTACTGAAAAATGCGAGCAATCCACTTGAATCCTATTCATTAGCAACAACCTCTGAGAGCTGTAATTCATCCTCTCTCTGCAATGCTGAAGTGCTCAAAGTACCATACACCTAGCACTTTGGAAGCTGAAACTCCACACCTACTATTAATAATTAACTCAGGCTTCTCTGGGACAATAATGCCTGACCCCATGCAACATTTATTAGTTCCTTGTGTTGGTAATTCAATTAATAAGGTTTCTCTGAAGCTTCTTTAAATTCACAGTTAGCTAACGGGTACACTTTGGCCTATCTTGTGATATAGATAATTTACCTATAACACATGATACCAGTGATTACAAAGCTTGTTTTTGTCTCTCTGTGTTGTTTTTGACACGTCCTCATGTTAGCTAAGTTGCATTACTTCCAAGCAGGTGTGCATATGTATGTGCGAGTTTTTTGATTGTTGTTGAGGTGTATAAAATAGGACTCCTGGCTAAAGGCTACTCTTTATTGCTCCGTCTTTCACTGTGTATCTATCCTTTGCTTTGGTACAAAATAAATAAAGGAATTTTGTAAAGATCTGCAGAGATGTACAAAGAGAGCTCTTCTAGTTTAGACAATAAGGTAGAAAAGTGAATTAAATGGCATGACTACATTTAACAAAAAAAAAAAAAAAAAAGAAAAGAACATGTGCCACGGACATAGAAAGGGCACTGCAACCCCCTTTCTGTGAGTGAATCCTGCTATGCTGTTGCTGAAATTTTAAAGCCACAAAATTTAAGCAGAAGTGGGGTAATTTTTCCTTACCCCACAAAACAAAGAAGTCAGCAGTCATGCAGTGGGACAAACATGATGGAGAGGAAATAAAGGATGAGGTAGGGAAAGAAAACACATTTTGTTTTATGATTCCATCATCATATGGTACTTAACACTTTCCATAATACTGTCTTGCAGATAACTGCCCCAAACGTTCCCTGCCTCATTACTCATAGGCCCTCTTTGAAGCTCTGTGTCTGCAGTAAATTTGCTGTTCATACATTTCATTAAAACTCCAGTGGGCGTTTTTCATAGAATAAAATTGTTACAGAGATGTGCATTTAACTATCAATTAAAAAAGATCCATAAATTACTCTTGCAAATATTCATGGCTACCGTTAATGGATAGTCTGCTGTGGGGCACATAACTCCTTTACATGCTTGTATGTGGTGGGATTTTCTTATGAGACTTAATCTCTCTAAATTAGACTTAGCCTCATACCCTCAGGTAGGAAAATGCTCTTTAAAATGTCATTGATAAAGAGAAATCCACTGAACACAAAAAAGGGCAACAGGCTTCCAATATTTCCTACACTGACACATAAAAGGGACTTTACTCCATTCTACAAAATAACTACACATTTCTTTTGGTTGCATAACCATATCACCCAACATGTTCTTTGTTTTACTGGCTATACAAACATTTTGGCTCTTTATTCGTAGAAATGATCAATACTATTAGCCATAGTTTGTTATGTTTGTTTGAACTACCTTCTTATCATAACCAGAGGTGATTGGTTTTTGAAAAGAAAGAATGGAGGGAAAGAGGAGAATGTAGCCATTGACAAATTGAAAACAGTGGAACCATTTAGGAACGTTAGAAAAATTAACCCTGGAGAGCTGGATTAAACAGCATGACTTTAGTCTGTCCTGAAAGCTTGAAGACAGAGAAGAAACCTACATACTGCTAACACCTTGGAGATTTTTTTAAATATACCCTTCATTGAAAGCACAGAAGATAAATATAAGAAATATATTTTCTTATAAACATAACGAGATAATGCACACAAGTGAGCACAAAGTTTGTATTCAGAGCTGAAATTAATAACTAGGGAATATTCCTTCTTGTTCTGGCGTAGTTATATTTTATAGCAGAATATACTTTCTTGAGGTTAGAGATGCAAAGTGTGTTTGCAAATGCAAACATTCGTTATGTGCAAATGGTATTTTTATCAGTATTCTCTTGAATTTCTAACTTATTACTTCAGCTTTAAAAAAAAGATTTGAAAATCCTGATATTCTACTTCAAACTAATGTGCAACGAATGACTGGAAAATAGTCTTTCTATGACTTTATAGGTTTTCATTTCAGTAATTTTTCTTGAATCTATTCCAGAGCTTGAATCATTTGGTGGCAATAGTAGTTTATAGAAGATTTTCCTCTTCTCAAATCAAAATTATCATGTGATTGCAAACCCAGTAGGAGCCCAGTTTATTCTGGCTGTTTTTATGGTACTCCACCACTGACTGTTGAGTTTACTGGGAAGTTGCCATCTGCTGTTAGGATTGCCTTATCTTTCTCCAGATAATGCAAACATTTTAACCTTTAGGCCATGGATTTAAGTGGGATTACTGAATCCTGGTTTCCTAAAGCTGAAAGAATTCATTTTCTCTAACTTATATGAGATGGCTAGAATTGAAGAAAATTCTTGTTTGAGAATCAGAATGAAAATATGAGATATGAGTGCTGAGCAAAAAAATGTCTGAAGTGCTTGGAGGACTGTTTCAAAAGAGAAAGTTAAGGGCTCATTCATCAACAAAGTTATCTAAATCATGGAAAGATCAGGCTCCAGGATACAGAGCAAAATGCCTTGACAGAGAAAAAAATCTCTTTATAAGAGATCTAAAGCCTTAACAGACAGTCAGTTGCTGAAGAACACTCTCATGGAATGAAGGGATGGAATATATGTGCTGCTGCTGGTGGTTTTTCGGTCTGCATGTGTGTATCTTGTGCCACATTAAAATAAGCAATGAGGGGCTTGGGGTACATACTGTAGTTGTACACTGCTTGTGCTAAACTTTCAATCCAAAGAAGAAACTGAGCTTAAATGCATTATCGTGGGAATGTTGTGTCATTTTTATGTTTTGCAGTTTGACAATCATTTCACTTCTTCGTGTAACTTAAATCTGTGGGATGCAGCTATAAGCAAGATAATTAATTTCACTCAGTGAACTTATCCACATAGCTTCTGGAAAGATGTGAATCACAACTCACACTTTTCTAATTCTTTGCATTTCCCCAAGGGCGTAGTGTGATAAGTAAAGAATGTAATACACAATGTTTTGCAATAGCCTCACTTGATGACAAGGTTGATATTCACTATGATATATACATTTAAAGCTAAGAAATATATTTTGCAGTGTTTTAGATCAGAATGCATGGTTTGTAAGGCTTATTTCCTCCATAGAAAAACAATGGAGAAAATATTAGTACATTCTTGTTCTCATCTGTTTATTGTTTAATCAATAGACATTGTGTATTTTAAAATAGATTAAAAATCTCCATTTCATATTTATATAGTTATTATTTAATTTTCTTCTCTTTATTTAGTAAAAAAATAAAATTTGGGGGACCATTGAAGCTACACATATAAGATATGATTGAGAATAATAAAGTATAATTTATTGAAAAATTCGGAACGAATGAATTAAAGTTAGTCAACCAGAGTGAGAGAGCAAGCATATGTACCTTCCCAAAAATGAAATATAATAATATTAAATTAAATTAAATTAAATTAGATTAAATTCTGTTTTGTAGATGTACAATAACCGGTGACTTACAGGATGAATAAAAATTTATAAGTGATACAAATGGACAGTAGTTAAACTTTTAATGAACGACACTGAAACAACAAATGGTAGATGCTAAGAACAGTATTATACAAAATTTGTGATGAGGAAGGGCTAGGGCACAATAAAAATTATGTTACATCGGAAGAGACAATATCCTTTATGTATGCTATCACATAATCTATATCTCTCTTCTGCTGTCATTTCCAGAGAAGCCCAACTTTTTGTCGAAAAGTTTGAAGGTGCCCTTGGGAAAGGAAAAGGAAAAAAGTTTTATGCATACAAAGTGATGATGACCAAGGTAAATATATTATTTCATTAACTTAATGTAATGCAGACTGAGACCTTGTAGATACTGCTGTATGTCCACATCTTTCCAAGCGAAGTTCCTGGCCTTATTTGGATTTTAATCCTTTTTCCATTGCTGTCTTGTGACAGAATTTCCAGTACGAAACACAGTTTGATTGAGACTTATCGCCCAGACAGAAGTCAACTTTGTTTCAGAGCTTAGCTTTACAGGGATGCACCTTGACTTCTGTGAACCAAATCCCAAGCCTGGTATTTACCTTGAACCAGGTGAAAGATGAGAAAGTGCTTTTTTTCCTCCCAGCAGAAATGCTGTTGGCCCTTCCCTTTCCTCTGTACTCTGAGGCTGGGTCAGGTTAGCACCTTAGGTGGCTCAACAAAGGAGCAAAATTGAAAGATCAACCAGTTGCAGCTAAGGACCCCATATCCACGTACATGTGTTCTGAAGATTTTGCCTTGGTCCAAGTCCAATGTGATTCCGTGGACTGCCCAGTTTCAGCTCGCAAGGATTAGTGCACTCCTAGAGTGCATTTTTTACGCTCTGATCACACTCTGCAACAGAAAGCAAAGCAAAGTGTGGCAAATTGGATTTCATTTATAAGGTATGCTCCTGCTTCAAGCTCAAATGCTATACAGAAACACCCCAAGATGTTGGCAGGACAACTTGCCATGGCCAGATCTACCCTTTAACTGGCTTTTCTGTCTGTCACATTTTTGTGACCACACATTTTTGTACAATCACTTTCAATTAGCATTAATGTTCCAAAAAAAAAAATGAGGCTTTCAAACTCAACTGTGCACAAGAAGCTCAATTATAAAAGTTATTCTTATCCAATAGATAAAATACTGATTTGAGTAGTTGCAATTAAATAACACAGTTTGAGCTCCAGATCTAAATTTTGAATAGCAAAGGAGAGAACAAATTAAATTCTCAGAAGCAATCCTTGGAAATGAATGATATGATTTAATCATTTTTCTTGTTGAAAAAATAAGAACTTCAAATGAAGTCACAGTCAAAATGAAAAAAAAAAAAAAAGGAAATGGTTCTTCATACATTAGTGCTTTGTTGCATGGTTCTTTGCCAAAGAATGTTGTGGATCATTAAGGGGTTACATTGACTTAGGAGGTAATGGAGAAAGTTCATGGCAGGCAAATCCATCAAAGTAGTCTGAAATATCTAATAACCTCCATCTGGCTTAAGAACTGAGAGCTGAAAAAAAAAATGGTACCTGAGAGGGCACTAATAAAAAATTGTCACATACACTTGTCCTCTCCTCCTCACATCCATGTTTGACTGCTGTTAGATATGGAGCTCTGGATAATATATGCTGTTAGACAGATGCAGCTCGGGCCTAAGCCAGCCTCATTTCCTTTTTGTTTTGAAAGAAGAAATAGTTAAAACACAGTATTTTCCAGGTAGTTGCCAGGCAGAGCTATCAGTTTTGTTTGCTAGTAAAAAACTTCAGTTACAGGTAACTCTTTGCATTTCCCATGAGGATCTAATACAATGACTAGAGTAGGCCATACAAATGCTAAGGTGATTGTGTTATTTATTTATTTACTTATTTTTTTACTTATTTATGAATGACCTTTTCAGAAATGGATGAAATTTCAAAGAGATTTTGAAAACTTTAAGACAGCCTGTATACCCTGGGAAATGAAAATAAAGGAGATTGAAAGTAAGTATTTCTGGAAGAAAATTAAGAATACATAGTATTGCATTCCTGATGTATGTGAGAATTTTAAATTCCTTTTAAGTATTTTAGAAATACCTGTCCCTGCCAAATGTAAAATATATAGTTATGAATATTTCTTCTTTCATTTGTATTTCTTGAGCTTGATATTTTAGCTATTTGAAAATATATGAAACTGTGTTAGTCACCTTACATAGTTTCTAGTACACAGAAAACAGATCAGGAATATTGTTATTAAGTATGAAGAAATATTAGAAATAAGGTATCTCCCATTGTACTTTTATTTTGTCTTGTATAATTATTTCTGAGACTTTTTTTAATATTTATTTTAGCCTTATAAAAGAGAATCTTTACCATTATTTCTCTCATTTCCATGCATTATAAAACACAGAGTTAAAAGTCTTGAGCCTGTCTGAATGTCGTGATATATTAGATACAAGTATAAACAAAACATGGTGCTTAGTACTATGACAATGTTTGAGGTGTTTCTTTCATATGACTCACCTTTATATTCCACTTCTAGCAAAAGATCTAATCTCTAGCCCTCTCTTTTAAAAGGAAATTTGGCTTGACTTCAGGAATATCTTAACAAAGCTGTGCCCCTTATGCTTGAGAATGCAGTAAGATTCATTTGGATGTGAACTGCATCAAAATGCAACTACAGAACAAGAATATAAAGAAACTGTGAAATTTGTGGAATTTTTGGGCAGTTAGTTCAAACTAACCCTTGAGAAGAACTTATTAATGCATTCAAACAAATGGTCTACCTATGTCTGGACAGATTATCTACTTGTTTAGGGTGTAGTTTAAAAAAAGCTGCTGTGTATATGTAGATAAAATCAAGCACAGCAGCAAGATGCATGTGTCTCTTACTGGTCAGGACATCTTGAGGATTTATTAGAGTGCGTTTCTGTAAACAAGTTGTCTGCGACAGCTGTTCAGCTAGTGACAACTTTTAATAGCCATATTTCTCTACTTTATGAATTAATTACTTTTCTAGTCCTGTGTCTATACCTGCATTTTTATTTTCTCTCCTGCAATGAGCAACTTTTTTGCTGTCACCTGGAAGCTCCCCAGATCATTGCAAGATATTACCACTTAATAAGTTGATGAGCTAAGATTGTGAGCTATGCTCCTGTTACATTTTGTTCTATAGGTCCAGCCTACTGCCTAGGTGACTTGCAATTGCTTTTGTTTCACAGAATCACAGAATCTATAAGGTTGGAAGATGATCTAGAGATCATCTGGTCCAACCTTCCCGCTCCAGCAGGCACCTAGAGCATGTGGCACAGGGCGGCATCCAGGCGGG
>JAUBOD010000797.1:359845-375844 GCA_032353885.1 Nothura maculosa
TCCAGAGAAGGAGACTCCACAACCTCCCTGGGCAGCCTGTTCCACTGCTCTGTCACCCTCACAGTAAAGAAGTTCCACCTCACCTGCAGGTGGAACCTCCTGTGCTTCAGCTTACACCCATTCCCCCTTGTCCTACCTGTGCTTTGAATATTAGTAATTTAATAAGTAAAAACAAACTACACTTTGGTTCAAAACTCTGAAGTATAGAGCAAGTTTTGGTTTCAAACAAAGCTCTGAAGTAATGTTGAGGAAAATAATTTTAATTTGGCTTTGACTTGGATTAATCCAAGTAGTAGCTGTCACCATGCACCTCATATGTACTAAGATCAAGATCTTATTGATGGGGAGTGTGTCCTAAGCCTCAGAAAAAGAAAAGTGGTTTAGATATTAAAAGAGAAGAAACGTGAAAGGTTGAAATGGAAGAAAAAGAATAAAAGAGCAGATAGAAATGTAGATGAGTGGAAAATTCTGAGGCACAGAGAGTAGACAACTACTGCTTCATCATTTTATGGAAACACAATTGTCATCTGAGTTTATATGTAGACAGATAGCATACCATATTAAATTGATGGCAGCAATAGGCCAGGAGTTGTTCTGCATTTTTTTAGCATTTAACAAGGTATATTTTCTGAGCAAGGGAATACACTGCTTGCTTAAAATTAGAGGTTAATAGATACAGTATGAGCTCATTTATAAAACCATTTTCATATCAAGATCTGATCAAAAGCTCCAGATTGGAGCAGAGACCATGCACAGACCATGCTGGAGAAGCTTCAGTGTAAAGCTGTTATGTCTCAATTTCTGGATATGTCCTTAACAGCTGATGTCTTTAGAAGTACAGCTGTTAAAAGAAGTTGCAGAAGCAGCTCTGCAAAGGTGGCTGTTTTTCCAGAGGCTACAGACTGAGACAGGCCAGGAGGCTTGAACTCAATTTTGATTCCTAGGTTACTGTACCTCTTGGGTCTCAGTAGAGCCACTTGTATGATGAGAGTGATACTAGTGACCTAAGCACCAGACAAGGAGTGGGATATGTGCAATGTTTTTTGTAAAGAGGGGATGCTAAATGTGTCATACTGAATAAATTAGAGTATTTTCTTTTTTGGTACTAGCACCACCTCACTTCTAAGCCCTGTTTTGTGCTCTGCCAAGAAGACTCAAGAAAGGCCAGGGAAAGTGGTCAGACACTCGGATCATTATTTAATACAGAATTATGCTTGCAGTGAATGCTTAGTCAGGTTAACTCCCACAAACTGTAGACCATGTGGCAAATAGGGCAATGTAAAGGCACTCAGAAAGCTATCTACATGACAGCGCTTTTCAGGAGGAGACAACCTTCTCATCCTCACAACAGGTTGTGGCAGATCTGGACAGCTCCTGGAAATCCAGTTCTGAGAGACAGCAGGACTGAGGCAGCACATTTGCACTACTTATTGGCTAGCAATGTTTTATTTTCTATGCCTGGAAATAGAAGGGAATAATAGAAGAGAATTCTGATGATTCAGTATTTTCTGACTTAATTGCTTCTTTATATCTTTTAATTCCTTTGATTCCACAGCTTTTGTACTAAGTATTAATAATAGGTAAAGACTTCTTAATAAAGTTAGGCAAGATTTTCAGAAGGAATACAGAAAAAAAGTCTTAGTTAACAAAACGTGTTTTAGTTCTCGATAAAACTTTTCTTCGGAAAACTTAAGAGAAAAAGAGAGCATACACAATGTGGAAGAAGGGCCAGACCACACAGGAAGGATATATGAACCTTGTCAGAGAATGCAAGGATACAACAAGGAAGGCTGAGGCCCATTTGGAATTAGAGTTAACAAGAGATGTCAAGGACACCAGGAAGGGCTTCTCCAAATACATCAACAGCAGGATGAAGACTAGAGAAAATGTAGGTCTGCTGCTGACTGGGGAGGATGCCTTGGTGATGGAAGACGCCAAGAAGGCAGAGTTACTAAATGCCTTCTTTGCTTCTGTCTTTACTGCTAAGAACTACAGAACCTAGAGAGAAGAGAAAAAAACTGTGAAAGAGGAAGACTTTCCACTGATTGAGAAGAATTGGGTTATTTAGACAAACCAGACATGCATAAATCTATGGGTCCTGATAGGATGCACCCAAGAGTGCTGAGGAAACTAGTAGAAGTTATTCCTCAGCCCCTCTCTATTATCATGGAGAGTGAAGAAGGTGCCAGAGGGCTAGAAGAAAATAACATCACTCTAGTCTTCAAAAAGGGCAAGAGGAGGAGTCAGGCAACTACAGACCAGTCAGCATCACCTCTGTCCCTGGAAAGGTAGTGGAGCAGCTCATCCTAGAAGGCATTTCTAGGCATGTGAAGGAAAAGAAGGTGATCAGGAGTAGAAAGTATGGATTCACCATTCATGTTTGAGCAACCTGAATGCCACAGCAGAGAGCTGTGCTGCTGTTCAGAGGGAACCGGATAGGCTCCCTCTGAGGAACCTCATGGGCAGAGAGGAACCTCATGAGATTCAACAAGGACAAGTGCAGGGTCCTGCCCTGGGGAGGAATAAGCCCAGACACTAGGACAGGTTAGGGGTTGAGAGAGCAGCTCTGCAGAACTGGAGAGCAGCTCCGCAGAGACGGACCTGGGAGTCCTGGTTGACACCAAGTTACCCATGAGTCAGCAGTGCCCTCGTGGCCAAGAAGGCCAATGGGCTCCTGGCTGCATGAGGAGGATGTTGCCAGCAGGGTGAGGGAGGGGATCCTGCCCCTCTCCTCAGCTCTGTGGAGGCCCCACGTGGAGCATTGAGGGCAGTTCTAGGCAGATGGGGAACTTCTAGAGAGGATGCAGCTTAGAGCAACAAAAATGATTAAGGGATCGGAGCCTAGGCATGGGAGAGAGAAGGCAGAGAGGGGATCTATTCAATATGTATAAATATCTGAGGGGAGAATGTAAATAGGATAGGGACAATCTCTTCTTGGTGATGGCCACTGACAAGACAGAGTGTAATGGGTATAAATTAAAACACAAGAAGTTCCATCTCCATATGAGGAAGAACTTCTTTCTTGTGAGAATGACAGTGGCCAGAAACAGGCTGCCTAGGGAGGTTGTGGAGCCTCCTCTTTGGAGATCTTCAAAACCTGCCTGGAAGTGACCCTGTGCCATATGGTCTATGTGTCTGTGCTGAAGCAAGAGTTTCAAGTTCCTTCCAACCTCAACCATTCTATGATTCAGTGATAACAGAAAGTCATTTTCTGACTCAGTCTCCGTCATTTCCTTGGTTATTTACACTCCTCTATGGAGGACTTCAATTTTCTCCATCTTCCTGGATTATTTAAAATTAATAAAAACTTAATATAAAAGAAAAAGTCCCATTTAAATTTACTATCTGATAGTTAAATATGAAATGCCCTAAAGATCTATGAAACACAGCCAATTTGAAAAAAAGACTTGAAAATCTTTGGTATATCTAATTACTCTGTACAGGTGATACAAAAAAGAAGAATGATCTATCAGTCTGGAGCTACACAAGGAAACTTTGTTTAGCTGGTAACATCACTGCTTTTTTGGTGAAAGCTTCTAGATTATATACAAGAAAAAACAAAGTTTGGCCTTTCTGCCTAGTATGTAATTACTCATCTGCCTAGTATATTCATTAAATATATTTAAAGGGAGACTAGGTGAGTGATTAGAGTCTTCAAATATTTAAAACATCCTGTGAAAGTTTAAAATTAGGTATCATATTGTATATAGAGAAATTTTAAGCAATATTCCCAAGTGGTCCTTGTGTATTCATACAACGATACAACTGGTAGTAAGGTGAAACTGGAAGTCCTTTAAGATTAATTGGGAAACTTAATTTTCATAAAAAGCTATTCAATTTCACAAAGTATATTAAAATAGCTGATTGTAAATAGACCTATACTCTAGTTATCACATAGTAAATCCACCTTTAAGAAAGTGAATAATGCAGGGTGCAGCCCCAGGCAAGAATACGAATCTTCTGCTCTTTTGACAGCCTGCCAGCACAGCAAAATAACAAAATTCACTGGCTCAGTTTTCTACCATAGAGCTTGGTCTATACAGCTGCTTTCCATGTTACTCCCCACTTTGGCATGATTAAACTGATTTGTTTTTTCTGTGAGAATTTTGTAGCCTAGAACACATGCATATGCACACAGTTCTGTATACTTTTGGTATACTTTAGGAGGTATCTCTGCTCATTTAAAAGTAGGTGTTTCTAGGATCTGCTACTTTCAGCAGAATGGATTGACAGAAGAGAACTATGGGATTAAAGTTGAATAAACAACCTTTTCAATTCATAGGAATGAAAATCCTCCACTATTATTTTTGATAGCGTGCTATCAGCTGTTTCTTTTCAGCATAAAGGCAGATGCTAAGCACTGAAGTGTACCATCAGGGTCATGTGGATAATGTGGATAACTAAAAGAATTTATAAAATTTTTGCCTGAGTCCCACATCTTCCATTTAATAGAAAGTGTAAAGTGAAGTTTTATGAACAGAATAAAAGATTTGACACAATATGCTCTGTGTTTGGAAACTCTTGTTAAATATGTGCTCTAAGCAATTCAGTAGAGCCTCATAGCTCTTCACTTAATTACTTTTCAGTATAAGCTATGTCCATGCTTTTACATGAGAATGCTTTGTTTTTTCCCATCTGAAAGCTGAGCTGCTTGTAAAAAAATCACAACCAAATATGGAAGTTACTGTTTATGAGGCAGGTAGTTGAAAATTTCTATCCACTTAGAACATCTAATATTTATCCTTCAGTTCTTCTAAAAATTGTATTTGGATGCAGACCAAATATGACTAGTTTTAAGTACAAAAGGAACCATTTTGCAGTATTAATAATCTCTGACATATAAATAAGTATTATTGTAGTATTATTTCCATTTGAAATCCTGAAGATCAATAAAGAAGATCAAGTCTTTTCTTAATAAAATGCTAATCTGACCATCATCTTTGTGATACTGGTCACAAGTTAACACATAAATGCATCTAGTATTTAGTAGATAGCAAACAACTCTTACTAGATTTTCTGTTCTCAAAATTAGTCTGAGTTGTAGAGAGATTACAAACAATGCAACTGAAGATCTCATATAGTACCAAACTATCAACTGGCTACTTCTGGGAGAGACTACCTTTAGAAAGATACACAAAACAATGTTAGAAGTTACAAAATTACTTCTTCCGCCAAAGTAAAAGAAGGTAGGTATCTACTCAACTCTTCCATTGTGAAATGGTGCTGGAAGGCCAACAAATGTATTATTTATTTAAAAATAAAAATAAAAAATGTATTTTAGCTATGCTGCTACAGATGTTTCAGTATCGATCTCTCAAACAACTAGAGATTCACTCCTGTCAGACAAATTCTACTAAGATGCCTGGAATTCAGGGTTGAATAGCGGCAAGCGGCGCACTGGAGCCTGGCTGACCTAATGCTTCCCTGCATCAGGGAACCATAAGGGAAGATCAGCTGCTCACAGAAGCAGCTTTGCAGTTGTAGTCTGTACTCAGTGCCTGGGTTGTACTAATTTGACATGAAACACACATGGCGCAGGAGACAAGGTTTGTTCTTTTTTTTTTTTGACCTTGTTTTGTCTGGATGGAGAGTTGTAAACAGACTTCAGGAAGATACTTTTAATAAGCAACTGGCTTCTTTAAGGTTGGTCACACTAATCTATGAGGGAGACCACTCAATGTTGTTTAAGAATTCCTGTCTGCTTTGAAGAAACTAGTCTGAGTCTTTTTTCAAGGTCATTTGTAGATATCCAGGAAAAACCTTAACAGGAACAAGTCCGTTAATTCAACAGTGATACCTCTGTGCTCTAAACAGACTGAAAAAAACACTTCTTAAAGAGGATTAAATTGTATTATTTTGACGTGAGAAAGCTCATCCTTGTTATATAGTCATTTCATGCTATAACCTAAACTGTAAAGTTACATTAACCACATATATAAACTTTACGTAAGACTTGTTTCTGGTAGTCTTTGTACAAGAAACAGGAAAGACTGTTAATGTTTAGATCTTCTTCTGTACTGCATTTTTGAAAGAGTTCTGCATTCTGTGATTATTGTGCAGCTAAATAATCTGCTAATAACATATCAGATAATAAAGAGATTAATAAAAAAAATCTAAGCCACAACAAATTTTTCTCATCAATTCTTCCTACTTTCTTATTCCTATTTCCTTCTGTAACTAATGCTGTATTTATCACAGTCCGCTTCAGCTGAGCAGCCACCACTTTTTCTTACAGAATTGACATTCATTATTATCAGTTTTGGGACCACAACTGGCATGTGAACTATGTATTGCAATGCATAGCAAGACTGTGGATTTTGCATCCTCAAGCTAGAAGGATGACTGATGCCTACTTTAAAATATTAGATTTCATTCATCCCTTGAACAGGTTGCACTTCAAAGTGGAATCTAGTCTGAATAGACTAGAATGTGGACCTGTCCAGTCTGGGCTAAATTCATAGCTAAATTATCTTCTTCTCCAGCTGAGCCTCTTGTAAGAGGGTACTGTTCCTGCTTTGTTGATAAGAAGAAATGAAGGCCTATATTGGACTGTGTTGTGATCTTCAATAGCTAAACAGATATATGTAATTTCAATGCAGTGCCTTAATACAGGTGTTCCAGGTGGATACATAACAGTGATTTCACCAGGATTACTTTTTTTTTGTTATTCTATAATTATATTTATGAAGTTTAGCTATTTCTGACATGAAGGAATATTAGTACTAACTCAAAACAAAACACGCTCCAGAGAAGAACCTATGGTATCAAGGGTTGCTTGCTACCTGAAATTCCCCACATTTAATTAGACTGAGTCCAAGGCATGCAAAAAGTTGTAGCTGGGCTAATTTACTCAAACACTGTCACCTTAGGCCTGTACCCAGGCTCCCTAGTGGACAAATGCTAAGATTGTCCTCTTCTTCATGGAGAACTTCAAAATTGTTTTCATTCTGAGCTGTCAATCAAGCAGGATTTGAAATTCTGAAATCTTGACTTGAGATTGAGGGGTGTTTCTCCCTTTGCACAACTCTCACAAATACTTTTTATAAGTGGGTATATGTTTATACTGGAGAATTATACTAGTTTAAGTATATTTTAAGTATATTAAGTGTGATAGAAATGTACAGCTAAATCCAAAATGATACTAGCTGTGTTAAATCAATTTCACAAAAGGAAAAAAATCTGTTGCAAGGCTTTGCAAAGCAGTGTGGATACACCAATCTCTATTCCTGTGCATAGAGAGATTTGATTCTCATTATTTGCCATCAGAATGTGTAAGTCTCCTTCACTACATGGTACGTGTGAGAAAACTTGTGAAAAGGTCAATTTTTATATGTGAATTTCGGTAACAGATATGAAATCTGTTATTTTCCTAATTTTGTCAGCCAGATGAACAAGACCATCAGCTAGCTGTTCTATATTCAGCAAAAACAGTGCTGCAGCAAGCTGGCATTGAATTCAAACTGCTATTTCTATGTGGGCTCAATCACAGAAATATTGGTCAAATCAGGTCCTTGCTGCCCAGTTATTCCTCGTGCTTGAGGGTGCAGTCCAAGGCTCCATCAGTGCTCTTGGTGTGATGGATGCAGATGGAGTACATCAGCAGCAAACCAAAAGAAAGAAAGGTTTTGCAACACTCACAGATCCTTATTTTTCATATATCTAGTACATAATTCCGGTTTCCACACCAAGAACTGGGCTAGATAAGCACTTATAAGTACTCCATGCCTTTGAAAAAAGCCTTTGCAATGGCCAATTCTGTGCTTCTTCCCTTTAAAACTCAGTTGGTACTTCTTAGCATGTCTTAGCATGTCATTGGTGGGTATTCCAATGAAAATCAGAGAAAAAGGCAAAACAAAAAAGATATTTCTCTTTGAATTCTAATATTGAATCCTGAGGATTTTGTATAAGTAAATATAACTTTTTCAGGACTATAATTAATATATATAAGTAATAATTATGTTTTTTAGTTTCTAGTTTTTATTTTTTGTCATGTCATTGAATATTAACTGGAAAAGGTAATAAACAAAATGAAAAGCCTTCTCTGATTTTATTTATTTTATTCAAACTTTAAGCAAATTTACCTTTAAATAAAGAAACATATATAGACTAACTCATCTGCTTTTTCTCACATGTTATGTTCTTATAGGTCACTTTGGCTCATCAGTGGCTTCTTATTTTATATTCTTACGCTGGATGTACGGAATAAACATGATCCTTTTCGGATTGACCTTTGGACTTGTAATGGTGCCTGAGGTTGGAATCCTTTAAATTTTTATTGGGAATTGTTTTATGAACTTCTGTCTTTACTGTAAGATTTCATACGATTGGACTATTGACTAATTTTGTAGTATCTTTATGCATCAGGAGCTCTAAACTTTACAAATGCTGTAAAGGTGTACTTTCTTCATGGTGATTTGATTCAAGAGATTTTTTTAACTAGACAAGGCAGAAAAATATCTGCAAGTAAAATATCTTCCCTAAATGACTTCATATAATCTGGAATAGAGCCAATTTTTTGTTTTTGTCTGTGGAGAACCAAGGAGATGGACCAAGACTAAGCAGCAGCTGAGCATATCTTGATATAATGTACATTATGGAGATGTATTCCAGGCCTGTTAGTCAGCATGAGTCCTTTTCAACAGTCTTAATGTGCATATAGTCCATTGGGGTTGGACTAGATGACCTCTAAGATCCCTTCCAACCTTATGCATTCTATGATTCTATATATTGACAAGGCGTGAGAGAGACTCCTTATATTTTGAGATATTTGCTTCACTGTTAAAAATGCTGACTGCAAGATGTAATTCAAGCAAAAATCAATTTTGTGGAATATAATATTTATCTAGCAACTTTGGGGGACTACAGTATAGTTACAAAAAGAGCACTAGTATGAAAGTAAAACTGTTCTGCCATCTCTCTAATTTCACTGTTTCATACCCACTGTCTTTAACAACTTGTCAGTGAATATGAAAGGTAGGAGTTTCCAACAGTTTCCTAGTACTGCATTTTAATGGCACGTTCCTCCACTGAAACAATAACTGAGAAAATATCAGGTGTTTCCAGGGTGCGGCTTCAATGAGGAGATATAGAAAGCAAGTGTCTCCCGCCAGCGAGAAAGAGATTTTCAGCATCCTGACTGTCAACATCCAGGACCTAAATCCATAGCATCTGCCCCTGCCATTCTATAAATGAATTAGCAAAATTGATAATGGAAGAAAAATTAATCAATTCATCTGAAGACAAGATCAGGCCTCTGAGGAGCTTGGAATCCTTTGTTCCCTCTGAATGTATGAGGCACAGCATGACTGTCATTAGTGCAACTTCAATTTAAATTAAAAAACTTTACCATTACTGCATACTTCTAGCATAGTTCCAACTGGTAATGTGAGGAGGGGTGGAAAGAAGCAGATAAGCAGGTCATACTCACTAAACAGTTAAAGAGCACAAAATAAGTCTTCCAAAAAACTATCATCAGATCTACTTTCCTAAGTTGATATTTTGCTTTAAAGTGTACATTTCACTCATTTTTTTGGTTTCAGGCTTTGATGGGAAAGCCATATGGCTCTTTACCTAGAAAAACTGTCCCACGAGCTGAAGAAGCAAGTGCAATGAACTTTGCTACTCTCTGGGATTTCAGTGTGAGTGCATATTCTTGCCATACTGCATATTCACAATATTCTTTTTTTTTTGGTGTTGACTTTTTCTTCATTATTTAATACTCAGAGATATAATATGAAATATTTCAGGAGAAAAGTGAAATAGAAATGATTTATATTTTCCATGAATTCTGAGAATAAATATTTCCTTCAGATAAAACATGTTATACATAAGACTAGTGTTGAGATACATCTTTTATTGTTTATAGCAATAGGAAATTTTGCTTTATTGCTTTATTATTGCTTTATTATGTTTTTGCTATTGCTTATAGCAAATAGGAAAAAAACTGTAGGCTGGATTCGTCTCTCTTGTTGCCATCTAATCTTTATGGGTGAAAGGATGTTTTTGTGAGTTAAAGTTCCAAATCTAAGGAAGCTGTATGACTTAGAAAAAAAAGGAAAATAAACAGAAGAGAATAAAACTTGCTTTGCAAGTCTTTTTTAACGTATTTTTAGCTTTTTCTTGATCTTATAGAATATACAGCTATTTTAGCTGTGTGAAGACGTGTTTTAATTTTTACTTTACTGTTGATGCTCATTCTACCCTGAGGAACTCCTCCTGAACTTTCTACTGTACTTTCTTAAGTATGCCATGCTACTTTTATTCTGAAAGCATAATTTTCTCTAATTTTGTACATGGCAAGTGCTGTAGTTGTTCTTTTAATATGGAGATTTTGTATAAAACCAGAAGATGATAATATTGGTTTTACAGTACTGTTGTTAGAAGACTGTTAGAGGCATAGGCTGTATGTGAGCAGCTCAGGGTAGGGGCAGGTAAAGATTTTCCTCTCTCTATTTTTTTTCAACGTGCAGAAACTTTTATCCCCCAAAAGAAAACGCAGAAATGGTACAGTGACTCTCTCTCCCATTTTTATTACCATCTTTGACTTCGGTTAGCATGTGTAGGATTTGTAGGAGTCCCTCATGCTGTGACATACAGATATGGGACAAAAGCCCAGATAAGATTTCTACTTCTATGGTTCAACATTCTTCTGTGGAACCTCAAATAACTCCAGATTTTCAGTCTTTATTTAACTGTTTTGGCTCTCTTTTCTATCTTCAGCTATCAGCAGATGAGAAATCTGGTTGGAAGACAACAGACTGTAGGAGAAAACTGAATTGTACATGCTAATTTTCTCATTTACAAGCAGTGCTGTCAGGCTTACTCACTGTAAACCATTTTGTAATAAAAAAATAAATAGAAAGTAGTATTTTTACCTGCACTTTTCTGTAAATGCATATAATGATCAGAGAACTTCTCTTCTATTTGGTCACATAAAATGGTGGGCCCTATTTGCATACAGAAGGGGAGAAAGACTCTTGGCCTTTCTAAAGTGACACCTGAATAAAATTTTGCAGTGACTGTTCCCTCAAACAGCATTTCATTTGATTTACAAGGAGTGAGATTTAAGTGACTGAAAGAATATATCTAGATATGTAGCTGATACATACCTGTGTCATCTATGATAATAACATTTTAAAATGAGAAGTTAACAACATTATGGAGTCTTGAAATATTAATCATATAGTAACAGAGATTTTGTAAAGAGTCTTGGAGACGTAAAGAGATTTATACCACAAATGGGAACAAAGTATTGGAGAAGATGGATTGGAGACAAAAGAAATGAGTGAAGACAGATGATGGAAAGAGAAGGAATGTTTATAGTAACTGAAAGAAACTGAATCTGACAGCTTTGAAGAAGGAAACCTAGCCAATAGCAGCACTTAATACAGAGAGCAAATGTGACAGCAATAAAAATGTAGACTAGGACAGTGAAAGGGATGAATCCTCTAGACTATTCAGATTCAAAAAGAACATGTCAGAGTGACAAACATTCTACAAAAGCAATGGCAGCTTTAGTTAAATAGGGAAGAAAGTATTATTGTTATCTGATATCAGCTTTTGTATTTTACAAAGTAAGCTACAAGTAACTGAATACATATCACTGAACATCACTGCACATTCTAAGAATACCCACCGGTCTTCAAACTGGTAAACAAAATATGAACTCAAAATAATCTTTGCTTTATTGTCATCAATATTGCATTCATTTTATTGTCAAGGAGAAGTAGTTTTGGGTTCCTGAATATTCTATGTGGAATTTTAATTTTAACAATGTATACTCAACAATTCAGACAATATTCTTAATCTAAAGCAGTCAGGCTCTCAAGGTTTATTTAGTAATGTTTATGACCAATATTTTTATTTTATCTTTCTTTTGTGCTAAACTGAGGAAGAAGTGAAAGTGATCTTCCAGGAATGCTTACCTTTATACACCTAAAAATATTTCAGGTTTCATGGTGAAGTGCTGTAGGCACGACATACTGAATTACATACAGTAGAGAGATTATCTCTGACTTGACAGAGTGCATACTTCATTACTTTGAGGGATACAAAAGACTTTCCAGAACTGTACTGGCGATTGCAGAAACACTGGTTAGTATGGAATTATAAGATCTTGTAATAATTAAAAAGATGCTAAAGGCAAACTCTTGCATCTGAGTATGTCATATCGGTGTAGGTGTTTTAATAGTAATTAGTAATAGATGTGTTCGACAGGAACATTTCCATTATTGGAGAAGTAAATATTATCTGCTATATCTATGCATTTCTATGCTCTATCTAAATCTCTGAAAATTATGGTATGAATGAAAATGATATATACTTATTATCAAATTAAACAATTTGAATACTTTTGTTATCATACATTAATATTTCACATTCACTTGAACAAGAATTTTTTACAGTTAACACCATAACTTGTTTCAAATAAGGTAGGAGCTACAATAAATCAAATGCATGTCTTTGTTAATATACAAGGATATTAATCTGTAATATTACAATCTAAAGAATTTAAGACATAATAGCGGCAGAAGGGGAGTGGGTGGCTGTTTTAACTCAGGAAAACTCAAGCTTACAGTATTAGTGTCAAAAATGCTCAGTTTTTCCACCAATTACATTTTCACTCAACTCTGCATTTGACTTGAATTCATTATGTCCAGACAGAGTTCTGCCACTGCTGTACATGGGTTGGATTGTCCTTATAAAGATTTCTGTACATGCTGTCTTTCTGGCAGGTGGATTCTTGTTCTAATCATAAGATTACCAGGAATCTTTAACTATTTTGATTACTTTTAGCTCATGGAATTTGCCTAGAGTTGACAATACACCAGTAAATAATTACCAAAAAAATTAATACTCTTATAGAATTATCATACACATATCTATTATCTATACTTATTTTTTGAAAGGGAAATAAACTTTGAATGTCTGAAAAAGATGGTATTGCACTTTTATAGCTTTGAAGTATAGGTTTAAAAAATCCTGTAAATACATAATAATAACCAATGAAATACAGCTACCTGTTAAATAATGCATATCACTGTGAACAAGAAAGAGCATTTCTTGACAGAGTAGTGTGCGTAAAACAATATGAGTATGTGAGTATCTAAAAATGAGGATGTACAATAATATTTACTAATGTAGAAAATAAATTACTAATCTGACCTTTTGGTGAAATTATTTTAATACTTCTTGTTCTTTCACATTTTATGAAGTAAATTTTGTAAAACAAAACAAAGTGTTTTTGTCTTTATACCAAGAAGTATGTGGCTAAAAATTTTGGAGTTATTAAACTGTAGAGTGAAGAAGAGTTTTAAAGATGAGGGGTGAAAATCAACATAAATTGTGTAAAATATTTTTAAAACTTCGAAATGAGAAATTTTCTATGATTTGAAATTTTTATGATAATTTTTTATGCTTATATTTCCTTTAAATGCATGAAGATGCATATTTCAGTTCATTGCTATTGATATAATTTCTGTTTATCTGCATATTTAACATACTGGTGATATTACCTAGTTTTTGTTGTGTTTTCAGGGCTTTGCACAATACTCTGTGCTCTTTTATGGTTATTACAACAACCAAAGGACAATTGGATGGCTAAAGTTCAGGATGCCTCTTTCCTATTTCCTTGTTGGAGTTGGGACAATTGGCTACAGCTTTATGATTGTCATTCGCACGTAAGTTCTCTTTCACTCTGGAGTAAAGATGTGTTAAAAGGAGAGATAATTCCAGTGTTGAATTACTGAGATTTTTATTTTCCTTTAAATGCATGAATTGTGATAATTTTAAAAGCAAGACAAATGCAAGACTGACAGAATTATAGCACAACGGAAAGTTGGCTTATGCCAAAGTCTCATGAGATTCCTTAGGCCTATGTATATATTTCTTATTGCACTGATAAGTATACCAAGTCTTGTAGAAGTGGGAAAAATCTTTACTGAAATAAATAACATAGACCATCTCTTCTGTAACTTAAATGTGTAAAATGAACATATAAAGTTGAGCTCATCTTTTCTAAGTACTCTCCATCTAGCAAAATGCCAGCTTACATTGAGAAAAATTTGGTTGTTCTTCCTATAATGATACCTTATTGAAGTTAAATTCTATTGAGAAGGAAGAAGACAGGAGAGGAAGGAACACATGGCAAATACTTCTGTGTGTAAGTCACAGGCAGCAGTAAATGATTCTCAGCAGGACTATAGCAGTTAGCTCATATTTGCACAGTGGTGTAGAAGAATTAATGCTACTGGTTATAGTAAGGCATCCGCGTCCTGTGACAGACAAAATAATTTCCAACAGTGCTTTCCCAAGGAAAACTATATTTAATATAATATTAAAATAATAATGTTAAAAGAATTGGGAAGCATATTTTTAAGTTAAATTATACTGCAGCAGTGCAGTTGGTGAGGCATTAGCCTTTACAGTCTTGTGGACTTCTGGATTTCAATTTTATCTCAGGATCAGAATTAAAAAGAATGCTTATTTGGTTGTGCTTCATATCAAGTTTCACTTTTGTAATAAAGTGTGGTAATTACTCTGGTTTCAGAGAAGTCATTATTGAATATAATCTTTATAGAATACAACCTTAATTCAAGTGAGAAAACATACATAGCCTTGATGCAGGTGAGAAAAATCTGGTTTGGTGGCAAGTGGACTTTAGAATAAGCCTCCCATGAAAAAAGTCAGAACATTGCGATTTAAGATTCAAGGACACTTGTGAATATAAAGTACAAAATTGCACTATATTGTGCTGAAACCAGTATTTTTTTTCACTTTCATGAGCATTAGATTAATTCATTTTCCATTTTTCAAATAATTCATGGTTTCATGTATAGGTTGAGAGACATTTTAGATGAAGAATAATTTCTTTGATTACTCATGAGTATTTTTGGAGAAAAAACAACCTATTTCAGTGAAAAAGTCATTGATTTAATTTAAGAACATCTTCCCAAATATTTGTTTGATAGCCGAGCTTTGAAGATGAGAAATATTTTAGTCTTGGAGATTTCAATTTCAATAACTATCACCCAAATCAGGAAAAAAAGAAAGAAAAAAAAGAAGCTTCCAGTAGAGAATACCTAAGACCTAAAAAGGAAGTACCCTAGGGAAAACGCATACTGTATGTACTGATTTTCCATCTGGCTTCATGACAGGAGTGCTGATCTATATTTAGGTAATCTTAAAAGCAATCCTTAAAATCTGCTTTTTGCTATTTCCTCAGAAAGCAGTGCAGTTGTCACATAGGCTGAAAGGCCGTGGTTGGGGATACAGGTGTTGCTTTGTGTGTAGCTGTGCCCTGGGAAAGGGAATGTTCCTGTGCAAGAGGGAGGAGGAATTACGAGGAGTGCTACTATGTTTGGGTAAAGCAATTTAGATTTAAGAATCCTCTCTTCAATCTTCCTAGTGCATAGAATAAAGTGGAAATATTTCTGGTCTCATAGTTATCAGTTTGTTTTAATTCCAAGGAACTGACCTACATGACACTTTCATGCCCTCCTGTCTGTCCACCTGCACCTACCTCTCATCACCCGGTATCCTTGAATCTTCACAGAGATGTTGTTTTGAGAAAACAAAAGTAGAGAAGTTTTGAAGATAGCCTTAACTCCTTTATCTGCTTGCCCCTCAGTATTGTTACCATAAACATATTAGTTTTTCTGCTTAACTGAGGGCAAAATTTAGATTGAGTATTTTTTAGATGTTGTGAAATATGATTTTGAAGAGTATTATGAATAGAGAGGGCATCTTTATACCCAAGAATGAAAGGAGGTAAGGAAGCAATTTAAGATGGAGTAGTGTTCTTGAGAATAAAAACACTGAATATGTGCCAACCACATCAAGTCTCATTATCAAAATTACTTACTTAAATTATATTATATATATATACACTAACAATCATCTATGTTGGCATGCTGAATAAACAATACCAAACTTGGAGGAGTAGCTGACAGCCCTGAGGGCTGTGCTGCCATCCAGAGGGACCTGGACAGACTGGACCAC
>JAUBOD010000797.1:395420-412357 GCA_032353885.1 Nothura maculosa
TCATGGGACAATTTAGCATGAAATTTGTTACTTTGCTAGAAAAATAACTAAGTGACCTAAAAGACAGCCACTGACTTCCATAGGGTTGACATAGAGCAAAGAGAGATAAGTATTTTGACCTGTACACTGCTGAGTGGACACTAATTGCTAGAGGACTTCATTTCTCCCTATCAGTTGCATGAAGATGAGATCTGAGTCTGTCTCAAGGACTCCGTAGAGCACAAGTCACCCTCCATGCTGATATCCAATGGTGATACAGAGCTTGCAGATCAATACACTGATACTTGGAGAACTCATCTGGGTAATAGAAGAAACACCTATGGAAAAATGCAGTCAGAATCCATTAGCAGACCTTAAAAATACTGACCTTTATATATACCTATTATTTTCTTTAATATACGTAAGTACTGCTTTAAGTAACGACAGTCATACAGTTATAAGATTTAAATAATTCTAACTTACAGAGTTTCTTGTCTGTGCCCCAAGTCTGTTGTGATGTGATTCATATCAGTATTCATACTACTGCAGAATACTTACTTGTGATGATACATTGTCATTTTTCTTCTGTTTGACAGTGGGAAAACTAGAATGTTTGAAGTCATATCAGAAACTCTGGAACATGACTTCCCTTCTTGGTTTGGGAAAGTATTTGGATATGCATCCAACCCTGGACTCATCCTACCTTTCATCTTGCTGATGGTGTATGTATTAGCATATTATTATTATTGTTATGTTTGTTTATTCTTTTCATTCTGTCTTTGCTGCCTGGGTATCTAATTAAATACAATACTGATTGCCCTGTCGTGAGGGACTTGAAAGAATTCATGAGAATTTTTTTGATCATAGTTCATGTGCCTGTGCACAAAGCACAATGTCTGTTCTGTTCAATGGCTTTCTTTTTCTGTTTTCTGTTTTCTTTTTTCCTATTTTTTTGCTTGCTTTTCTTTTGATACTATAATGACCAAATAATTAAAATACAAAATCCCATAAGTAATCTGAAATACAATGTCTCTGCTCAGCTTGTTAGGATGTGGAATGACATATCATAAATCCTTGCATATTTCAATGAAAGGCTCTCAGAACTCTCAATAGTTCAAGCTCTCAATAACCTCAGGAAATCAGATCCTGAGTATTGTGGTTGAGGTTTTCCTTGTTAAAAAGAGCACTCTATGCAGTTGGGACTGATGTGTAAGGCAGAGTTGTGAGGACAACATATAGAGATGTTCCTGTCTTAACTATCACTCTGAAATTCCTTACATCTAAATTCGCTTTGTGGAGTAAGGCCAAAACACAATTTTCATGTTTTGGAAGCTGTTAAAGAATAATGGTCATTAAATAACCTTTCTCAGACTACATAAAGTTATTTAAGAAAAAGTAATTGTAAACTGCAATATTAATATACAAGATTACTTAGTATCTGCTAAATTAAACGTGGATCTGAGCAAATTGAAAATTTGAGGTTAAGTTTGAGCAAGATTCACTTAAAATTATGTTTTATTCAACTTTTGTCTAGAAAAATAAAGAAGACAGCTTGTAATCTGAAATACATGGTCTTATCTCCCACTGATTTTCTTCAGCACTATTTGTATCCTGAAATTATTCAAGGCAAAGATAGGGAAAGGCAAAAAAAAAGGAAAAAAAAAGGAAATTCAAGGTGAAATAAGGAAAAGCAGAGAAAACAGCATACGCATATTTTACTGTCTACATCAGCATATTCTTAATTATCAGAATACTGTTATTGATAAGACAGTATAAATGAGCAGTGGACAAACTCCATTCCCAAAACTGTGCTTGTTGCTAAAAGAGTGTTGTAAAGTTGTTTATTTTAAAATCATTATCTAACAAGATATATTGTTTTTCTTTACATTTAGCTTGGGTATTTATTATCTCAATGCTACATCCAAATCCTACAAGGAAGCTAACTTGGAGCTCAAAAAGAAGCTACAAAGTGTAAGGAATAGAGAACTTTTTTAAAAATTTCTCCTCCTAAACATTATAGAAACTGTTAGCACACTGAAATTTGATTTTCTCTCTCCATCTCTAGCAAGCAGAAGAAAATAAAAGAAGAAATAAACAAAAAGCACAAAAATCAAATGAACAAGAGGAAAATCCATTTGAGACAGAACCACCACAGTCAAAGCAAAAAAACAAGCAAGATGAATCTATTCAAAATCAAGGTACAGATTGTTTTCAGTTCTTCAGGTTGAGAAATATTTTTTGTCAGACTAGTCGCTTTGCTGCCTTTACTGCTTCACTTAAAGTGATATCTTCAACAACAGCCACAATTCTGACTTACATTATTAGCCTTATTTCTAGTCCATTTTAATATATGTAGCTTTTTTAAAAAATAAATAAACAATATTACTGCATAACAAGCAAAACTTTTTACCGAAACAGAAAAACAGAAGTAGAGCTGTAGTATATTTTAATGTCTCAGTCCCAAAAAGTCAGATCGGAGTGCAAATCAATGTGGTTCAAATATTGCATCCTTTTATTATACTTCTCTGATCCAGGACAGTATATGGCCTCTAATCCAAGGTTCACCAAGAGAAGATGCAGCAAGAGCACAGTGCAGTTACAGTCTATTATCGGAAAACTTAGATAGGCCTGGCAGGTTTCACCCCATCCTGAGGAACTTCACAGCCTATTTCTTTACTCATGAACTTTCCTCTCCTTGTGTGTGACAAAACACTGAGAGTCTCGTGGCTTAGAGAGAAAGATGAAGAAATGCACTAGAAATGATGACCTTTGGAAGAACCTTGTGGAAAGCACTCTGCCACCTCCATAGTCGGGAAAGGGTGGGCTGTTGCAGTTTCTGTCTAGTAAGGAATTTCTGCTTTGTATTTTTATCCTTTAATGCCCTTCTCTGAATATGTTTCAGATAACAAGAAAGAGCAAGGAGTCAGTGAATCAAAGAAGAAGCCAAACCAGCAGCAGGAAGCAAGCTCCTCCCAGGCCCTCCAGCATCCCGGCCTGGCACAAAACGGGCATTATCCCCCACAGAGCATGGGAGGAAACCTTCTTCCACCACATGTGGCTGTGACACGACCTCCAGGGCCCCGAGGGTTTGGAGCACCGGGATACCCTCCTGGAAACCCACGTTTTCCAGGAATGCACCCAGGAGGGCCCAGGGGCCCTCCCAACTACCGATGAAGAGGCCTTTCATCCCTCTCCTTGAGTAGGTGTGCTCTGTAATACAATGAGGGAGAAAACAGTGGTTTTGACCCCCAGAACAGTCCCATAAGTGCAGAACCCACTGAGATCACTGTAAATCTTTATGTATGTAAAAGCTACTCAAATTTCAGCATTTGCAGAAGTAGGAGGCTTCAATGATCAAGTTCTGTAGGAATCGTTGCATCTGTCTGCTTGTATTTGAAAGCATCGCAAAAATGTGTTATCCATGTCAATCATTCTTGAAGTTACAGATATTTATTACAGGAATGAAAAATATTGTTTTAGTTGGCTATTTTGCCTAAAACCCAGGAAATGTTTCTCTAGTATCTTTTTTTCCCTTTGCTTTAAAGGCCTAGTTCACTGGAAACACAACTTATCACCAAGGTTATTCAACATTTTTGCTTAAAGCTTGTATCTTCTGGTCTTCTGCCAGTCCAACATGCTTACCCAAGGAACTCAGACTGCCTAGGATTTATTCAAAAGCCAGAGGGCTACCTCTGGTATATTTGGGAAAGTGATAAATGTGAAAGGCCAAGGATATTCTGGCTATGGAAAAAAAAAGGAAGTTTGCCTTCACTAAAGCTATTACTTCTAACCAGTACAGTAATAATGAATTTTATGACATCATTGAAAAACTAAAATTAAATTTGAAAGAATCAAGGAGAGGGGAATTTTTGCATATTTCCTATGCAAAAATAAATTTTAAAAAAAGTTTTAGCAGAAGAGAGATAGGACTATTTCTGTATTTTTTCTCTAGAAACTCCTCATGATTGTGTCATTACACAGACACATTCAGTTTGCATAAGAACATGTGCTGTATGATTAAACACAACTGCTCAATTTATTATTGTATGGTTATATTGTAATGACTTCTAGAGGTTCCAGGGTGGAGAAGTACGTTAGTGTCATTGGTTTTGTACAAACACAGAATGGGCATGTGTACATATGCAAGCTGCTACTACACATTCCTGTAAGGCAGCTTTATTTTTGTGTTCTGATTTTATTCCTTTACTCACAGTTTGGGTCATGGTATTTGTTTTAAGACCCACAAGACCCATAAGAATTAAAATTAGTCAATACTAGTCATTGCTTTCTAAAAAATGAATATAATTCCATTGAGGCATTTGTAATACATGCCTATTTCCTACAGTCAAAGAACTTTAACCATATCTCAGTTAAGGCAAGTCTGTGATATGAGAAATCAATTTACACATAATAAAACTATGGAACATATTGATGCAGGATGGATTTAATCCAGTCATGAATTAAAGATATAAAAGTAATTGGAAAAGGATTACAAAAAAATTCTCAATGATACAGATGCAATTTCCATCTGAAGAAGTCTTTAAATCAATTGGCAGCCTCCAGTAGAATGAACCAAGAGAAAGTTCCCTTTATGCTTGGCTTGACCCTTGTACTGCTTTCATAAGCATCTGCTATCAGCTGGAGATAAGATACTAAATCAAACCTACATTTATTCAGCATGAGGGCAGCTGTTCTGGATACAAACGTGGAGCAACATTAACCAAATCAAGAGATAAGTGAATCATGAAGATAAGAAGAGAAGGTCTTTTCTAGAGAAGAGACTGGAAGTGAGTCCATGAGGGGAAATAATGAGGGGAAAATACTATTGAATTCAATAAAGTACACCTACATGCAACATGTTGTTTCATCTTTTTCAGATAAGATTTATAACTTTGGACTTCATTCACATAGAAAATAGTGCAGTAATCCAATCTGTGTTTTAAGTAGAAGGTTCAAATCTTTTTTTAATGAGATTAATTTTTAAGCGTGCATGTGCATGTTTTTTAGTCCATAAATATATGGCAACAGTGCACAGTGGTCTTGGTTATTTCCAGGTGAAACAAGTGCTCTAAGATTTGTCTGATTCATGTTTTTAAGATAAACTTCTTTTTTGTCTGTGAACTATGATTTATCTCTCATTGATTTCCATAGAAATTTTAGCTCATCTTTTGTTATGTGGAAGAAAGACTTCAAAATGAGAAAATTTTAGATGAGAAAATATACTTCTTAGAAAAGGGAAAAAAGCTAGTTTGCAATCAAGACTGTAGATTGCATCCTGTTATATAGAACAGGTGAATAAACTGATTTCAAAGATATTTTATGGCCTGATAATCCTTCAGGAGGAGAAGAAATAGAATTACATTTTTTCAAAGTTGTTGGAATAAACTGAAGTTGTAAACTGGCTTAGGTACAAACCACTTCTTGGAAATGTCAAGGAAATTTTATGCCATATGCATTGATCTTAATAATTATTCCTCTTTCTATTAGGAGTGGAAATTTTCTGTTCATAATGAAGTTTTTCATTATTATTGTGCTTTATATTCTATTCTCCTTGATTTTTTTACAGAAAGAAATGTAGGACAGAATCATTAAAAACACCAGCTGAAATTATTCTGAAGTTTCTGTTATATCTGTATGTTGCATTGATTTTCAACAACAAATGTGTTCTCAGAATTCACCTGTATATGCACTCATGAGCATGTAATAGCTAACAGGAATAACAATAAGAATAGATGTTGTGCATGTCCTGGGAACAGCATTAAACTACTGTGACTGAAATGAAATATTTATTCATATGCTTTGGTGCTTTTAAGTAAAGATCTTTTGGAACTGTGTTTCATGAGCCTGTGTTCTCAATACTTCATTCTATTTAAGTGTGTGCTCTCCTAGTAATAAAATAACAGGAATTCAGAGAAGAAGATCTAATATTATAAAATTTGATGTTCTATAAGTAAATATAAATCTACCTTCAAGAAGACCTTTTTTTCTTGGCAAAACTGGTTTCTAAATAATTACAGTAGTTTTTCATGATCAGATTTCAACTCACATTTCCATTTAACCTTTCCTAATTGCTTTTGTATTTTGAACCTTTCAGTTCAAATCTGTGCTCTCTCTGCTTTCTTTAGAAAAGCACCTCACACAACCTCCATCCCCATAGTTACCCATCTATCCCATTTTTTAAGTCTTAAACAGTGCTGAACAAATAACAAATTTGACAGCAGAAATAATACTTACTGTGATTCAGATCATGCTAAATTATCTTGTTTGTAGAGACAGAATATATTTTGTTCTCAGCAGTCACATATGTGTCATTTTCTTTCTTCTATGCTACTAAGATCAGAAGATTGTGCAAGCAGTACCTCAGAGCCTGCTATCAAGTTACTTTCAGTAAAATATGGTCTCAGAGCATCTTCCCACATCCCATTACATCTTCTGCACAATTTACATGCTGAGCATTTCAGGTAATTTTCTGCATAATAAAGGTATATTTCACTATATTCATGCATTGCCCCAAAGCGGTCTTCAAAATATTGTGCATATCCTTCTCTTATTCATCTTTATTTTGAAGCTGAATTAAATATTTTAAATCAATGACAAAATCATACTTGGTGACTCTGAAATGGTCTCAGAAGCAGTGGATGCACATGGATAAAAATAATATCAGGCCATATTCAGATTCAATGAGTCTGGAAGACAGGCCTTTTTATAGCATATCTTTTTCAACACTACCTCTAGTGGTAGTCAGCAGCTGAAAATAACATGCATTCTTCAGGGAAATCCATGGAAATTTAGAGCATATGTGAAGTTAAAAGAGATTGAAATCCAAGGAATTATTTAACTACCTTTCCTTGATAAACAATTCATAAAATGCTCACTGGAAGTTTAGATACAATTTTTATTTGTGATGAGTCTTTTGCTTCAGTTCCTAGCGCCCTGAGAAAAAAAAAAGCAGACTGTTAAAATTATGGCTGGAGATTTAGCTGTAAAGCAGGTAATATCTGCTCTGTGTCTGATTTTTATTGAAGAAAGAAGTTATGTGAGTTCATTCTGAGCTTTAAACCATCCATGCCACATAACCTGTATATTACTTCCTTGTTATCACTGTGAGAACACTCAGAAAAACAGCTTATAAAAATACGGCGACAGAAACAGTATTCCCTCATCTCCTACAGGGAAGTTCATTACTATTGTGTGCATCCATACCCATTGGTTATAAAAAAGCTATGAAAGATAGTATTTCCCTAAATTAAAGAATGAGCTGGCCATCAATTTTTTTTCAGGATAAAAGAGTTTAAAAGAAGGCTTCAGATTTTAGTGGGCTCTTGCAAGCACCTAAGATTAGTACAGAGTTGCACTGAGCTTTAGTCTCAAAGCCTACCATGAGAATTTGCTTTTATTAACATTATTAGAAGACGTTAGCTTCTTGTAAAAGGCTGAAAGATATTTATCTTTGACAATAATAATTCAAGACAGGAATTAATGTCAACCCTCTGCTTGTCTGGGAAACACTAGCATATAATGACTCACACACCAGTGGTGAGAATCTTTTATCTTGCTTCGTATGAAAATCTGAAGAGTAGAGCTCATTTGTCACATCAAAAAAACTGTCACTTTTTTCTCTTGAGAGATAATTTCTCAGCTGCAGTGCGTAGTCATAGAAAGCTATGAACTGCATCTGCTGAAGTGTTAGCAAAATAATAATATAGTCTTTCACAGATTTTATTTTTTGTTCTTCATATTTGGAAAATGTTTTGTATATTTTTATGTACTATTCCATCCATGTGATTAAAATCACAAGTGCTTATACATATATATAAAATTTCTTAATTTTGACCTTCCACAGTGTGTAGGTTTCAAAAGTAGTCAATTTTTAAAATTTCAGTCCTTTCTTAGTGTTTGCTGCTAGGATAAAAATAGGTTTGTCATACATTTTGATTCAACCATCCTTTTGCTTCTTTACTTATATGATACTTGACTGAGAAGAGCTTTTAATATTTCAGACTTTTTAACCATTGTGAATAATTTCCATAATAAGAGAATGAGAATGAGAAAATTTTATTCTCTCCTAGAATTCAACTTAAAAAATAAACAAGCAAAAAACCCCACAAAGTCCAATATCAAAATATCAAAAAGTATCCAGTAGTCGTAATCAGAAAATAAAATACTTATATTACAGGTTGCATAATTCTTAGAGCAATTTGCAATATTTTTCACTTAAACTGTTTATCTAGTGCTTTGAACTTTGTGATTACAGAGATCTTTGTGCTAATCATAAGCAATTGGCTCCACAAACTGTGAGCTATTTTTACCTTTTACCATATAAGAGTCAAATGAATGAGAGACAAGTTAAAAATATTTCTTGACACTCTGATAAGGGAGATGTCTCTGTTTATCAATTCAAAAATAAAAAGAAAAAAAAGGGAAAAGGAATGGAAAATATGAAAAGGAAAAGAAGTAAAATATAACAGTTCTAAGAAAAAATAGCATGTTTTAGAGTGCTTCACAGTATGAAGGCCAGATACTCAACAAAACACCAAAGCAACCAGTAAGATATATCTGTGTTTTATATCTGTAAGATATAAAAAGTAACACTTCTGTCCTTACAGCATAAAGCACATTTTTGTCATTGTCAATATGGGGCTTTTTTCTTACCAGCTGGAGTTGAATGTGGTATTCCCAAGCCTTTATCTTTCCTTCCCTCTCTGTCTTTTTGCAGGAAAGATGAAGGCAATGTACTTTGAATGTTGTGCTTTAGGTCTGAGGAACATGCCTTTCTGCTGCTTTTTTAAAATTCACTGTGATGTATGCAGCACAGAGAGAGCCACAGCTCCAGGTACTTTTCATAACAGATAACTTTAAAAAGGGTAACTGCTACATGAATTTGCTTGAAGGAAATGTATTTAAAACACTCAAGAAATTTTTAAAAATAGCTTGTAAATCTTGCTATTGCTTGTAAATAACTATTGCAAAAAATCTCTAAAATATGTTATCCCAACTAAAGACATATCCATGCCCCCACTTCATAGTGATAGTGTGGTACCTTCACACTGTCTCTGAAGGCTACACATGCCGATGAACCTTGAATCAATTCCAGCTGCAAACAGATTAAAAATAAATTTTTTTTCTATTTTTTTAATGAAAAGTTTCCCTTTGTTGAGAATAGCCTCTGTGCTAGGTCGGAAGAGCTGAGTGGCCCTTCCTGTGCCACTGCTGCTCTCATGTGCTGGATTAGCATCATGCAGATGGACAGACTCAAATGATAAGCAGCATTTTCATGGCTTTTCTCTGATGAGGAAGACTTCTTGGCACTTGGCATTTGATGTCCCCGAATGACCTCTGAAGTGCAAAAGAAAGTGAATCTCTGTCCTTTCTCTGCACACAAAAGAGTGATATAACACACATCTGAAGTGAGATACTCCAGGGGCATGGTGACACATTGCTGCAAATAGCAGTTTTTGGCAGAGCTGAGTGCCTAAATAACATAACATTACTTTTATTAGCAGGCAAGACTAAGGATGAAAAATAAAAACCATAATGTGATAGAAAATGTGACATCAGTTACAGCAAGGAAAACAAAGCCTGTTCTGGCTTCCCCTGCCACTTTAGGGCTCTCTCCCAATGGGTTTCAATGCTGACTTTGGTAAAGGTTTGCTCTGGTGGCAGCATCCCTCTTGCCAGCCGTGTCCCCTGTCCGAGTGGTCCGTAGGAGAGCTGGTGGGCACTGCTGCATCCCTTTCTCTGGCGCATAGCACCTAACCTTCAAACCCAAACATTGCTTTGAATCATAGAATGCTTAAAGTTGGAAGGGACCTCAGAGGTCATCTAGTCCAACTCCCCTGCTTACTCAGGGTCACCTAGAGTACATGGCACAAGGCTACATCCAAGTGGGTTTTAAAGATCTCCAATGAAGGAGACTCCACAACCTCTCTGGGCAGCCTGTTCCAGGGCTCTGGCACACTCACGGTCAGGAAATGTTTCCTTAATTCCTGTGAAACTTTTGGTGCCTCACCTTGTGGCCTTTTCCTCTAGCCCTAATCATCTGAGGCCTTAGTGCACAGAGCATCAAAATATCCTGTCTAGGAAATAGCTGTTTTCTGCCTCATCCACAGGATGATAATTTAGTAAATAATATAAGAAGTCAAGAATTCACTTCACGACTTCTTCCTACTGAGACTAGTCCACAGCTCCTTGCCACATGGAGAGAAACTTTCCTGCCATGCCACCATCCTGTGAAGTGGCAAGAAGGGCACCTTCATTTTTCTCCTGGGCTGACGCTATACATTCAGGTGCTCTCTGTGACCTAAACCACTTCTATATTCATCTCCTCTTCCTCCCTCTCAAACCTTGTGTGGTTTGAGAAATCTTCCTGTGGCAGAAGCTGTACCCTGGCATGGCTGAAGCAAGATGCTGCCTTCAGGTGTGATGTCCAAAGGCGGGACACATCTCTCTGCAGGGGAGATCCTGAGCCACCTCCCAATCCGCAGTTCGGCAAATCATCCTTGAAAAAGCCACTGGTTATACATCATTACTTCGATGTTTTATTCAGGGTACTCAATATCTCTTTATCTCACCTTCTTTATTTATCAGAAGATACTGATAAATTTATTAGAAGATGCTAAAACTAAGCTCCGCAGAGAGGGACCTGGGAGTCCTTGTTGACACCAAGGTACCCGTGAGGCAGCAGTGCCCTCGTGGCCAAGAAGGCCAATGGGATCCTGGCTGCACCAGAAGGATATTGCCAGCAGGGGGAGGGAGGGGATCCTGCCCCTCTGCTCCTCTCTGAGGAGGCCGCACCTGGAACATTGAGGGCAGTTCTGGGCTCCCCAGGACAAAGAGGGACGTGGAGCTTCTAGAGGGGGTCTAGCAGAGAGCGACAAAAATGATTAAGGAACTCGAACACCTCTTGTGTGAGGAGAGGCTGAATGAGTTGGGCCCATTTTCCCTGGAGAAGGTTGAGAGGGGACCTGATTAATATGTATAAGTACATGAAAGGGGAATGTAGGGAGGAAGGGGTCAAGCTCTTCTCGGTGGTGGCCAGTCATGGGACAAGGGGCAATGGGTGTAAATTGCCACACAGGAAGTTCCCTCTCCATATGAGGAAGAACTTCATTCCTGTGTGGGTGCCTGAGCCATGGCACAGGCTGCCCAGGAAGGTTGTGGAGTCTCCTTCTCTGAAGGTCTTCCAAACCCACCTGATGCCACCCTGTGCCCTGTGCTCTGGGTCTCCCGGCTGGAGCAGGAGTGTTGGACTAAATGACTTCTAGAGTTCTCTTCCAACCTTAACCTTAACCATTCTGTGTTTCTGTGAAATTAAATTCAACCTCTTTTGTACTCTGTATTTCAAAATGTTTTAGGAGACAATTTATCTGAGTAGAGCTTTGGTTTTAACTATGCGAAGATAAATGTATCACATTTTATTTGTCACTGTCTAAACTTAACGAACTTGTACCCTAGTTTCTTCCTTGTCTTTGTTTAATCTTCAGCTCTCTTCCAGAAATCCTGATACTTGCTCTTCTTCCTTGTTACCTCACTACCTGGCTGATATTTATCTACATATTTACTCTATATGTCTATTATTATCCACTCTCTTATTATAGATTGCCACTACATTGCTTATTATCCATTATTTAAGCATCAACTTAATAAATAGTCAGTTTCACTGACTTCAGAAACATCTCTTAGAGTTGCATTCCCATGTTAATAAACTGCTAAAGTGATGATAAAGATAACTTATGGAAAAAAAATCTACATTTTTATTACTAGTTTATTTATCTGCCTGCCTGCTTCCTTTCCAGCTATTTTTCTTTCTCAGACTTTCTGATTGTTCTTTGGAGTCATGCAGCCATTTTATAGTCTATCTGCATGGCTCACACTGTGGAAGTAGTCCTAATCTGATGGGGGTCTTTGATGAAAGTTACTAGGAAACTGAATCTCTAGTTATATGAGTAGTCAGCCAATAATTTCACTTTGATATGTATCATCCGATATCTGTCTATTATTCTAGGCATAAGAAGAAATACTTATAAAACTTACAGTAAATTTCAGGGTTTTTTTGTTGGTTTGTTTTCCTTTTCTCTTGCCTCAGAAAGAGAGAGAGAAAAAAAAAGACAAGCATGCCTTGATTATTTTTCTCCAGCAGAGGTCACAGCAACATAACATATTTCTATGTGCCCTTGTGAGTAGCTGCATTAGTATAGGGAAGAATATCCTTTAAAACCTGACTGAACTAAGGATTCTTGCATGGCTTCACCTCAATGGGAGTTAACAGGAGAGAAGTTTGCTGATGTGATGTTTTGGAATAACACCAATAGCATAAGCTTTGCTATTCTGTCACTCTCTTAAAACAGATGGAAATAAAGAATTTAAAAGACTAGGTGAAATTTTTCATAGTAATATTTGATGAAAAGAAGTCCAATATTTGTGTGAATCTCAGATATAACAACTGGAAGTGTTATCACTTGGGAAACAGTTTTATCTCTATTTCCAAAAACAACACTGTTGAATCATTTAGTCAACCAACCAGAATAGTGCAGGCCGAAATATCTCATTTATTTTCTCATTTCAAATATGACAATATAATATTCATTGGAAAATTTCTGATAAAATCAATGAAAAAAACAAGTTTATATAGGTGAGTTTTCACATCAGGAACCTAACTCTGCCTAGGAAGGCAAAATAATACTATTTGACCAAAGTGTCTCATCTGAAGTAACAGGCCAAAGGAGCAGGTTTTACATTTTGAAGGATCAGTCCATAGAAATGTGTTACTACTCAGAAAATAAATCATGTTCAACATAATTCAACAGTCAGTTTTGTTAAGCAGTGTTTTTGGACAAACTGTAAGCTTCTAGCCAGTCTCTCATTATAGAATATGAATTGAGCACTGCAAAGAAATCAGCAATTTTCTCTCTCACATTGCATCTCTAGTAGCCCAAATATGACAGGAAAGAGAGATTACATCCACAGATTTGACTGAAGAAAAAACCACATTTTTGAGAGCTGTGAGCAGGGCAAAGGCAAAAGCTGTTCTTTTCCACAAAACTGTCCACAGAGTTAAGTACAAGACAAGTTCAAAGTCTGAGAAACTCATCATGGGAAGATGTAGGTAGATGCTGACATTTCTCCACCCCGGAACTGATCAGACCATACCTTTCCATTCCTAAGCACAAAAGATAAGGTATTAAGGTATGACATGAATCTTGTTTTCAATGCAATGTAAGGGAGAGGTGCAGCCAGGTCCCATGGAGAGCAATGGGGCATATATAATCCTTGTTTCCTATTTCAATTAACTACAGCAAATACTTACACTACAACAAATAATACTTCCTCCAGCATTACTGCAGAGAAGACAAATATTGTCTAAACTCTAGATGTCACTTTGCAGTGAAGAATTAATGCTTTCTGTTCTCCTAAGAGTCATAGACTTAAGTAAAATGATATAGCAAGAAATGAGGAAAGTTAGTTTTGGGGAGGATAAAAAGAATATTGTAAGGATAATTTTCTTTACTGCATTCTTTTACAGCAGTAGTTTGTTATGAAGTGATGCTACAGTTCTGTGGTGGTTTATGATGTGCCAAAGGTATATAGTAGGATCTCTCTTTCTGAGCACAAGCACTGGTATTACATGGAAGTAACTCAGCTTCAGGCTTAAATCCCACCTGATTTAAGCATGAAATTTTGAAGTGGCCAACACCATATGGGAGGTCAGACTAACAGTTGCCTTCTCTTGTCCTAGGGCCCTGATGGTGGGAGGATTTTGTTGAACATGGCACCAGTTTCCAATCTGGTATGTAAGGAGGGTTTCCCCAGCCTGCTTTCTCTCTGCAAGAAACACAAATACATCAGAGGGCTCTGAAATTGGCGTTTTTTGTGTTTCTCTGATTCCCCTTGCAGCAAGCAAGGCTTCAGGCCAGAGAGTGAGCCCAGTGCACCCTGGAGCCTAGTGACTACAGGACCTGTTCCCTGCGTATGTGGGATATTCTGTATTTTGTTGCCACAACTCTATCAACTGTTTTGTGACTGTGGGCAGTGAAATAAGGAGCTTAACATACGTTTTGTAGATTTCTTTCCAAAGCACTTGACTGTACCTGCTCTACTTCTGAGAACTCTGCTCATCTCACTCCCAGTGGATTTGGATATCTGTGGACAGTGGGATGCCTTCAGGTTAGGGATTGCATCCTTAGCCAGCAAGATAACTCTTAAGACATGTTAAAAATCTGGTAGTTGGCAAGTGGGGGATGGCAAGGGATTTAAACAAAAAAAAAAGAAAAATATGTTTATTCATTAATTTAACTCAATGCTACTGTTCCTTTACACCTAATTTAAACAGATATATAAACAAAAAACTTTCAATCATAAGTTGAAAACAAGGATCATTCCTACTGGCAGTAGAATAGTATAACTATTTACTGTTTCTGTATTTCTTATTTCATTGACAGACAAGGTAAGTTTTAATTAATATTGTGTCGTCACCTCCTAAAGGTTAGGAGGATTTCTTTTATATAAATCCTTCTGCAGGTATTATTTTGACAGATTACATTTTTTCATGTATTGATATATTTTTGCTGAACAAGTTTTGGCATTGCATTATGGCAGAAGAAAAATGTATTTAATGGGGAAAACAAGGACAATCTGTCACAAATGTCACAGCTGTACATTCATATTACAGAGATAAGCCATTTTTCACTATCTTCTTGAAATTCTTTTAATATCTTTGTCAAAGCTCAAGCTGATCCTATTTCATATTTGCAAGTTAACAGTGGATGAATCCAGTGTTACACAGCTATTTCTCAGATACTGACAAGGAGAAAAGAATGCAAAAAAAGTTAGACATGCCCTAAAAATAAATAAGCACCCTTAACATAGCAACAAAGAGTCTAAACCAGCTTTTTCATAAGTCTACATAAGAGATGTTACAGAATAGCACTGTAAATAAATGCATAAATATGAATGTTCTACTCTTGCTTTTATGCATTGTGCACTTACTTTTCTTTCAAGGCTAATCTTAAACTTAGAAGCTCTGATTTTGTCCATACTGCTGAATTTTTCTCTATATTTTTATCTTTTCAATAAGAATTTCCCTAACTTATCAGCCTATACGCTGAACTACAGCTTCCTGTGATATGTTTTCTTTAAAGAAGTATAAGTATAGAGGAAGACCTACAAAGGTTTGAAGCTGGATCATATGGAAGACAGCTGATAAATTAGAAGAACAGGGTGGAGGTTTTGATTTACTGACAGTTCAAAATGATGCCACCAGAAATTTATTCTTACATATACAAAACAATTATTTAATTGACTTATTTTCACATAATGAATCACTTTCTATGCCATTTCTATCTCTGTAAAACTTCTATGTATTTTTCTGTACTGACTCCCTTATGGCTTATACTTCTTTTATTCTAGCATATATTTTCTCTTTTCCCAAAGATATAATTTACTTTATATCTTTGTTGCTGCTTTTTTCTTTTCCCCACTTTTATTGTTCAAGCCCTTAAATGCATTGGGAGGTAAAATGACTAAATCCTGTTCTTCTTACTCAAGAAATACTTCTTTGTTTTATCTGCTTATTACAAACAAGATTTGATCTTAGCAGTATGTGTTTTACCAAGTGGTAGCAGTCTATGTGCGTACAAACACCGACATGCAGACCTACAGACTTGTGCATTTGTGCAGCAAATTTTCTCACAGAGACCACGACTAAAAAGTAAACAGATATTTTCTGTTTAATCGTGTAATGTCTTATTTATACAATGAGAATTTTAGTTTTAAATATTTAACTTGTTTCTGGATTTTCTCAACTGATGTCCTTTTTTTTTCTGTCTTCACATTTGTTATACATTTCCCTGGTTGAATTCCATTATTAAAAGTCTCACCTTCAAAATAATTTATTCTGTGGTGTATCTGAGAGAAAAGTAGTTTTAAAGATGTCCATTTGATTTGTTTAAAAATTAAAGAGCTGAAATGCGACTTTCAGATAAAACATGATTTTGGAAGCTAAAGCAACAAAGTCATACAAGCAGTCCAGAATAGTAAAGCACCAGTGCATGGTGAATAACTGGTTCTTCTGTTGACAATGTAGAAGATACATACCTGAGTCACATGAATAACCAGACCTGTCAAAGGGAGATAGACAGATAGACACAATAGATGATGCATATAGAAATTTTCAGTTTAAATAATCTAAAAAATCTAAATAGATAAAGCAGAAATTTTGTAGAGACTATAGAGCTTCCAAACTGGTCTCTGTCACCCACAGGTCAGGGCCAGCATAGCCATTGAGGAGTGCTTAACAGTTAAAAGTGCTAGATAATCCGTTTCTGCTGGGTCTGATGATTATGGAAGATTTCATTCTGTCATCTGGTAACTGATCTGAAATAGAAGTGACTTCTCCCATACAGCTTTTAATATGACAAGAAGGAACGCCCAATGAGCTGTCCTCTGTAACTGCAATATTTACACACTGGCTCCAACCACAAAAACTCTGAGTCAAATTGCCTCCATTTTGTGATAGGGCTCTGAAGCAGAGAGTAAAGCTGCTAAGCCCTTGATTAGGACAGGCTTCTTGGTGTGGGCAAGAAGACATATACAGCACACAATCATTTTTCTTCCTGACAGTCCAATATGCCAAGGTTTTTAGTTTTCATAATGCCTTTCTATGAAATAAAATTCTCACATCTTGTTCTGTTTTTATAAATGCATTCTATAAGGCGATGGCTTACATGTAAACTCATTTGTGTATCACTTGCATGTGATTAACACTTAAATTTAGTCTTTGGTAAGCAGAATATTTACATCAAAAAACAGAATGAGATAAAGTAAAATAAGCATTACTTATCCAATAAATATATTTTGCCAGCAGGTCGAGGGAGGTGATTCTGACCCTCTACTCAGCTCTGGTGAGGCCGCACTTGGAGTACTGTGTGCAGTTCTGGGCCCCCCAGTATAAGAAGGACGTG
>JAUBOD010000797.1:413659-428098 GCA_032353885.1 Nothura maculosa
TCAGAGCTGCTCTCCAGCAGGTCGACCCCTAATAGGTACTGGTGCCTGGGGTTATTCCTCCCCAGGTGCAGGACCCTGCACTTGTCCTTATTGAACCTCATGAGGTTCTATATTCAACTGAATTTCCCAAGACTTTTAAAGTAAGTACTTAATTTTAGTTTATTATGACTGAATTTTCTGTTAAACACTAGAACAGGAATATTGAATAATTTTATGTTAGCACTGAGCAAATAGCTTGCAAGAAATATTTTCACTCTTTTTTCATCTCTTTCTTCTCCTGGAGAATTATCTGTAGACAGATTATGATTTTCTTGTGTTAATTCATCATCCAAATGTATGCAATGGCATTTTTTTTCACTCTGTTTTGTCCATAACCTGCTTACAGGCAGAGGTCTGACATTACTGAAAATATGTGCTTTTTGGATTTTTCTTGATGTTGTAATATAACTTGCATGGGTTTTATTTTATTGCATGGGCTCTTACAGTAGGATTTCTGGATATGGAAAAGGCCATAGGATCTGCGTCTCTTAGAGAGTATCATCAACACAGCAGATAAGTAGTCAAGAATCTTTTGAGCAGCAATCAGATATCTAATAGATAACCATGCTTAAAAAAATACTCTGTCCATGCTCTGTCCAAGTGCTCTGTGAAGTACTCTCTCATGTTCATATTGTAGACACATTGATACTCCAGAGGCGATGCTCATATGACATATTTCTTCATTCACAGTCATACAAAAAGTTTCTCAGTTCTTTAGTAGAGCTTTGTGGATGGTATTGTCTATTCTCTAACTGAGTTTGTTTTTTTACTTGTCAGAGATTCCTCTTTTCCAAGTGCAATCCACCTCAATCTTCCTCAAGTCTTACTAGTCTCATTCTTGCTCACATCCATGGCATGCCTCATAAAGCTAAGCATGGTAAATGCACATAACAAAGCTTTATTAGGTGCAAATGGATTTCCTGGGCCCCTAGATCCCAGAGCCCCTGGATTCCTACTAGAAGATACTAGGTAAACCTAATGGACTATTGGTATCATTCTGCAAGGTATGATGATACAAAGGCAATATTCAGAGTCTATCTGCCACAGCTGGATTTGTCATGTAGTTATAAAATTGTATTATATTATCAAAGTTTCTTTATTTTATGTAACAGAGATACTCATCGCTGACAGTGAAAGGATAGTGCCCAGTCTCAGGTACTTGTTTCAAAACTTGTAGTGTTTGCCAACAGCTATTCAAGCTCGAGTCTTTCTTGATTTTGAATGTCTTCAGCATTCATAACTGTTAAGCACATCTAATTTTTTTAGTCATAAACTTACATTCCATTTTGAATACAAAGCAATACAAGAATAAATTAAAACTGTGAACAACTATCTTTGGGCTTGCATCTAAAGTCCACTTAATTCTAATATTTTTTCTTAGAGAAGTTTTATTCTACCTGTATCTGTGACTACCTTCTCTAGTTTTTATTTACACATCTACCTAGACTTTGTGCAATGCCTGCTAGTAATGTGCAAAAACAGTTGTGGTTTCTTCTTGCTTGGCCAGTTTATTATTACTGTGTGTGAATCATCCTTGTTGCTGCCCTTTTAAGACTGTTTCACAAGTTGGCATTTCAACAGTCAACACTCCCAAAACTCAGTTTTGTTTATTGAACCTTTATGCCTGTTCAACTTTTAATGCAACAAGTGATTTATATTCTTCCTACAAGGCTATGCAACATTTTATTTGACTGAGTCAGTTTATGTTTTGCTTCCAGACCTTTAACTTTTGTTTCCAAAGCAGTATATTCGTCAAGCCACTGTTTTTCTCTCTGTGTAGCTGAGGTTATAATTCAGCCCTTGAGAAAAGTCTTTAAGACCTCCCACTAAGTTCACAGGATATTATTACTCCCTAATTTTCAGAGACTCTGCTTCTGCTGCTTAATTTTAAGGAGGGCTTTTTCTAATGAGTTATTTAAGCCTCAGTTTTGAGTAGATGGATAGATGGAGGACAACCTTAACTCCAGAAGAACTGCATCGAAAGAGGGAGAAGGAATCATAAAGCAGGACAAATATAACCTGACAGCAAACATGAGAGTGGGAGGGAGAGTCATCTGGTAAAGCCCTTAATGTGAACACAGATATTATAGAGTGTCAAGGTGATCCTCAGCTTTGCTTTCATTCCTGGTCTCACTCCTTTCTCTTCTGCTGTTGCTCCTTTCCTTTCTCCTTTCTTCTCTTCCACTTGTCTTTTGTGTTATCTTTTGTGTCACAGATGGACTATCCCCCTCTCCTCCCCCCTCACTTCTCCCAGTCCCTTTTTTTCTGCCAAGATCTCACATCTTTCAAATTCTTCACTAAAACCTACTTCATCAGGGAATTTTCACTTCTTATCCAAGCCAGATGCCTTTCTTAGTCTGAATATTTTTCCATATCTTCTCTTGTCTGTCTTAAGACCCGAATATCTGGCAGTTTGGGATTATCAGTAATTTTCTTTCTTGAGAGAGAATAAGAATTCCTTCCAGCTTCAGTATTTTGTTGGAAATAGCCTGAGGGTCCTTCTTTCTTGCTATTGCCATTCAGCAGTTTTCTCCCTCTTTATAAAAAAATAGTGTTCATGTGGAGGAGGGACAGTGTAGATGATGGTAGGCCATGGCATTAAGGACTTGCTTTTCTGCTCTATCTAAAATAGCTTGAAGGATAATTTTCCCAAAACTCTACAAAAATATCTTCTCAGTGAAGCTTTTATTCAAAATTAGAGGTATGTATTCAATAATATTAAAGATACAGAAAGAACATTCAATGCTGCTAGTATTTTATTATATTGTCAATTTTTTATTAGGACATATACTGCCTTAGAGAAGCATAATTTTAAAAATGCACATTTTAATCTAAATAGATTCACTAATTGCTGCTGTCTACCCTTTAAGTGTGGCAAGTTCACTTGATAATTTTTATTCTTTGTGAAATGCTGAACACGACATCATTAACTTTATAAGCACTATTTACACAGAGATCAACTATTGCTCTTCTCATGTTTCATCCTAATAAATAAATTTCACTGCTGTTACTTGGGCATATAACAGGAGCAATATGATGTTGATTCAAGCCTGGAAATAAAGGCCTCCTTAATTACCTCTGTAATATTTGAAGAGCATAAATCCTCATTTATTCAACCCAGATGAATAATCACAAGCCACTGTACTCCTCTGCAGACATATCTTCAATGTTGTTTGAAAGATTCTCCAGAAGATGGATGTATTAAGTCTTTAACGGTAACTTAATAGTAACAGTAACTTAGAACATTCTAAATTGTGAAAGACCTCATAGGTAAGGATCAATTCTGAGAATTTGCTTTATTCCCTGGGAGATTGTGTTAATACCAACAGTTTGTGTGCTCGTGAGGGAAATCCCACCTTATTGTTGATTCTGCAACACTTCTAGCAACCAGGTAGTTGAGGAAAAAAATGTGGCCACATTCTGAAATTCTTCTGTGTTGGATGCAGTCTGAACTGAGTGGCTCTTATTAGATAAAATGAGTTGTGCTTATTTGTTGAAACTGTGGTATGCCTCCTTTAAATATATACCAAATACTTTATGTAAATAGGCACATATTAAGTTCTTTAAACCAAGCAGAAGCCAAAAGATGTGTCTCTTTACATTGGTATCTCTTGGAAACCATTTCACCTCACCAGCAGTTTACATCAAAGCTGTACTTGACTCTGTTGAAATACCTGCGTTTTTCATCTTGTCTGAAAGGTAGCCTTTGCCTTCTGTTGCTCTCTGTTTCTTGCTCATTGTAGACTTTGGACATACTTGTCTGACTCAAAATTATTGCAAAAACGAGAACTTGAAGTCTCTGATATGTGTAATACTTTAATCAGATTTAAATGTTTAAATTGACAAATCAAGAATATTACTAGAGTTTTCTTACAGTAAAAAAAATATTTCAGGCATTGCAAATAATAACAGATACAAATATGTAAGGGACAGAGTCAGTCCTTCCAGTATTCCCATGTACTTACGTACGTTTTTTCAGCTCCTATTCCTTGGGGTACAGTTGAAGACAGTTTTTGCTTATGCTCATAGTAGCAGGTAGAGTAGTCCAAGAGTGCTGTATCTTCAGTCCTATGCTTTAGAAGGACCCAGCTGGTTGGTGAGGACACATTGCCCATGCTGTGTCAGGATGACATCAGACTGCAATTGAGTAGTGCCCTAGGATAGCTGATCATGTGAACCAAATTGCAGTAAGTGGGAATGACTGGGAAAATCACTTCAAAGGTTCACTCTTAATCCAAAATACAATGCAAACTTATACTTACCCTCATTTGGTTTATTTCTCTTCTCTTTTCACTCCAAGAGCAGAAGTTGAAGAAGAATGAAAGATTTATGAAGTCCCATACATCTCATTCTATATACTGCCTTGCATTTTCTTTTAAATGATTAACATTTTATCATATCCAGATTTCCTCTTTTCTCTTTTGATTCAGTCTTCCTTCTTTTCTCTTTTTTATTACTTTATATTTCTTGACGTGGGATGGGGTTTGGGTTTATTTGCCAGCCATGGCTATGAAATCATTTGGAGTCCAAATCAGGGGGATTTGGAGGACTCTGGACACAAATAGTCCTGGAGGTTCATGCAGCACATTGATGATAACTTTTTGACAAAGACTGTGGAGGAGCCAATGAGGAGAGATGGGCTGCTGGACCTTATACTAAGAAGCAGAGAGGGACTTGTTGGAGATGTGAAGGTAGAAGGTAGCCTTGCCTGCCGCAATCACGAACTGGTGGACTTCTAGATCCAATGAGGAGGAAGTAAGACTCTAAGTAGTCTTGCAACTATGGACTTCAGGAGGGCTGACTTTGGCCTCTTCAGGGATCTCCATGGAGGAATCCCATGGGCTAGAGCTCTAGAAGGAAGGGGTGCCCAAGAGAGCTGGTTCGTTTTTAAGCAACACTTCCTCCACGCTCGGGATTGGTGCATCCCTAATAAAAAGAGGTCAGGCAAAGGGGGCAGGAGCGTGGATGAACAGGGACATTCTGGCAAAATTCAACCAGAAGAAAGCAGTATGTAGAATGTGGAAGAAAGGACAGGCCCCTTGGAAGAAACATTGTCAGGGAATGTAGGGATGCGACAAGGAAAGCTAAATCACACTTGGAAAAAAATCTGGGAAGGGATGTTAAAAATAATAAGATCTTCTTCAAATACGTCAATGGCAAAAGGAAAACTGGGGAGAACATGGATGTGCTGGTGAACAGGATGGATGCCTTGGTTACAAAAGACACAGAAAAAGCAGAGTTGCTGAATGTCTTCTGTGCTTCAGTGTTTCCCAAAGGCAGCCCTCTAGAATCCTAGACTATAGAGGCAAGATAAGAAGCCTGGAGAGACAAAGACTTGCCCTGGGTAGAGGAAGAGTGGGTCAGAGATTACTTAGGGTAACCTTATACCAACTAATACATGGGCCCTAATGGGATGCAGCCCAGAGTACTACGTGAGCTAGCGGATGTTATAGCTAAGCACCTTCAAAAGGTCCTGCAGAATGGGGAAGGTGTCTGAGGACTGGAAGAAAGCCAATGTCATGCCAAAGCAACCACAGGCCAGTCATCTTCATCTCCATCCCTGGGAAAATGATGGAACAGCTTATTCTGGTTGTCGTCTCCAAACGTGTGTAAGACAAGAAGGTGCTCAGGAGCAGTCAACGTGGATTCCCCAAGGGGAAATCATGCTTGATTAACCTCATAGCCTTGTATGATGGAATGACTAGCTGGATAGATATGGGCAGAGCGGTGGATGTCATCTGTCTGGGCTTGAGCAAGGCTTTTGACACCGTCCCTCACAGCATCCTCCTGGGCAAGCTCCAGAGGTGTGGGATAGATGAGTGGACAGTGAGGTGGACTGAGAACTGGCTGCGTGGCAGAGCTCACAGGGTGGTGTTGAGTCCAGTTGAAGGCTCGTAGTTACTGGTGTCCCCTAGGGATCCGTCATCCGTCCAGTGCTGTTCAATGTATTCATCAACGACCTGGATGAGGGGACAGAGTGCCACCTCAGCAAGCTTGCTGATAATATGAAAATGGGATGTGTGGCTGATAGCCCAGAGGGATACACTGCTGTTGAGAGGAACTGGGGCAGACTGGACAACTGGGTGATGAGAAACCTCCTGAAGTTCAACAAGGACACGTGCAAGGTCTTTACCTGGGGAGGAATAATCCCAGACACTAAGGGGTTAGTTAGGGACATTAAGGGACTGGAGAATCTATCTTATAAGGAAAGACTAAGCAAACTGGGTATGTTTAGCCTGGAGAAGAGAAGGTTGAGAGGAGACCTGATCAGCTTCTATAAATAACTCAAGGGAGGGAGTGAGGAGGATGAGGTAAGCCTCTTCAGTGGTGGCCAGTGATAGGACTGCAAAGAACAGTGACAAACTGAAACATCAAAAAAGTTCTACAGCAACTTAGGGAAAAATTTCTTGACAGAGTGACAGAGCTTTGGAACAGGCTGCCAAGAGATGTTGTGGAGTCCCCTTCTCTGGAGATGTTCAAACCCACTTGGACACAAAGCTATGCCACATGCTGGAGGTGACCCTGCGAGTGCAGAGGAGTTGGACTACATGATCTCTAAAGGTCCCTTCCAACATTAAGCATTCTATGATTCTCTAATTCTATCAGTCACCTCTTGGAGACTGATAATATGGATGCCTGCAAAGGGACGAGATCTCTGCTCTAATCTCTATGCCAATTTTTAAATTCCATAAAGACAAAACTTGTCTGTTTCCAAAGGAGGCACAGTGTGAAAACCTGAATTTTATTGCAATCTCCTTAAAAATAATAAAATTTGACAGTATATATGCCAAATGAATAAAACTTCCCTTCAACACTATGCATTTAAAATACTATGTTACTTAAAATGTTATAGCATGCTTCTTTTTCTTCTTTTTTTTTCCACTAATGGATAGAGTTCATGTACAAAGGTATATACCTATATACTTCCAGGAGATGAACTTTGGCTCTATGCTTTAGTGTATTTTAGAGAAAATATGACTCTGTCGGCAGTGTCAGCCTGGTTTGCTTGGTGCCTGGAGACCAGTCCCCTGGAAATTATCCAGTGGCTGCTAATGGCATTCTGCCTTTGGAAGTGAATAATGAAAACACAGGAGCTGCACAGGTGCAGGGACTTTAAAGGGTTGCCATCCTCTTGAGGCATGTATTATCTGGATAGGTTCTTTGTTAGTGTGACTGAGGAGAAATGTTGCTAAAGGAAGAGGGTGAAATGAAACAGCTGGACAGCAAGGAGGATGAGGAGGAGGAGAGGGAGGAGTGAGGACTGCATATGAGTGACATAAGCACAGGGAAAATGGAACAATATAAATTAAGGAGACTCCCTTCCCCCACATCCACTTCCCTCCTTTCACTGCCACGCTTTTCTCATTTGTCATCATTAAGACTTTATGATATACTTATCGCTGTAAAGCCCAGTGCTGGCTTTTGGCAAACTGACCTTCTGTTGCTCCTTCTGTTAATATTTTTCCATTTATAATACTGGCAAAGAATTAGGGAGTTTAGTCCCCATATAGCCAATATAATATATTTCTAATGACCAAAACACACTATGGAGACAGTAGTGCTTCCCTGAGCATATAAAGAATGTGCTACCCAGTGATAAATCAATTTAACAGAACAGACTAATAAAAGAGACAATATGAGTTTTTAAGGTGAACTTTAATATTGTATAATATCTTCCAGATTACATTTGTGTAGTACTTAATGTGATGAATAAATTCAGCATTCTAAGAAGTATATCTAGCAGAAATCTATGATATTTTCCAAAGACACAAAAAAGTATCTGCTAGTTAATTATAAGTGCTTTTTTTAAGGCCATAAGAAAAGAAAATGCAAAAAGAAGCTTTTCATCTAGCATTGAGAAGAGCACAAAAATCAAGATATACATGCACAGTGTACTGAAAAAGGAACATTTTTGTAGCACTACAAATAACTTCCAATTGAAATTTAAAAACATCTTTCTTAGTATGAGTTTCAAAATGTTAGCTATGTTTCAGACATTGATTTTGTCCTCTCTCAGCTAATCATATTTTAATTTTCTACATTATTATTTATATTGTTTTAATATAAGCAAGTATCTCACAAGAAAGCAAAAAAGGCTAAGGAATAATTTGAATTAAACTTCTCAGAATTCAGATGGTATTTGCAGAGTCGTTTAGCATTTGTAGATGCTAAATTCAACATCTCAAAGAGCTTTACGAGTTTTTCTGTGGGATTTTGATTGTGACAGTCTTAACTTCTGTATATTCATGAAGGCCGTATTCTCCCCTAGATAAAAGAGAAACAAAAAGCAGTGCTTAGGCTAATGCTTTTTATATGAGTTATGTCCTAGATGGGATTTTCTGTGGTGCTATACAATTGACCAGATGTAGAACAAGTTCTCTAGGCATATTCTTAAGTTGTCTGTGCAGTGAGATTGCTACTGATTGCTTTCTCAAAGTCAATGGTTTCCCATGAAAACTGAGAGACTAATATCATTTCTAGATAGAAGAATGCTATATTTGACCAATTTAGGGCATTTCTAAATTGCACTTCTGACCACCAAATCCAGCATATACCAAGTCTCCACAATCACTTTGAACAAATCCTTTACAAAGGTCTTACTTAGTTGCCAGTTTTCTGATAGAGAACAGGTTTTTATTTCAAGTAGATGAGAGATCATAATTAATCCACTAGAATATCTCTTAGTGAAAAACATTTTAACTCTTACTGATATGTAATTAGCATTATTCCATCTTTAAAAGATGAAACTGCTTGTGTGCCTAGATGTTTTTGTATGACACGGTCGTACAAATTACATTTTCTATTCTATAGAAGAGCAAGTTGCTACAATTTAACACTACCCAATTCCCACAGTAGTCTTACTAAGTACATACGTATGCAGGACAAAGATTGATGCTCAGGACTGCACGGTGTGGGAAAATGTTTAACAAGCTCCTTCTCATACTGTTTTGAAGAGGCTTCTTGCTAATATGTATCGTTCAGTAGTTTACTTCACAGCGATATAATCATTCCAGGAATTATTTAGGGAGTTTGCTTCTGGGATTCTAGATATGCCTTGATACAGTGACTTTCAGATTATTACAGTGTAATTGTTTCACAATTACTTCTTTTTTTGGTGAAATATTGTTTTTAAAATTATTTGCAATTGGAGTGTTAGATAGATCGCACTACATGGGAAAAATAAATCTATTTCCCTATGTTAGAAATAATTTTTTTTGGTTCACTACTTGTGATTATATATCAAACATCAGGAAAAAATATGCATGAAAGCACGACTTCTTTAAAATGCCTTGTTACAGAAAATGGTAATTCTTATTTTGCTATGTTATCATTTTCCTGTTATTTCCTGCAGAAAAATTCAAAAAGTATTTATACAAAGGACATTAATTCAGAATTGATTATCTCCCAATTTTTGGCATTCAGTAAGTGTGATACAGTCCTTGATAGTAATATTCTAAATTATTGTTTTATATATATAAATATATATATTTTTATATATGTTATATATGTTATATATATAGATAAACTATATATATATATACTCTTAAAATATATATAAAAATATATATACTTATGCTGGCATTTTCTAAAGCTCTCAGCACTGGCATAACTTGGTTTCCTTTGAAGTCACTGGAACCTTGCCATCAAGAGCAGATTGAGGCCAGTGATGAGCAAGCATGAAAAATCTAGCCTTTTCTCCCTCTTAAAAGGAAAAATAAAAAAAAGAACAAAAGAGAAAGGAAAAAGCTCTGCTGCATTATTCTATCTCCATATGTATTATTGAATTACATCTAGAATTCAAGAAAATTTTCTTGCATTTGAATTAACAAAAGGGAAAGTTTACATGTTTGGCTATATATTCCTTTCTGTAAAAATAATTTACTAGCTTGTCTCTTTTGACATTCATTAGTGAAAGTATGCTTGTGAATTATAATCCAAAACAAAAATGTAAACAACAACAAAAAAGGAAGACATAATGATATATAATAAACAAACAAACATCTCCTATATTTCATTATAAAATACATTACATAGTCTGCTTGCTAATAAGGATGACAGAATGAATGCAGAAGAAACAAGTCATGATTCAAATTGAAATTGGACTAAACCCTAGATGTTCAAAGTAACTTGTTTTGCTATTCATTTGTGTATACTTCTGTAATACTATTTTGGGAAAAAAGCTGAAAGCTTAAAGACTCAAAGGACTATTTTTGTCATTACTTTTGACCAAGCTGGACAGTACTGGAAAAACATTGTTGTAGCAACTCTACAACTATTTTCTAAATAAAAGATTTAGAAATTGAAGCAAGAAGCTCTTACAATTTGAAAAATTGAGCACTTAATGTTGATTTGACAAACTGTGAATGACGGTATATACATTTTCAAATGTCACTCTATGCAAAACTTGTACAGCATAAGCACAATGATCAGTTTTACATATTACTAAATTACTAAAAACTATTATTTTGAAAGGATGTTTGGATGCAAATAATTTTCTTAATGCTTTAAAAAGGTAGTCTTTGCTTGTTACCATTACTGATACCCCAGAGAAGATCTCAAATTAGGCATCCTGCTCACAAATATTAGAAGTGGGCTTTGGAATTTCATGCTGCAGTTTTTGTAAATCTACACTTAGAAGAGTATTTACTTACAATTCTCGTCCATTTCCTGACATCTTAAATCCTCCGAAAGGACACTGAGCAGACATCGCACTATAGCAATTAACCCTGAAAGAACAGGCAAATAAATTTCCTCTTCTGAAAAAACAGTATTTTTTGACTGTATCACCTATAGGGGTATTCACAAGCTATATATGACTGTATACATTTCAAAAATACATGTAGATCGAGCTTAAGAGAAAAAAATAAGTATTATTCTACTAGATATGAACAGATGTTACCATTGATCAACAAGAGTTTTCAAATGTAGTGACAACCTAATCATTCCACTGATAATTGTGGTAAATCTCCTTCCTAGCTACTGCATCAGCTTTCAAAGCAAAGAGTAGTCATAGTCTTCTGCAGATATGCTTCCCTTACGTAAAGTTAGGATTACATCAATTCATATTTAGGGAATTTCATATGATGCTATTCAGTGGTTTAAATATTCTGTGTTTTTGTTGAGGACAGGAATACATTAATAGGTAGGCTTGTTATTAAAGGAATTTCAGACTGAAGATTTCTAGTATGGAGAGTTTTATTAGAATAAGCATTATAGCATTCAAGCCACTAGCTTGGAAACTTCTTCTCTTTTGCAACACAGAGAAATAAGCGATTCTCTGTTTTCACATCTTGCATATTTTTCTACTCTCTTGCATATCTACTATCTTGCATTCTACACATGTTGATATTTTTCTACTGTTCTACACATCTTGCATATTTTTCTACTCCATTACTTTCAGCAAAGAGATTCTTCTAGTAGTTGAAGATTTCTCGACAGATAAGTTTTGCGTTTCTTTTAATCCTGCTTCCTTATAAAAGAATACTGAGGAGTTAAAATATTAAATGAGGTTTAGAAAATATGTTTGTTTAGGTCACACAAGTGGGCAGGGATTTGTGCTGGCTGCAAGTTCCTTGAGATCTAATATAAATGGGAGACACATTTGGAGTTCAAATGAAACCATCTGTTCTCTGATGTGCTGTGATATCAATACAGAAATACAGGTCTTCTTGCCAGGAGTAGCCGTGACACTTAGTCTGCGCTTCCTCAAAGCTTTCACTCTTGCCTCTCCCTGATTTTCCCTGATACCCTGCAGGAAAGCATCCTGTTTCTGCTTCAGTGCAGTTGGGCAGCTGCTTTGGTTCCTTCTCCTATCTCATATACCTGCCCTGCATCTGCTCCTGTCACCTTGTGCCTGGTCTCATTCTCCTCCATTTCTCTTCCACACTTCTTGCTGACATGTATTACCAAGTATTATTTTAACCACAGGAGGATATTTTGCCCAAGGTAATGGCCAAAGGCTGTCTAAGAATGCTTATTCATATGTAGGGCAAAAATTAGCACTTCAAAATGGGCTGGGCACTCCCACAATCTTTAGTGGAAACCAAAGTCTCACTGGATTCCCTTTTCTTTCTTTTCTTTTAAGCAAGATATGAAGGAGGAAGAATTAAGTCGTTGCTTACCATACTGTTCCAGCCTGAAGAGCAGCTGTAAATGTCATTGCTTTATCAATATCTTTGGTAAAAACTGCTGCTGCTAAACCATAGCTAGTGTTGTTTGCTCTCCTGATAACTTCATCTGTAGTTTTAAACTTCATGATTTGTTGAACAGGTCCAAATATCTATATTAGAAGTGGATTAATATCATTATTAATATTATGAATATTAGCTCACTATTTTGAATAATTTATATTTTATAAAAATATTTCTTTCAGATGGCCCTAATTCATACATTCATTTAGTTACGTTAATGCTTCTTAAAATAATCAGAAGTATCTTCTCTAAACTACAGTTAATTGAAAAAGCACATCTTTTCCCACTCTTTATGTATTAGAGTTATTATCACTGCAAGTACACGCACAACCAGATATAAGCATCAAGTAAAAAGACAATCATGGTTAAGTATTAAACAGGAAAAAGTATTAAACAGGAAAATGCTTCTTCAGAATCAGATTTCTTGATACCTCCTCATCCTGTGCTTTCAGCGAGAAATGTCAATGCTACCACATAGTGTTAGTGTCAGGCAGGGGAAAGTGGCAACTGACACTTCAGATTAGGTTCCTTCCCATATAAACCATACGGATTTTTTCATGTGATTTTACTGAAAACAAATTTTTGATCTAAGTTTCCAACTAGAGTTGCAAGATTGGATTTATATAAATTAGAAACTACTTAACAGGGATTCGTAGTTCAGCATGTGAAAGGTAGAACCTGAATTTGTGAATGAAACTAGGTTTCATTATTCAATAGATGTGAAATAGCATTAGAGGAGCAGTCATGATATTGCTGACCCACATGAAACTAATAAAACTGTGAAGAAACATATCTATGTGCAGTTTCCCATCTGACTTCTTGCTAGATACATATATTATACAGAAGCATAATGGACATCAATTACGGCACAACTGCAGATGCTAAACAAGGTAAATGAACATAAAAACAAACAAACAAACAAAAAACAGAGAGAGAACGCCAAGTTTCTATTCTGCTGACATAATTAATTTTCTCAAGTAAAGCAGCTCTGCACTCCTAACCCTCTCCCCTCCCTCCCAGCTGAAGATTGCTGCCTGGGCAGTGTTCGCTTAGGGCAGGCTCCTTTAACATAGTGCGAGAGCATCTGCAAACTGCAGGAAAATAAAATCTGCATAGGTAAATCTGTGCTTTATTGTCACTGTCACCAAGAGAAATGCTTGTATAGGCACAGCTTAACTCTTTCCTCTTGTTACAACTTCTTTCTGTAGAGCAGTGTCAAAATCCCAAGGGGCATGTGTCCTTATGGGAGGCAATGAACTCGCAGATTTTGACTTCAAGGTTTGTTTCCCTCTTACATGTTACCTCTGGTAAGAGAGACACAGTCCCAACATTAGTATTTCTTATCTCCTATCAGCTTAAGCTGGAGCCTTTTTTGGCAGGCCATTCTCTTTCGCCACTCCCTCACCTCCATGGAGCTGCTCAAGAAATCAAGAAAAGAATTTTAAACCACACCAAGCTAGAAAGAAAGGTTTATTGGGAACATTTTTATGTAGCCACTTGACCTTCTAAATGGATATTTTGTACAGCCATTTAAGGAGACAATCTCAGTGGAAGTACAAACTGCCAAGAATTTATTTACCTCCTCTTTGGCGATGCGCATATCATCAGTTACATTAGAAAACACTGTGGGCTGGATGAAGTAACCTTTGTTTCCCCATGGTCCTCCTCCACATTCCAGTTTGGCTCCTTCTTTTTTCCCACTCTCAATTAGCTCCAGGATTTTTTCAAACTGCTCCTTATCAATCTAAAAGAAAAGATATTGCAGGGTCACTGATAGCATTTATTTTCTAAACCATTAGCTGCACTGCAGCAATGTTCTAGCTTCGTTCAGTTATATGGTTGAAATGAAACAGCTGGAGAGACATAAAAGCACTGTGGTCTTAACTTCCAAAACTTTACAAGCTTTTTTTTTCAGATGGATTAGTAGTCAGAAATTGAGGAATTAAAAGAATCAGCTCTTCTGAGACCCTACTTTCTCCAAAGACCAATAAAAGTGGGAAAAAAGGAGAAAGTGAAAAAAAGGGAGAAGAAAGGGAAAAAATGAGAGGAAAAGAGAAAAAAGAAGAGGAAAATAAAAAAGAAGAGGAAAGGAAAAAAATGAGAAGAAGAGAAAGGAAAAAAAGAAATGAAAGAGGAGGAGGAGAAGCAGGAAAGGGAGGCAGGGGAAGGGGAGAGGAGTCAGGGAAAAGGAAAAGAGAGGAGAGGAGAG
>JAUBOD010000797.1:428772-487734 GCA_032353885.1 Nothura maculosa
AGAGGAGAGGAGAGGAGAGGAGAGGAGAGGAGAGGAGAGGAGAGGAGAGGAGAGGAGAGGAGAGGAGAGGAGAGAGGTCTCTTAAAATAAATATATTCTATACATTCATTACTTATGTTACCTACAAATTTCTTGTTAAAATGAGTATTGCTGGTACTTATTCTCCTGTCATAAAAGAGAGCTTGATGCAGCTAATGGGATTCTTCCACACTTCACTAGGGCCAGTAGAATGACCCTGTTGATTTCTTAGACTGTTTAAAGGAAGTTAGAGAGCAGCAATGACACAATATAACAGAAAATAATTTCTGTTTCCAGTTTACTCTAATATGTTAGTAGAATAGAGATCCGTACATTTGAGCCCTAAAAACATAGACAGAAGCTTGTTTACTGGATGAAGCCAATTCCTGTCACTCACTGACAAATACAGCTTATGATATTTTCATTTTGTCTCTATGTTATAGCAGAACATTTGGTGTTTGACTGGAAAAGCAATATTAGATGGTAGTACAAAGCCTTGCCTTCCTCCAACTCCTTTCAGCTTTAATTGACAAAGAGATAACTGGAAAAATGGCTATAACTTCCTGGAAAGTTCTAAATGGGCCATAGAAATGCATCACTTCCTTTTCTCTCCCCTCCTCTAAATATCAACATGTTACTGCTTCAAGCACACAGGAAAATTTTGTACAAGATCACATTTATATCAAGAAAAAGAAAGATAAAACTTGCTTGTTAGAGACCAGTTTCACAATTTCATTATTCTCTACTTATTCAACCCTTCAAGCACTGGCTCATTAAGATACTTGAGTTTATTTCCAGATCAATAGTTGCTCTTGCACAGAAGCTGCTTCTCCATGGTCACGCTACAACCTTCAGCAATGCTTCATGTGCTTCTTATGCTCTTTTGCCATTTCAGCATAAGGAATAAGTATTACTCTGGTCATAAAATAAAACAAAACTGTTAAAAGGTTTAGGGGAATCCTGGAGACATTTTAGACTAAAGAAAGTTATTCAACAAAAAATATTCTAAAATTTTATTTTTATACGAACATTTATTTTTAGAGATATTTATAAGAATGTAAGTCTTAGTTCCCTGTGCTCCCTTTGTCATAATGCTTTCAAACTATTGCCTCATTGCACACTGAAGACTTAAATTTCTGCTACTCTCATGACCTCTTGTCCGTAAACATCATGGAAAAAATAAAATACCCAGATGATACACTCATTTTATTGTCAGTTTCCCCTTTGTTATTATTATTGCCATTATTTTTCTTAATAATATGCAAATATGTATATATGTGTGTTACTGTTAATTCCAGCATGGCCTTTGACTCTTCCTTGCTGCCCACTCCACTTTGTGCTTCATATGTTAGGGAGGGCAAGTATGGATTTTGAGGGGACTCTATGGGAAGAGGATGCAGTTGTATGCATGACCCATGATAGAAATAGGCAAAGCAGAGCAGGCGAGCTAAAGACAAGCAGATGTATTTAGAGTAATTACCACAGAAGAGAATCTAAACTTCATGGTTAAAATTGGATTAGGAGATCAATGGAGAAAAAAGTAGCTTGCTAGGGAAAATAGAAGAAGAGAAGAAAGGTAAATGTTGAGTCTGATAAAGAAACTCTAATTTCTTTCACCTCTTCTCAGCATTGCTAACTGAATGTTTAATCTTTCATTTTGGTTAATGAAAGCTATTTTTCACTATCAGAGGCTTTTCCCCTTTTCCAGTGTTTGCTTTCTCTCTGATACAGTTCCTGTTTTAATCTGTAAGGATCAAATGAGTGCATAATAATTCTGCCAAGTATATATTCTGTAATAGAAACTGATACATGAATAAGACTGTAAATAAAAACTAATTAAAAAAAAAAAACCCTAATGTAATCCATGGAGCTGTGATAACAATGTTTTCTAATGCTGCATACCTAAATTCATTTCATGGGGCAGCAGTTGGCATAAGATTTTAATAGAGACAGTAAAAAGTACAAAATGATGGCTGTAAATTTTGTAATACTCTAAAATTGAGAGTCTCATAAATAGCATGTTTAGCATGATGGAAAAGGGGAATAGATGCTACTAGCTTTAATTTCTTAAAATTGCTTGCTTACAGTGGTACTATTTGAATACAATATAATTAGCACACTCTGATATAGGTGATTGAACTTGCAGTTTTTTACTTATGATATCTGAGCATTCTCAAGGTGTTTTAAATTCTGTACCATTGTCCCCCCAAAAAAAATGAACTTGAAAATATCAAATCTTACCTATAGACCTATGATGGTGGCACTAATGACTAGAACTCTGCTTTCTTCCTTCTGGTCCTTCAGGCTAACAATTATACAACTGTACTTAGGCATAATACTAATAAAACAAAATTATAAGTATGCTAAACCATGATGCCTTATCCAAATTTTATTAGAAATAGGCAATATAACTTACTTGTGGGCCTTGCTGTACCCCAGGCAACAGAGGATTCCCAAGGTTGTACTTCTTTGCTCGCTCAATGCTTCGGCGAACAAACTCATTGTAAATAGGCTCTTCAACAAAAATCCTAGATGCTGCAATACAGCACTGTCCCTGGTGGTAGAACAGACCCATATGTGCATATTCCACAGCGGAATCCACTGCAATGAAATAGAGTTCATCATAAGCTTGAATAACCATATTGCAAGTTCTTTATCACAGAATCAGAGAGTGATTGAAGTTGGAAGGGACATGGGGAGATCATCTAGCCAAACTCTCTGTACTAGCAGGGGCACCTAGAGCACACTGGATAGGATCACATCCAGGCTGTCTGGAATATCTCCAGAGACATTATAGACACTCTGGGCAACCTATTCCAGTGCTCTATCACTCAGAGTCAAGAAGCTTTCCCTCAAATTCCAATAGAACTTCGTATGTTTCAATTTGTTATCTTATCCTCTTGTCTAGCCACTCCCGAAAAGAGTCTGGCTCCATCCTCTTTACATACTCCCTTAAGATATTTGTATAAAATGGATAGGATTAATCATCTTTTGTCATGCTACCCCATTTCCTTTTTTGGCACGTTGTAACACAGATATTCGTCTTTTTAGTGATGTCCAAAGTTACTCTCATTTGTTACGCTCAGCATGACAAATGTCACATAAAATATTGATTCAACATTAACTACTCCATTGGCAGTATTAAAAGGAAGATTCAGCTGGGAAGTCACTATGCCTATATAATATACATCTAGAGGGTTTTTTTAATAACTTCACATTGAATTAGAATGATAAATATTTACGATGAGTATTGGTATATTGTTAGGAGTTCTCATAAATCATTGGATTACCTATTTATGTTGGCAATCTAAGTTAAAAATATGTGACATTACTAGAAAATAATTTTAGTCTATTTAAAGACTATTTTTCAACACAGAACAGAAAAAAAATAGGACTTATTCTGTTTATAAAATAAAAGCACTACTAACAGTCTGCATCTGCAAATATCACCATGGGACTTTTCCCTCCAAGTTCCAGTGTAACTCTCTTCAGATTACTCTTTCCTGCTGCTTCTTTGATTAGCTTGCCAACCTAAAATAGAGGACAATTTCATTTCAAAAATTTATTATGACCTCCATAAATACTTTTCTGACTTTTCTCAGTTTGCAATTGTCCACTGTTATAGTTACTTTAGAAACAGAGCAAAACAAATAAACAAACAAACAAATGAGAGAGTAGACTTGGAAGTGAAGAGCCAAGATGACAATGAATCACAAGCTAGGATTGCTTCCTAAAATGCTCTCCCCTTGGACATTCTCATACCAAAAGATATTTAGTGTTTGCTTGACACCACTATTCTACTTTCTCACATCTGTAATCTGAAGTAGACACTGATTTCTGCTCTGTAAATTCCTTCCATTAAGTGACATTTCTCAATAGTTGATTAAACTCTTTCATCCACAAAGTACATGAGAGAACATAGAGATACCTATCCCACCCGCATGGCCTACTCTGTATCTCTCAACATTGAAAAAGAGGTCTGAGAGATCCAGAGGAAATGAGCAGAGTTTGACAACACTCCCATTTCTTTACATAAATAGTGTAATTAAAAGAATGTGTTTCTATGCATTGTCCTGGAATAAAAACAACATGTACTTCATTACGAGGGGCAAATGTTCTCACAGGGACCAGTGTGTATTTCCATGTTTTCTTCCCTGTGCTTGCCTTCCATGTTTTGGGACATCCCTCCTTTCTTTCTGGCTGGTAAATTGCTCATTCAGATGGAGAGAATTACCAACACAGTCTCCAGATATTTCCTATGTGTTCCACATGGCATTGGAGGTAAGAAGGTTCTCTGGAAGCACTAGGGATTTCAGCTGTTAATGTATTCTGGGAAAACCACAGTATATTTCTCAATGGTTACACTTTTGGGTAGTTTTCCTACTACTGTAGTCATGAGGGTTTCTGAGAATAAATGTAACATGCATTCAGTGTGTACTGACCCTTGACAAGAAGCAGTGGTCTTCATCTTTAAAGCCTGCATTCAGACCAGCTAGCAACCCTTCTACATATAGCATACATGTAGTATAGAATAATGCTCTGCATTAAGTGTGTAGTTACAAAATGTCTGCATTGAGAAATATTTAATCCTATGGATGATGTTTTTTAAAAAGAAGCCTAAGAAAAAAAACAGTGACCTTCCTTTACATTATTAAACTCATACAGATTGAAATACACTGCAAAGACTGTGCAAAGGAAAACCAGTGCTATTCAAATACCAAAAGTCATAACCTAATCAGGACTAGAAATGAGATTTCTGGAAGTACCTTCTATCAGGCTTTTGTTATATTTGAATGGAGTGCAACTTGTATCACTTTTACATTCATAAGATCAACCATTCTTATACAAAAATAAAGTTGAAAAAAAAATATGAAAATGTTTTCTTTTTTAAAAGACAAAACTTAAGATAGCATTGGTATACTAAAATTGATTGTATTTCATGAAGTGCTTTTGTTTGCAGGGCTTTCCTACAATACAAACATTGTTTAAATATGTTTGAAGTTAATAATAACTAACAAATCATTAAGTAGACTTTGTTTAACAAATCAGCAGCCAAATGAAAGAAAAAGTTAAAATAGTTACACAGAACAAGTTAGACATTAAATCATTACTGGGAATCGGGGGGGCAAAGTTCCTGCTTATGCTTTCCTACATTCTTTATAATACCTCTGTAGAGCCTGTGAAAGCCACTTTGTCTATATCCATGTGGTGAGAAATTGCTGCTCCAGCAGTGGGTCCAAAGCCAGGCACAATGTTCACAACTCCTGGTGGAAATCCAGCCTAAATAGGAAGAGAGAAACCCATAAGTTGAGGAAGTAATAATGATTAGAAAGTATGTTTTCTAACTGTATTATTTCTCTTTTCATTTCCCCATTTACTTTTTTTTCATATTGTCTTTCTCCATCTTTATCTTTTAGGCCATCAAATGTGCCATTTAAAATGAAATTTCTATTTTTTTTTTCAGTGCCATTTCCAGTGCTAACAAATACATATTTTTTTCTTTTTTCCTTTAGCTTGATGTGTAAAGAAAAAGATTGTTTTGTTTCCTGTAGGCTTCATTAGTACTTTTCAAATCATTCTCTTTGCTTGCTGTCTTCTGATCATTGTTCTTCCAGTTAGATGACAGTTCATTTATTAGTGTTTAGATTATTTAATTAAGGATTATTAATTCTGCTAATAATATGAAATTGAAATTCCATTATGAAAAATGATGGAAGTGGAATTCTAAATTAAATGGCTGTGTTTCTATTTATGGAGCTGGTTTGAAAGGTACAGTGTGACAGTTAACAGTACAAAAGAAGGCAGATTTGGTTAACAGCCATGTAAAGGGTGGCTACCTGGCACATCTGCCCTTCTAGCACCTTGCAAACTTTCTTTTTAAAGATGGTCTTCCTATGAGACAAATAAAACTCATTGTTTGCAGGTAATTCTGTATTTGATATGCTCCATTCACAGACAAAAATAAATTATTTTTCTTCTGTTAGCTCAAATTCTTCTGAATATGTGAGGTACAGCTGGATTTTCTCCCCAATTATAAACCAACTATAGGATCTCATGATCCTTAGAAGGAGAGTCAGCATAGAGTTACAGCTTCAAAAATACACATCTCCTTTATTATCACTTAAATGAGTTGCTTTTTAGAGTTATATAGGTCTTTGGAGTAACATACCTGAATTCTATTTTCATTTCTTTGCTGATGCTCATATGTATATGTTTACATATATTTTTATATATGTAATATTCTGTATTATTAATGTATTTCTGTCCTAGCAATGGTAGTTACCCAGAGGATTGTGTTCTGATTCATTCCATCTATTGTTTTATGCTCATTTAACAGTTCAGATCAGTGTCTATTAAACCATGATGCTCTTTGCAGTGTACTTTATCTGATATGGACAAATAGTTTCTAGAGAAAAATAAGGAGGACAGCCTCCATGCAGGGCATGTGTGGAGGGGAGGTGAGAGCTACGTCATGCCTCCTCTATTTAGACATTTATTCTCTGTGTCAGTAGAAGAAACTATTATCTTCATATCAAAGGAGCTTCGCAAGGTCTGTTAACAAGGATACTGTGAATTACCAGCTGTGACTGTATTTATTTTCTTATCCAGATACTTGAAAAGTATAAGATTAAATTTGCTCATCTTTTCAGTAGAACTAGAAAACTACTAAAGTGATCACTGAATTTTTGATCTCTAGCAAGGATTTAGGCTCCCACTTTATTTGGGTAGTTCAGATGTAAACTCAGCTAGATTTTGGTAAATAAATCTTGAGTCAACTGTTGAGGTAAGTATTTGCCTTTAATTGGAGGCCCACAATTATGTGCAAGGAACACACAAGATGTCTGCCAGTTAATCTGCTAAGGACATTTAACCCTGACATATTTATTTTTTTCATTCAGCTGATCACTGAAGAGGCAAAACGTGGATTATCTCTTATCTTTTATGGTAGCCAGTCATTGTAACTGCCTAAAAGCCCTCAGTTTGAATGCAGTTTTGACTACATTCCCAGTTAGTAGCTCTCCTTTCAAGAAGTTATATGAGATTTATGACAGAACTGAGTAATCTTCCATTTTAATGGAGTAATCTTGCTTTTCTATAGAAATATACTTTTTATACTGCCTAAAAATATTAGTCAGTATTCAGACACCTCTGAATATTTTTAAAAACCATCCCTTCCCCCTCAATATTTTTAACTCCTGTGTAATGTATTAAGATCAGGATCTGATTTCTTCATAAAATTTACTCATTTCACACTCCTGTTCTTTGTGCCAACTATCAGTTGGTGCACTCTGCAGCTTGGGAGGATTTCATCATGCAGAAATGTGCTAAGTCATGGCCATTAGCACATTGGAAGGTCACTGAGCTTGCAGTTATTGACATCCACACCAACTCCTCAAACACATGAGCTTACATTTATTGATGTTATAGGGAGGCAGGATAGCTAAATTATTTCACTGATATTCTCTGCTTGTTTGCTGGGTTGGGTACAATAATCAAGTTTGCTTTGGAGCAATGGAGAAAGTACTTTGCTCCATGCACTCAGAAGCACGAGGTGTGTATTTTTCCCAGATTCTATATGAAGGGACATCATGAGTTTGGCAGCAGCTGCACAGTTTAAGGGAGTTCATGAGTTTGGCAGCATTAGGGCAGTGTAACCATTAACTCATAAGGATGAAATATGTGTTCAGTTAGCATAATAATAATGATAATTAACTGTACAAACATGTCCCTTTCTTTGATAACTATGCTAATAAAGTCACTGCCACCCATCTCTAAAAATCCTTTCCTTGAGTCTTTGTTTGCTTTTGACTTTGAAAGATATGGTACTTTTGTAATACACATAAGTTTGCCAAGGAATGGAGTATACTGAATTGCTATTGTGGGTTTTTTTTTTCTGTTGGGACTAGGCTGAAAGATATTCATGCTTTCGCCCTGGTTTTGCTTCACTGCTTTACAGCAAGGCGAGTTCCACAGTGCAAGGCTAGACATGCAATGTGAAGTACTTGCACAGGGCAGACAGGCTTAAATTACCTCTGTGGCATTTCAGCCAAAGTATTCTCTTACATTTCTGAGAAGTGCAAAAACTTGGCTGTTACCAACTTACCTCTTTAATTAAAGATCCCATGTAAAGGGCACTCAGTGGAGTTTGTTCTGCTGGTTTGACAACCACTGTGTTTCCACAACAAAGGGCAGGGGCGATCTTCCAGACAAACATAACCAATGGGAAGTTCCACTGAAAGACACATGAGAAGGTGTATCCTGTTTCTAATACATCACCAAATTGTCTTTGTTTTTTTTCTGCAATAATAACATGAATTGTCAACTGGATGGTTGAACTATTTGTTGAATTCTTTTCAGTGTAAAGATATTTTGGAAAAGCAACTAGCAAGCAGTGTTATACAAAGGCAGCGATTTTTGTATATATGAGTCTAGGGAATCCAAAGGAGTAGTTAAAAGCTCAAGAGACAATAACAGTATGCCTCTAAAGAGCTTGACAAAAAGTTGCTCATTAGCGGTGAATTTGGGTGCTTTCCTATCTTCTTTATTAAATAATCATACTCGTTAACAATTCAGCCTTCTAAGGAGTATAAGGTAATAATTTGTAACACTGCCCCTGCCCTCTTTCCCCGCTATTTCATTCTCTGTTGCAGGCTACAGAATGCATGACTGCTTGGCCCCATATTCAGCCATATGCCTGACACAACCATGCACGACCAAGCACAGCCTAATTATTTCTGCCCCTTTGAGAACAGCAATAGTGGCTTTGGAAGTGCTGAGCTCATGAACTTCACTCTCAGAGACAGACTGTCTATATCTAAGAGAAAAGGGTAAAATGTTGTTTATGCTTACCTATTGTGCAAGAAAAGCTTGAAGAAATGCATATATACTGTTCTTTTTTATTTTTACCTCATTACAACCCTCCTCCCTCCCAAAATAACAAAAGCACCAACTAGCACAAAGTACAGAGTTTCCTAAGCCTTCTTGAGTGAAGTAGAATTATGCAAGCAGAAGCGAAAAGCAGAGCTAGTTGAAGTGTTTTTCAACATTCAGCACATAATCCTCCAAGTTATTATTTATATAAAAATACCTCCAACTTGATGGATTCATGTTTCAACTGAGAGTAGCAAAATACACTTGGAAGTCCTTGAATATTTTATAAGGGCAGACAGTGTTTGAACTAACAGCTGATGCTTATACTAGAAGGCTACAATTTTACTTAAAGCCACTATATCTAATGAGTCTAGTTCATTAGCATATCTTGGCTCAGAGTGCTTTGCTCAAAGTAAATCTTGCCTGATTTACAAGGAAACCCAGAATAGCAGCTCTATTCCAGTGATGATCTCAAAATATATGTAGTGGTTTAAGGAGAGGTGGAATCTCCAAGCTCAACTGAAAGACATTGGGAACACACATGGGAACCACAGGTCTGTGCCGACCTTGTGGACAAGCTATTTCAAAAACTAATAGGCTGTCAAACAGGTCAGGTCAGGCAGTGCACACCCTGCCATGTGCACAGCGGCAAGTGGATTAAGAGTGTGTAATATAACTATAAAAAATAATAGCTATTCTCATAGGAACCCATCAAACCTGCAGACATCTTGCCAAAGCATCTCAGAGTGAGTTGATCAGTACAAGGGGTACTAGGTGTTCAGATTCAGACAGTCCTTTCGACTTCATTTAGACCAAACAAATCTGAGAATTTTGACACTCTGAATGGGAGCTGGAGAGCTCAAAATCACCAAGCTTTGAATGCATTCTTTATGTTGCTACATGTACCGTCAACCATTTTAGTCATAATAAGAAAAGATTCCAGTGGGCCAGGTGCTGTTACAAAACACAACTGGAGACTTTCCATGTTCTAAAGATCATATGTTCCTTGCAGTGTGTAAATATTCACCTCTCCTATTGGTTTATTCCTAAGCTTTTCAGTTTCTGTGGAATGCTTACCTGTCTTTTGAAGCAGTCTGTATGTCAATCTTTTGATATATATCTATATACCTATATATCTATATCTATATATATCTATATCTATCTATCTATATCTATCTATCTATATATTTTGCATTGACAGGGAAGGAAAAGCAAGGGTAGGCAGGTGAGAATTTTTCAAAATGTCACTTAACAAATTTTGTAGAATACTCAAGATAGTCTCTAATTTATAGAATCAGAGAAGTTCTGACTGGTAATGTTTCTCATATCCATTTGCACAGAAAAAATTTCAAAAGCAAGTCCATTTACAGTAGGAATATTTGAATTGATAAATGGCTCCAACTTACAGGAATAATTTGACCACAAACACCAATGGGCTCATGTCGTGTAAATGTAAAAAAGTTTCCGTCTAGAGGGAAAGAAATAAATCAAACACTGAGACAAAGCATTTCACAGAAACAGTTAAAAAAATAAAGAAGATACACTTGAATTCCAATCTTAGCTGCATACTATTTTTACTTATAAGTGACATTTTCAAAATTTTAACTATGCATCAACAACCAAAAAGTACATCTGGATTCAATCTCTACTTTGTAGAGATAGCTCAAGCTCATAGCTTCAAGGTCTGATTCTGTCAGTCTTACTGACTTGCTGCAATGGTAGCCCTGCTTCTCAGTATGGAATGCACGTTCACCAATGAGCATTTGTCATTTCTTTTTTCTTCTACCACCTTTTTTGAAAGTACTTTTTTAAAAGCTACTTGCAATCCTAGATACATATCAGACATTTTTTAATATTAGATCTTAGCTTAAATCAAATCCATTAAGTCTCTTTGTTTCAAATAAACATGTGTTCCATTAAGCCTAGTCCAGGGATCTGTGTGATGCAAAAAGTTGAAGGTATTTATCACTGTAGTTTTTCTTAATTCCTTCTTTATTACCATTCATTTTTTCTCTTTTTCTTCCTGAGAGAAGGCAGTTAAACACAACGTTTTCATAGAGCTAGTTAATGGGAAAATGGAACAGAATGGAATTCCAGCAAAATAAGGGAATGTTTCCTCATTTCAATCTGTTGAATTCTTCCTAATTCATTATCTGATAACTGAATCAAATATTATTACTTATGCTGGTCTTATTCTTAATGAGCAAATACCTGGCTTACATTATTATACCATCATATAAGCTATACTTTGCCATGTAAAAGAAACTTATTAGAGCTTATTGATGCATCTACAGGCTATCACCTTGCTTGTAATTATTTATTAGAGGTATATATTTTTAAAATAAACAAATCTGAACAATGACATTAAATGTGCAAAAAAAACATGATAGCTTCAGTTAACATATACTTAAATCTGTAAAACATATTCTTCTGGAAGGAGGTTTTTTTTCTTAAAAACAAATCATATGGCTTTGGTTTTGTATTTTGTTCTCTCAAAATTACTTACCCATTGGCACAGTACGACCATGGTTTTTATCAGCCCACCCTGCACAGTAGCGTAATGTCCTAATACAGGCACCTAAATCCATTAGGTAGGCAGTGGAAAACAGTTTTCCACCATCAATGGATTCCATTGTCTGCAGGAAACAACAATTGAGAAATTAATATCAAATATTGATATTATTGATTCTTAAAGATAATATTGATTATTACATCAGTAATTCATAATTTAGATTTCAGTTGTTCAATATTTCAGCTTTATTACAGTAATCTAAAACACCGAATCTTCTCTGAGGAAGAACAAATTCTAGAAGATATCCAAGTCGGCAACTTACAAAAGGGAAATATTCTTAAAGGTTTACTATGGCAATCTATGCATTTAATCTGGTCATGGCACAGTTGAAAAAATGAAAATATTAAATTTCTCCCAGATGAATCAGAGAAACTTTTCTGGTTTAATCTACATATTCTACAAGTATAGGTGGAATGATCTACAGCCTGGAGTGTATCTATTTGCTGATGCAACTAAAATGATTGCTCATCATCACTCTATGTGCTTTTTGCTCTGACATCTAAGGTAGATAGTAACTTCTTGAAATGATTGTTACATTTCTGTACGGTGATGTGCTTTTTAATTTTCAAAAGACATCTAAGATCATTAAGAAACTTTAAGGGACTGTGAGGTATCAAGAAAAATAAACATTTATATAGAAGGTACTTTTTATGTTGGCTAGATTAGTTCTAATTTAGTGAACTAACTAGAAAATAGGAAGCCATCTTTCTGTATATATTAAACATTAACTAGTAAAATAATAATCTGCAAATGTCTATCTCTAATTTTTTTCATTTAATTTTGTTCCAGATTTTCCCAGCACAGAAGTATGGAGGACATTCAATTTGGTGGACAAGCCTGTGAGGATGCTTGACAAGTTAATCCCTACTTCTAGTTCCAAGACCCAGTAAAATCTTGGAATATTATTTTCTTTTGATGTTTAGTTTTTAATCTAGCTAAGATTTCTTAAAGTTTGAGCTGAGTCTACAGTATTGCAGAGATTCTGTTTCATCTAAGTATTCCCCAAATTGTCCATAATTTTACTTAAGTGAAAGGGACTGCAGGAAGATAATAGACCAAAAGGAGATGTCAGCAATGCTGGCTGGTTTTTGGTAGCAAGGAACTGATTAAATTAAATATACCCTTTCCACTTAAGGTGGTAATCCAGCCCTGAATTGTTTACATTGTCTTTGGCCATAGGAGAAAATTTTTCTACGGCCCTAAACTTATGAACTCTGAACAACCCAGGGAAACTTTAGAAACAAAAAACAAATTTGCAGTTTTAAACCTGACAGATAGATTACAGATTACCAAACAACTAATGCATTTCTACTTTAAACATTGTGAATTTGTGCACAGATGGCAAGTAGTGCTGTTGCTAAGAGTTGTATAATGGGTGTGCTGACAGACAGGAGCTGACAAGGATAGGAAGTTTACCTCCACCCAGTCCAGTGTTTCTTCTTCTAGTGGATAATTTGTATTATTTTTGGTCTGTATTTTTCACTCATTGCCAGGTACAAATTGGAATTAATGAAGGAATAGTAATAAAAACATATAGATACCTCTATATATACTCATGAATTCAAGGTTTTTACCTAGGTGTGACTTGTTTCTTCTGTAACTATGGGACCTTTGAGCCAAGATCCAGAGCTGATATTCAGCTTTTGAGTCAGGTCTTGATTTTGCCAAGAATTAAGTCTGTGTTAAATGTTAATGTATCCTTAACAATCAACAGTTAAAACTGAATTGATTGTTGGGAGCTTAATCATTCTCTCAAAGTTGACCAAACACTTAAGTACTTTGTAGTCGGGCCTTAGAGGACCCGAGGATAAGCTGTTTTGATGAGGTCCATTTGCAATACAGAGGAAAATCAAGTACTGAGAGAGCCTGAGTTTCCAATGAGTACCAAATTATCCTTGCTCATACCTTCTGCTGTAAAAGTCAGGGCATGGTGTGTTTTTTTTGATTGATTTATTTTTTTTTTCACATATTATACTTACTGCAAGAGTTAGCCGATCTCTTTCAACTAGATCAGCTAGTTTGTTCAAGAGTCTTCCTCTTTCTGAAGCATCCATTGTTCGCCAGGTGGAACCAAGTTCAAAAGCCTTTCTGGCTGCTTTAACAGCCTTGTCTACATCAGCCTGTGGGGAAAAGAGGGCAACTTTTACGATCAATATTTGAATCTGTGACCTAGTTTTTAATTATGCAAGATGTTTTCCAGAATGAGACACTTATCACACTGAAAAAATATAATCTAATCAAAATTAGTATAATAAATTTGTAGTAGTAAACTGGATGCATATATTACTTTTCGTTTTGAAGATTTTTGCTGCCATTTCAGCAATATGAAGTTGTATGAGAAACAGATGGGTTCTGAAAGCTCCTAAAACAAAACATACTAAGGAACTCTATTTTTAGGTTAAGTTTTTCAAACTTGTCCACTTTTTAGCATCCATAATTGGGGATGTACCCAAAAGTAGCGTTGCTCCTGCAAATTAAACTCTATCATATACAAGGACATTTTTAGAAATCCAAAATAATCTAAAAATATCTGCTGGTGTGATGAAGACTTGTTTAGAAAAATCTGTTCCATAGAATGTTTTGTAGCATGAGCACAAATATATTACTGGGAAAAATAAATCATTGCATTTGCATTTGAAGATGCTAAAGAAAATAAAAATTCAAAGTAATATGAGAACTTGACTAGATGACTGAGTTTAAAATGCAATGTTGAAGCACTTTGAATATTGTCTATTTATTAAAGAGGTTAATTTTTCAGACTACCAATGTTTTTAACAACATAATTTATTATTTATTAGTTTACTTTTCCTGTAGGGAAGAAAAATATATGACACTTTTGGTATGTGAGTGTGCTACAGAATATAAAACTCAGTTAAAAATCTCCTGAAAAATGGCTTTCAATCTTTAAATTTTCTGTATTTAATGAAACTTGTAAAAGCTTACCTAGCAAAACAAAAAAGAAGTTTATTACAGTTTTTAAAAAAAAATTTTTAAAAGAAAAAAATGACAGAAATATATCTGTGGCACATTTTCTTAAGCAATTTTCTTGCATTCTTTGAAGGATTTCTTTGGAAATTTTCTGTATTACAAGTTGCAAGAATCCCCTTTATGTAAATCACTATCAAGGTGGACTAAGTCAGCAAAGTTGGCTAAGTCAATTCTTTTAAAATGTGACTCAGGGTTAGAACTTTTAACTGATGTTGATAACCAATAATTAATTCTTCTGAAGGAAGAAAAAAAAGCCGCATATCTTGCCTTGGAAAATCTCAAGCCAGTACATATCTCCAGGTCTGGAGATCCTTCAGAAATTTTTCTGCTTATAAAGGCAGGAAATCTGGGAAAGGAAGCATCAGAAGGATCCACTAGCTTAGTCATCATTGAACAGTAGTTCTTTCCAGTCAGTTATGAAATCAACCAGATTAAGGATTGCTTGTGTTTTGAACTGTCAGAGTTTCATCAAATAACTCACCACTTCTGTGTGGTCCAGAAAACATTCAATTAATAATTATTTCAAACTTGCATTTTTTTTTATATTTAACTATTGTAAACATTCTGAAGTTGTTCAATACAACAGTTTATGTGTATAATTGGGCCTGTAACATTTTGCATTTGTAAGTACTGAGTGAAAGAACAACCTAAGAAATGAACGATGTAAATTAAAACTAAATACAGTGTCACATTTTCATTCTACACAGGTAGGAATAGTTAATAATCAAGGGAAAATATTTTAAACTAGTTAAATACTGTGAATATAAAGTAAGCAAAGAATTTTTCCTCAACTACACAAAATTAAATTTAGGTATATAAATCAACACTGAGAGAATTGAGACAAGGAGTGTCTTGCAGATCTAGTCACTTTAGTATATTTTTATAGATATTTTTATGTTACCTTACTGACCATTTGTTAAACAAAGTGTAGCCCTCCTTTATTATTAGCAGAGGCCTACAGGATTAGTGAATGTAGCTTGAAAGAGCCATCAAACTGAAAGGAAAACAGTTCCCACCCACATATGTGTCTGTGCTTTGTAATCTCCACTTGTTTTTTTCAAATACCACTTCAAGGCAGTGTACAGCCCTTTGTCAACTCTATTGTACACACAAATTAAATTCCTAAAATCTCTTGGCTCATTATCTAAAGACTAGGCTCTAGAATATTAGCTTCACAATGACTGTGTAATTTACTAGATTTGTACATTTCACTTGGCAATTTAGTGAATAGCAGTTGTCATTGCACATTAGTTTGCAAAATTATTGGAGAGAAACAAACCTGTGTGTCGAACAGTATTATCTCTTTATTTAACGAGTTGTTAGAATGAAAGCTATGAGTCCTGAATGTTAAGTGAACAGTTGCAGGTCACGAGTAATTTAATTTAAGATGATCAAATATCAAGGCAATCTGATTTGCAGTGTAATTTGATTTTCAAAGACTTAAATGAGAAAAGGTAGAGGGGTAATATTTTACATGAAAAACAATTATGATACTAGTGTGATACAATTCAGTGTTTAACAGCATGTTTAACTGATTCTTGTCTGAAGGCAGAAAGAGTCTGAAAATCTTGAGACTAAGCTCTAGACACACAGATGGCAAGAACTAAAGAAAACCAAGAATGAGACACTACAAGATTCACTTGCAGATATGAGAGGTAATAGAAAACCAGATTTATTCCCTTTTTTATTTATCTTTTGGAGAGTAGAATGTTTTTTAAAAAGTCTTCATTATGAGTTTATTAATACTGGCTGCATACATAATTTCTGTTGACAGATAGAATTTGGGCCAAAGTTTATCAGAAGATCCATGATGAAATTACAAATCAAGTAATTGAGATTCAATGGGCACTGATAGTTGAATTCCCTAAAAAGCAAACAAACAAACAAAAAGTAGGGAATATATTCGTACAGGGAATAAAAATCTTGTGAAAGAGATTTTGTTGTATTGGCAATAATTTTTTTTGGTAAACTCGTAAGATAGACATAGTGCTTATAGGCCTACAATTCTTATGAGTAAGGACTTTACCATGAAACTATTTTGTTACTAAATATAAAACAGATTCTTTAAACAAATATTCAGGCTTCTTCATCAAAAAAGAGCCCAAATGAAAACAAATAGAATGTCAGATATCATTTTGTGGAAAATGTGAGCAAATTTTGTGCTCCTGCACATGACAGTTTATCCATGGTGGGAAAGCGTAGAAAAGCAAATAAATATTTGCACGAACTAAATCATTAATTATAACAAGAGTATTATTTTCAAGCCTAGCTAGCAGTTTTTTTATAGCTGTCAACTAGAAAAAGAACACTCTCTTCTCAGACTTACTTCCTAAGAGTTTATCCAGAAAATGTCTTTGGTCATCATTTTTGAAACTGTTTAAGCTGCAGTGTCTGCTCTTTTTAAACAACTAACCCCTACGTGATAACATGCATTTAAATTATATTGTTCCACTAAGCAAACACTTTGGAAATGAAATTTAGCTAAAATAATGAGAATATATAGCTGCTTATTTGAATTAGAGTTTTGATTAAAGTATGTTTTATTAAAGTATTGATTAAGGGGTGTTTATCTTTAATTTTTCACAAATAATTTTTATATATGTCAGAATGACATATATAGCTTATAGCTATTGCTATAGCTTATAGCTATCAACAATTGTCTTTAGGTCTCTTCTCAGATTTGTCAGTTTAGTACGCAGTCAGGTAGCCTACATCTTCAGAGTGACCATGTTCCAATAAGCTTTTTGGAAAATTACCTTGTTGAAGGCAACAGCGGTGAGATGATATAAGTTCACAACTGATAATATGGATAGTAATATTCCCATTAACATTTTCTAAGAGTTTGCCTACTTAGGAAAACACCACAGTTTTTTTGCTTTTTGGTAATGAAATATAATATGTGTTATGCATAGATTACATGACTCTTTTTTTGAAGACAGATGAAAAAATTGCTAAAAGGATATTAAAGTGACAAAATGCACTGATCAATGATGATAGATATTGCAGTGTTTTTCATAATTTTCTTCAGATATGTAAGGTCCTCCATGTAGATCAGTTTTATATTTTACATACAATATTAAGTTTTAGCGAAAAAGCTAAGAAATATGCCTGTGGAATTTACTTAGAAAAGAGTACATATATCTCCAACCAATGAAATATTATTCATGAACAAAAAAGGATATTGCTTTCCTGCTATTAAGGTACAGAATTATATTTAAAGTAAAGATTAAAAAGAAGAAAGAGCCCCCACCTTATCACCTTCTTCGATATCGCAGATTTTCTCTTCAGTTGCAGGGTTAAAAACTGCAAATTTTTTACCACTGACTGAGTCATGCCACTCATTGTTTATAAAAATCTGTAAAGGATAAAATATAATATAATGTTATTAGTAACATGTGATCTATTATCTATTTTAATGATTAAATCTATTGTTCACAATCAAAAGTTTTCTGGTTAGTAACTGAATGCAAATGGAATGCCTATATACATTATTCTGAAGAAATTAGTTCTCACATAGTCAATTAACCAAGAACAGCTTTTTTAAAATTAACTTCTTAGAGACAAGTCACTTCTCCACAAGTCATTTTCCTTTCTTTCCTCTTACAGAAAGATATTAATAGAATTCCTTCCTCTGTCAAATCATGGTCTATCAAGTGCAGGGAAGATATGGTCCTATGAAGTGACCTGTATGAAATTATCCATATTTCCTGTGTGCAAAGTTTCAGTAACTGTGGAGCTTATCTTCACACACAAATAAGAATATCCCTATAGAAATAAAACCAACAATTGGGCAGCTTGTTTATGGGCAGATCTTCTCTCTCTCCCTACTGACTCTGCTTTTACCTCAAACATATCAAGAATTCAAACATCTTCATCCTTAGTCTTCGGCATATGTTGCCATTCCTGCTTTTGGAAAATTAGCTACTTATGTTATAACACTTGAACTTTGGACAAAATGGCTTTTTTTTTTTGGTTATCGCTACTGCAATGCTGGTATGACTCTCTTCTCCTTAAGAATTTCACAATCATCTTTGCTATTCAATGCTTATTTAGTGATTTCCATCAATTCTTCAATTATCTCCAGTTTAATTTTCAGAAGTACCATTTTTTTTTCCCTGATACCAGTTCAGATTTCCTGTCTCCCATTCAGTGGATAAGGATAGAGTGCACATCTGTCTGTCATCCTGACTCATACTTCCAGTTGGAATATTTTTATTGGAACATTGGAGGCATCACAGCAAATTAATAATCCTTGAATCCAGCTTGAAAATATTTCGTACTTCATTCCACTTTTGAGGACCTCTATAATGCCTCTGCACCGATGTTGTTCAGGAGACTCAGCTACTTTTGAACTTTCTCTCTTTTCCCTAACACATTTTGCTAAGCTGTTGCCATCAAGTTGAACAACCTTATTCCTGGAATTCAATCAGACTTTGCTCATTTTTGTGTTTTTGTTTTTTTTTTTTTTCCTCATGATTTCTACATGGTGGGGATGGGAGCAACTCTAATAACATCGAACACAACAAAATAACCTATGCTTTCTTTAGTCTTGCTAGAGCATTCCTTTTGTTTAGAATTGATCTACTTCAGGCTCTGTAAAAAGGACCAAATTAAACTTCTATATTTTTAGCTAGAAAATAAAAATAGAGAAGCAACTATTGTACAGTGGATGGACCACATCAACATTAATCTAACAGCTTACTCAACAGCAACTAAACTGATATCCAGAACTCATTTAATAAGTGGTAGGAATTTTATCCTTATTCAAAGGTTAAATTTTTATACAGGAGGAAAGCACGGTGTGTACCAAAATTACTTTTCATGGCTGGAACAAACAACATCACATCTTGATTGAGACAATGTTGTCACATATATAAAAAAAGGAGAAAAGATGGGAATTTTGTTTTCCCATTTTGAACTATTATGATCTCTAAACTTTCACGGTAAATAGTATTAGAAATAGAAATCTAGATCCTTTAACATCATGACAAACTGGTAAATGAGTTATTAGAATAGAAAAAATTATTATTTGTATTGCTTATATAGTCTAAATGAAATCAATATCAAAGACAGCACAAAAATCTTTCTGGTTTCTTTGGCTTTTATTTTATGTGTCTAGTATTGCTTTTTTCTTCTGCTCCAAGACATTTTAAACTGCACAAAAAGAGTGGTTCCAGAGAGAAAAGTCTTGCGTTTCTGTAGATTTATGATTACTTGTAAATCCTGTCTTGATGATATGGCAGCTGATGTAATCTGTATAAATTAATCTCCTTCTACATTAAAAAAGTAAATTACAGAAATTATTACTGAAAAATCATTTTTTTGGTTCTGTAGAGGAAACTATGATATCTTCCATACTAAAGACAGTCTCTTCTAAAACATTTACTTTGTACTTTTATAAAAAGACTTTAAGACTGTTGAAGGTTCTCTTTCTACGCCTTAAGGATGGAGCAAAGTGAACTGATTTCAAATTGCTAGACAGTAAATAATGAATAGATCTGTAAAAATATTCTCTATCTTAGCTAGAATTGAGATATTATATAATAAAGCAAAATGGTGAAAATTTAGACGACAATATCAAGGTGAAGGCCAAGGACTTCCAGGTGAAATTTGAGATATGTAACTCTACAAAGTCAAAGTGGAATCTGGCCCTGATCACTGCTAGATTTGTGCTACCCTAAAGACTGCCAGTTTTTAGATCACTATCAGTAGAACTATGGAATTTTCTTTCTAATTCTGTAAGCTGTTTTGAAAGAGAAGAGAAAACCTCAATGGAAACACCTAAAACATTGCACAGGGGAGGCTATATTTTGGTGCTCTGTAGGTTACTCCTTAAAGTGTGTGCTATATTTACAGTCTGACTTTGCCAGAAGTGATTGCAACCTTGTGTTGCAACCTTCCAGTGCTTTCTAGGTTGTGGTCAGTGTTGAAATAGGATTGCCTCTGTCAGCAATCCCAGAGCTCTGACTGTCCTATCACTGCTACAAGGATGTTTTATTCTCAGATCATGCTTGTCTTTCAAATTATGGTTTAAAATATCTTGCCCTACTGTTTAATAACCACATCATCCAAGGAAGACCAATTAAAAGAAAAAAAATACCATTCCCATTTCTTCTTCATCAGGATAAAATCCTACTGCTACTCACAATAACCGGATTTTCTGCATTTGCCTAGAGAAAGGAAATACTTTGGGGCAGGCAAATTAAAGCAAATAGTGCTTATTTCAGAGGATGGCAGAAGTAAGGCAAGTAAGTATAGGATAAAAGCTTTTTGTCACATGAAACTGCAATTTCAACACAGCCACTACAACCCTATATGTTATGAAAACTGAAACATTTAAAGGAATAGGTTTGTTGCATAGTATTGAGGTTACTTACACTGACTGTCTTGGCAATTATTAATATTTCATAAAGAATTTGATAATAAACTGTCAAGGCCAATAAAATGATTTCTCTCTGAATGGATGCAGTAACAATTTACTGCTATATTCCTTCATGGTTGAATTTATTCATATAGCTATTTAGGCTGAACAGCAAACTCATAACTTATGAAAAGCTGTAAAGAAAATAAGGGAAATATGAGTCCCTGGAGATTTGAGGAATATCCACATAAAATTCTTAATTGTTATGAAAGTGTAAAAACAGCAGTTAAGTAGTTAATATGAAAAAAGCCATCTTTAGTAACTAGCTCCATTGCCAAGAAAAGAGACAAAGTAAAAGGTAAATATTAACATAACACTGCTATGATGTTACACTATGCCAAATTCATATCTGTCTGTGAAAGAAATAATAGTAAAACATACCATTTTTGGAAATTTTGAGAGTATTTGTTTAAATACTGCATTTGTGGCACTAACTAATATCACCCATGATATTGCTTCACATTATCTCTCTTATTAGTGTTTCTAATACCATTCCTTTAAAAAAAACTTCATTGTATTAAATATGTACACAGTGCTGTATCATAACTGTACAAATCAAACTACCCAGATGTCTTCTCTAAAGCAGTCTTCCTTAAGCAGATATGAAAGACAGAAAAGGAAAAAATCAAAACTCTCCACATAAGCATTATTACATACATTGCAGGCAGCTGCACTCCCAGGTGTGTGAGAAGATGTACTCATTTAACACTGTGATATATATGCTGCAAACAAACAGGATATAGATTTCTAAATCCAGGGAGCAGTGATGTCCTGGCCAAACGCAGTCTCTGGCTACTTCTCTGTCTTCCTGAAGAAAGCATTTAAGATCATCTTGCAATACACTGTAGTATGTTTTCTGTCAGGCAGAACTTCTTTGGCAGCAAAATCCTATCTTTTCTCCCCATCCTTCCCTTTTTTGCACTTACATATCTAAGTGCAAAAGATCCACTTTTTTTTTTCTTTCATATAATGTCCAGGAGCGTGTCAACAGTAACCAAATGCAGCCCATGTAGCTTAGGATTGCAAGCTTATGTTGCAAGGATTGCTGTCTCAGAAATACTGCAGCATTCTTTTTTTGTAACTCTAATTCACTGACATTTTTAAGAAACAACAAATCTAAGAATTTTTAAATTTTATCCTTCCTGACACTATATGTGGAAATCAACTTTTGATGTTGGTGACACTGGATTACTAGAAATTTGTATTTAAAATTAAACTCAATTAACAGGCTATTGCAGTCAAAATGCCTTTTGTTAATTTTCCAGTATCAGGATATAATTAAATCTTGATTTTCTGAACTGACTGATTTCAATTCACATAGACAAATGTAGAGCTCTGCCACTTCAGGTTTAACTTATCTGGAAGACTGAAGTGTTTCTGTCATTGTTTAGACAGTTGATTTGGTCAATCATGTGAGTAGAGCAGAGAAATACGAGACAAGACTTTGGCCTTTTTTGCCTTTATTTATGATAACACTGGGTTTGATTTTTCTTGCCTTCTGTCCTTGTGTATGTGGCAAAGACAATGAAATCATTTTGCACATTTTGCAATATTTGTTTTAGCTATAAAATGTATTTGTGTCCTTGTTGCACAAAGAGAAGTGTTTGACTGAATCAGAGAGCTTTGTCCCAGGTGCAGAAGTCTGAAGCTCTGCTGGAAAGGATTTCTGAGCTCTGCAATGGGTGCCTATCCCTAGCAAAGCACAGCTCATGACAGCATGTCACAGAGATTAAAGATCCCTTTTTGTGGGCTCTCCATTGTGCAAGTTCCATACAGGACTTACAGGCCTCAGAAGATAAAAGTTTTCACAGCCTGGAGAAATCATTTCTGATGCTGTGAAGATTCTACACATAGTGCCCTATTCAGGATCTGTTTATAAATTTATTCTTCATTGGAAAATAATTTGTTTTATAAAGTTACGATTATAATACAAAAACCATATGGCAGAGATCCAGTCAAAAAATTAAAATAACCATCAGAAATGTGGATGATTCCGGCTGGTGATTTTGTGGATGAGAAAAAATATGTCTAATTTATCTCCTCTTAAGCTACCAGTAGCTTTTTCAAAGTAGCTTTTCCAAATACATAATCTCTTTGCTTATGAATCTGCCACTTGGGCACTTACAACTCTGACTTCATAAAGCTTGAAAAAGTGATTTTTTTTAACAATGCTTTTCAAATGTATCCAATTGTCTGCTGTTTATATGTGGAGTTAAAGAAAATCACCCAGTTTCAACAGCTGTTCATCTGACTCCGCTCACGAACTTTCTAGCACAGATGGTCTACCAGGAAGCTACACTGCCATATTTTTTAAAGGCTAGGAATAGGAAGGGTGCACCAGGGCTGGGCTGTTGAATTCAGCATTGCTCAGATAATAAGAAGCACAAATCTTTTAAAAGTTGATGTGTACTCACATCTTCTCTTATAGTCTGCAAAAATTATTCAGTTATTCTTGGATCTGATGCTGCCAGTGAAAGCTAGAGCTACATCTACCCTGTGTGTGAAAGGAGGTTGGACCAGATAAGCTCTAAAGGTCCCTTCCAACTTTAAGGATTCTATGATCTAAACCTGGAAGAGATCTGCAGGATGAAAGCAGATTCCTTTCAGGTGCTATAAGCTACAATTTACTTCTCCCATATGTTTCCATAAGTCTCAGCATATTCTTTGAGCAATACCATTAAGATCAGTGAAATTAATTTTATAACTTCTCAAGGTAAGAAATAGCAAGCCTTAAATAAATATTTCCTATATATTAATGTGGAATACTTACTGTGATGTGTCTCAAGTTTTTCTTTTCAAAAAATTATTTGATTAATATTTCCTGTGAAAGCTTTTTTCTCTCTGTCCTCAGAACTGTATTTTATTATTGAATGCAGCAATTAGATTTTACTTCTGCACTGAACTAGTAATCTTTTCTATTTATTATTTATTTAACCTTTTTAGTATGTCTCTTAATGCCTTGGTATTCACAGAGTCAGCTGAGGTTCCTTTTTTTTTTCTTAAGGTTTCTATACTAGCTTTATGGCTAATTGCCTTTATCATTGCACTTTTTTTTTTCCTCTTTCTACTCTCCTCTCACTTTTCCTTGTGATTACAGCATATATGATACTTGCCTGTAACTTTTCTCTCCCTGAAGTGGCTTTCCACACTTTCTGGTATTCTCTAAGGAGCTTAGTAAGAAAATAATTTGCTGTTTTTTCTCCTTTAAAAGTTTAACAGAATAATATTTAAATAATCTTGATGATTTCCCTGGTTAAGGAACCATAATAGAGTTATTATATTTGTTATTATAATGAGAGAATCATGACAAAAATAATTTTCAAACAATCATTCTCTAATTCCTCACAGATGATTAAGTAATACTTTTGCCAATATATTTTTGGCCATTCAACAGTGAAACGCTATTTAAGTTCCTCAGAATATCTTTAAATATATTTTATTATTTTAATAATAATATTTTTAATTTATTTATATTAAATATATCTTATTTATTATTTTATCATTCATATAACAAAGCAATTCAAGATCACATTATGGTTCAATATTCAAATTGATTTAACTGTCTATAATTCATACAATTCAATTCCTCAAATTCTGATTCTCTGAAGTCTTTACTCTCATGTTTTATGTCAAATGACCTGAAATATAGCTATGTAAACCTACATGCCAGCAGATATGTAGAAATATTTAACTAAAATAACTTAATCCTCTTGTAGAAATTACAATAGAGAGAAATTTAGAGAACCTAAACTAAATACTTGGGAATGTCTCATGTAGACTTTTTGCCAGAAACTTGTGTGACAGAAATTAGTATTAAATCATTATATACAAGGAGAAGAGTTGGGATCCTGGAGGGCTGATGTTCAAGGTGTTTCAAGTAATAATGATAATGCATCGATGCTAGCTAACAATTCCTGTCTTGATCTCACCATGATCCAGTAAAACTGCCAAGACCCCTACACCATGCACCAGGAGAGCAGGAGAGGAACATGACAAGTAGGAAAACATGGAGTGAAAAGGCTCTTGGAAAGTCAGTCTAGCCATATTAAGATCATATAAAAAGAATGGATGGATGATTGCTGGATATTTTGCTGTTGGAATGAAATTACTATTACTCCTTTTCCCTGTCTTCCCTCCTCCTCCTACACCTCCTTCTCCCCCTTCTCTGCCCACCCACTGCAATAAGCAATAAGTAGTGAAGAAAGGAGGAAATAACTCCAAGAGGAAAGCACTTGAAATTATATATTTGATTTGATCGGTTTTAGGAATATAATTCTACAAATACCTTGTCATTTTGCAAAGGAATGCATTATATGGAGTTTTTAAGGAACTGCTATTCTCAAGACCAAACAAGCAAAACAACCTCTAACCTTTTTTTTTTTTTCCTTGATGCAGATAACTATCTTGTGGTTACCTTTCGTATATTTGATATTAAGGAAGTAGGCTTTGTCTACTAAATATTTTCAAAGAATAGAAATGTTTACTGTAATTTCTCGTGCTCAGTAACATAAGATTTCAGAGCTGGCAGCTAGCTCTTATTAGCTGCTTTCTGCTGGAAATTCTAGAAGTTGGAGAAATAGCTGGAACACCACTGTCTACTAGGAATTAAAGTATAGTCTCTGAATTGAGTGACCCATTGCTTTCATAGCATGTTAAACATTAACAAACTAAAGTCCTGCATGTTTTATTCTGGAAAGATAGGAACTGAAGTCAGGGTAGGTTTTAGGTTTTTATGTTAAAAACATTAAATTATAGAATAGAACAGAATTCATAGTCTAGGGAATTGCTGAACACCTTAGCAACTTACCTTTTTTTCAAATAAATTAAGCAGTGATTTTATAAAATTAAAATTAAAAATTACTTCCTTTGAACTGATAATGATTAAAAAAAATCTATTATCAAGAATTCTCCAAGAGCAGAGGTCCTTTCTGATCAATGTTCTACTGAAAAGTTTCGGAAGACAGAGTTTCAATGTTTGTGCCAACAGTTTGTTCAAAGTTCTTGCAGATATTTCTGTACTATAATATCAAACAGCTAAAGGAGTCTTTTGAAACTGCAAACAAGTCTTTTTCATCTGTATTATTATTAGCTGTATATGGAAATAATGATAATAATAATATTGCACAGTTAGCAATGGTAGCTTTTATCTCTTTTATTGATACCTATGTGCTTAAGCCTAAACTCAAATTTATTATCTCTAAGAAAAATATGTGAGTGATATGAACCTTAGTTCATTTTCATACATCCATTTCTACATGGGTATATTTAGCATAATTGTTTAAATCTGCTTATAATACATTGCAGTACCCTAACATTTTAATTTGATCTTACTTTTCGGAGAAAATATAAACTTCTCCTTCTTTGTTCCCTTTGCACTTTCCAGGAAACATTTCACTATACAAACTATTTCATTGGGGGCAGGGAGAACTGCACAAAACAATTCTATCACACATTTACTGACACCCTTACATACTTCCTGAAATTCTTAGGAAAAAGGATCACAGAACAATAATTACTAATAAATACAATATCAGAAACCATCTGAATAAACATCTTCAAAACTTAACTTTACTTCCATGGCTCAAATAAAATTAACTTAGCACACCTTAAACTTTGAACTGACTGCAAACGAAAAGTTAATAAATGGAAATGCTACTAACCTTGGTGTATTTAATTTTTAAATCTTTGAGTGGTTCTGGCAATGCTGGATTAACTGGAGCAGGATTGCTGTCCGAACCTTGTTTCTTCATATTTTCAGTTGAGAAGTTGGGACGTTCCTGAAACACAGGTGAAGTGAGGTATCACGAAAGTGCAGTGATTTTTGTCCTGACTGAGCCTTTAGCTTTATTTGTGCTTTTTTATCTGTACCAGCAATGGTATATTTGCATACAGGAATATGATTGGATGAAAGAATTCATTGCAAAGAGAAAATGACACTACTTGTTTTTAAGACCAGGAACAACAGTGTTCTCACTGAGCTGAGATCTCGATGAAGCAAATTTTGCTATACCAATTTGCCTCCCCAGACACAACAAAATTCTTACTGGGAAACATAGTCTTACTGGTAAAATCACTTCCTTTCAGTAGGCAGATCCTCAGATTTAAGTGAAGTTCTTTGCTTTCTTGAAGGCAGTTCTGGAAGTAAAAACAGGCTTGTTATCTCTGGGTACAAACTAAGCCCTCACTGTAGAATGAGTGAGAATAATTACTAGAGTGGCAGAGTGTTTGCTAAAAAAACAACTTTGCTAGGTTGTGCTGTATGTTCAGAGTAAATTATAATTGCTCTAATTAATACCTGCTGTATAGATCACAGAAATAAGGGAAGACTAGGGTAGTACAAATTTGCACATGTGCTTTTAGACTAATGTGAAGATGAGACATAATTGATCCAGAAAAAACTTTATATGTAAAACCAAGCAAATGCTTTTTATTTCTTTATTTATTCTAGATAATATCACTGACTGTAAGGGCAGAATTTTTACTGCAATACTCCTTGAAAAATCTGTGTTTATGCTTTCAAATCAGTTATTCAATAGAATCTTTCTGCCAATGGTGAAACTCACTGGTGCATACATGTCCAATGACTATTCAATGAGAACTACAACCATGGCACAGGAAAATTTCCTTATGAAGCATTTGAAACTCCTTTCTTCATGAAATTCTACCTTTTCTGAAGAAAGACATCACAGAAGAAACTGAGATTTTTTTTACCCTGGATTAACATTTATTTTTGTATGATAGGATTTTATATTTGCGCAAATTACTTGAACCATAAAGAGAAATGCTTGCTGCACTACATTGAAACTAGACAGATGCTCGAAGGACTCACTGAGATCAGTTAATTCTTCCATCAGGACTCATCTAAACCATCTGGCATTGGAGGATTTGTTGCTTTTAACTGATGGATAATACAAGACATATCATGAGATTAATCTTATTACACATTAGTTATATGTAACATAGTTTCTGAATTAAAAAGAATGCCATAATTCCCATTGATAATTTTTGGATTTGGACAGATGATTATAGCAATAGTTTCTGGCCTTTAGAAAACTCAAAGTAACATCTGGAAAATAGAGACTTCTGTTCTCAAAATAACTTTCTCCCAGTGAGATGTAAAGAGCTTTGGGGACCTGAAAAACCCTCTCCCATCCATCCACTCTTTAGTGTGAACAAAGGGCTCCAGTTCTCATCTCTGTCATGTCTATGTCTTTCTGAATGCATCCTTCACTTCTGTGGATCAACTGGTTGGCTCAAATACTGCAGAGTAGAAGAATATATTCCAAATTCCTCTATTTGACTCTTGTTAATCCTAACATTTAGATTTAAAGTGCCTGTCTGCCTTTTAGGACTTGCTTATTGAAGAGACCTAAGCATTTTATTATATTTTCATCTGCAAAATATCTTTTCAGTGCTATTTCCATTCAGCAGTTTTCTGTATCTCCTTATTTTTTATTTCCAAGCAAATTTCTGATTATAGGTACTAAAATCTAATCTTTATAATAGTCTTCTCCATTAACCTACAAAGACTTTGTCTCCAATTAGCTCACCTGCTAATTGCTCAAATTTGCGTGACTTAAACTGAGTTCAACTGGAGCTATAACACAGATCAATGGAATTGCCTTGTTGCAAGCTTTCAAACAAATAAAAAATTTCTCCAAGTGAGATTGAGCTAAATATATTCTCATTTTTAAGGCATTAGCCCATTCTTTTTTTTCTTCAATGATTGAAGCACAAGAGAAATGAGATAATTCCTCTGAAAAACAATGATATTTATTCTCTTTCCATATCTGTAAGAAAAGCCTGAAATCTTGTCAGACAGGCTAGAAGTTTCTAGCAATCATTGCTTTATTTTCCATACCATTCATTCATTTAATACTTATTTCGCCTTCTTTTTTTTTCATTTTTGTTTCCTTTTTCAGTCTTAGATTGCATGAATCACCTTCACAATTACACTTGCAGTGCCTCCTTCCTTTTTTCTCTAGACCTTGTATATTGTTAGAAACATCTCATCTCTTAAAAAGATTATGTGCTATCTTGAGCTCTTTGTTTGTTCTATTGTCTGACCTTATCTGTTGAGACTTGTTTCTTATATTACCTACCATTAATGTCAATAATTCCTTTAACTTCTGTGTCTTCTCATATCTATGAATGCCTGACTCCCCTCCCTTTTCCAGGAAATTCTGTTAGTTAGAGTAGTTATTCATGATCATCTCATTCTCATCCAATAGCTTTCCTGTTCACTTTCAGTCTTACATTCTTTCTGGTCAGTGTAGATACAACTTCCCTTTCCTATCTCCCTATCTTCCTATTTATTACAGCTTCCTTTGGTTTCATTCTTTGAGATTTCTCCCCTGCTTCTCTTTCCTCCTCATCCATTCTGATGCATTTCTTTTACTCATTTCACCAAAATAAAGATTTGAGTTTCATCTTAGCCAAGTCTACTATTATTTTCAGATGGTGGATTAAATTACAGTCAGATATTAGAGATACTACTATATGTGAATTTGTACAGGGCTTTGTTGTCAATGTTTTATATCTAATATTGAAGGCTTACATTCCATCTGGTGTTTTTTTTCTTTTATTTTGGGCATTGCCCTGTGTTGCTTTTTTTTATCTGCACTGTTAAGGTAAAAGCCACCTCCTCTGTCACTCTCGACTTGAAGAAGGTGTAGTGCTTTCTGTTCTTTAACATTCTTAATGTTCTTTAATTTTAAAGAATTTCATAATTCTTAACATTCTTAAATCCTTAACTTTACCTCTGATTTAAGTCTGATTTCCTCTATTTAATGTATAATCAAGGAATATTAAAGAAAAATGTGTGATTCTTCATAGAAATTTCAATTAGGTAATGAACATCCCCGTTTCAAGACACTAAAGGAGTTAAAATACCAGATTTTGGCTTCCTTTTCTCCTCGGATGTGGCAATACAGTGTAATATCACCAACATTGTAATCATTTGTTTTTTGATCAGGTTTATTGAAAACTAGGTGGCAAGTTATTTGACTTGAAGCAGATTTGACCTATACTCTTACGATTCGTTGCACTAATGTGTTTTGCACATGACACAGCACACAGGATAAGGCAAAGTCTGCAGCTGGTTCAGCTGGAAATCTTCCTGTCTTCTCCTCTCACTTTGAATCATTTGGAATAATCTTTTCAGTTCCCTCAGTCTGTGCTTTCATTATCCAGCATAAGGGATAGGTGACTTAATCTTTGTATAATACTGTAATTGTGATCACAGTACTAAGACATTCTGACCGTAGTTTCCGTAGAAAGGAGAGTGTGCCCTTTAGAATAAATATGTTTGATCATGAAAAAGATCTAATTATTATCTTCTACTAGACACGGCACAAAGTAGGTAGATCAGATAAGACTGGGTAAAATTAGCTTGCTCCTTTAATGTAGGACATTGCAAGGATTTTATCACAGGAAAACAGGCAAGGAATGTTCTCTACTTTTAGTTGTTGTCACTTGCAGTTCTGGGAATGATTTTCATTGCCTATTTTTGGCCTTTGATGATCTAACAAAATTGCTTCTTAAGCCGCCTAGCTATTATGCCTTCTAGAAAGTGCTGTAATGATCTAAGCAACTTCTAAAAAGTTGTAATTGTTACATAATTCAAAAAATTTTAGGTGATAACACAGTAACTTGAAGTGCTGTTGTTCCATGTCCTCTGAAACAGGAATGAAATAAGCCATCTTATGCACTGCACAGATTTGTAGCATCAGTGTATCATTTGTGCTGAGTCATTCAAAGTCATGATTAGCTGAACCATTTCTTCCAAACTTGTGTTGCCCAGGGAGCCAAGAATGGAAAATAGTCATCTGTATAGATTCTCCTGCATAACTAACAGAAAATGTGGAGAGACTGAAGGACAAAAGCATGAAAACTTTTTAAGTGCTTTCATTACTATTCATGAAATCACTGGACTTTCACTATAAATTCCTTTATTCAGTTTGTTCATATTCTAATATCCAATCAAGGATTACTGAACAGAAAGAGTGATCACACTTTAAATTGTCATGGAAAGGCAATCATATTAGAAAGTGCTCAGAATTGGTGTGAGTTTTATAGTTTAAACTGAAAGGCCAAAGGAAGCTGGAATTTAAATCTGTGATAACTCTAATTTTGAGATTTTTTATTCAGGTGAAAATGACCGAATTTTCAAGGTCCTTGAGTAAATTCCTTTGACTTTTGCACCATACTGAGTATGCTGCATTTCTAAAAATCAAATATTCCTTTTGTGTAAGTATTGACGTGTACTCCTTTATTTATTCTAACATGTCTATAAGGCACAAACTCTTAAAGTGAAGCAGATGACAGATGAATAAGCATATATTTGAGTTATATTTTATTATGTATTTTATATTGTGAAAAATCATTCCCTGTTCCTACATGGAAAATAGCAGTGTATGAAGAAATGTTCCCAGAGATATTTCTTGATAATGCTCCCACAAACAAGTTTGAACAAATGTCGTGCTAACTACTGTTTGGATGATTCATGCAAACACCTTTGCTCCAGTAGTGACTGGAGTTAACTTGCACTGGTTCACATCAGCAACAGTAGAGGCAGAGTAAGAAGTAGAAAAACTAGTGCTACTTATTTCGTAATCTTGGTATCAAAAGATATTGAATAACATCTTGCCATCTGTTCTTTAGATGCTTGTGCAGAAGCCATAATGAGGCCCATTCCCTCCTGAATCCAGAAATGACACTATAGGCCTAAGACACTTTTTGCAAAGAGAGACAAATTGTGTCCTCTATTCCTATACAGAAGATAATCACAGTATCATACTTTCTCATTCAGAAAGAGACCCATCTACAACTGGAACAATATTGTTTCTTCTGATTTCATTCACAGATCAGAAACTCCTTTCTCAATTCTGTACTATGTATGTGGAATACAGACTTTTAAACAGAGAGAGCAAAGAATATTTCAGCTTCACACTGTCTTTCATTTCAGAGCAGTCAGGAAGTATAGACAAAGCAAGAGAGAACAAAGTACCTAAAAAAGAAACTTGAGTCTCGGTATGGGAAATCCACAACCTATACTCCTAGGGACAGCAGTGCAGATAACGAGCAAGCCTTAGGCGCAGGAACAGGAAGATTTCTTGCTGGACTGGAGACTCTGAAAATAATCTAAAATGCAATAAAACCTGCCAAAGCTACCTTTAGAAAACCACTCATTACTCTAACCCTTCTAATTTTGATGGGCTGAGTTGATGTGAATTATTATGGTAAGCCCATCTGCATGGGGTGCATGAGCAACTCCTTGAGTAGGTAAGTCCTCCACATTTGTCCACATCTGTGCTAAAATGTAACATCCTTCCATAGTGATGAGAAATGGGCTCCTTTAGAGTACATAATTCCTTACATAAGAGTGTTAAATAGAGATCTCCTGAAAAAAATCCCCAAGGTCATTAATTATTTTTGGTGAGTGTAAAGGAAATCTAGACAACTAATTCAGATACAAATTTCCTTCTGGAGAAGTCTAGAGGGAGGTTAAACAAATATCGTTATTTTGCTTTTGTATGTTTGATTTTCTGATTTTTTTTTCTTTCTCTGTCCAAACATAGGGAAATAGCAACCTTTTTTTTTTATGAACTTTTATATTGCTTCTAGAGCTGTAATAATCTGTGAATAAAGTTTAACACATGTGAGATTAACAGTATCCTTTCAATGGCTAACGCTCTTTCTTGGCCTTCAGGAGAAGATAAGCATAGCCTCTGTGCAGGAGGATCTTTACTTTTTTAACTGATTGACTCAGAGTCTGAAACTATTTATTTAAAACCTAGCTTAAAATTTGTGGTTTAGTTAGGGTAAAACACTACACTGGAGGCACAGTGTCCATTACCTGGACACTGATTTCGCTGGCCTCTAGTTTGTGTAATATGCATTTTTTAACATATATTAATTTTGAGAGCAGACACCATTTCTCCATGTGTAGGACAATTTCAGTATAAAATAGTGATTTTAAGACCATCACAAAAACAACACCAATGAAAAAAACAAAATGAGAATGCTAAAATGAAACAGAATTATTGTGGGACAATGAGAGAGAATAGAGTAATATATTAGGAACTGCTACACTATTTTTTTTTAAAAAAAAGGTTAGCCGCAGAACCTATTTCAGACACAGGAAGCAATTTTCTTTGTAAAAGAAATTAGATGATAACGTGTTAACTACTTTAGCATTATGGCACTTCCTAAATGCTGCAAGAATTTAGTAACATTTAATGCGATAAGTTCTCTTAGCTTGAAATGACATGTGATTGTTTTTCTCTCACCTTGAATTTATCACCAAAGAAGTGGCAGAAAAATAAAACTGATTGTGTTGTCTGTGAAGGGAGCTTTACAGTGCCATGTCTCAGAAATATGTACAAGGAGAAAAGGACAGTTTTCACAGCAGAGGGATAAAATATACCAATGAAAAAATTAACAGCGACTCTTAACAGTTACTTCTACATGTATTTACCCTAAAATATGGAGCATAAAATTTTAAATAATATCTCTTATATCAATAAAATTTTGCCTGCTCTACTCACTCCTCATCTTCTATAATTTTCTACTCATTTTTTTTGCAAAATTAAAGTTGTTAAAACTGTCCATTCATAAATTTAGCAATTGACATAAGTATATATTTTTCATTGAAGCTTAACTAGTTTTCATGTCAATGGGATATTATTTAATTAAAAATTATAAATAGTTTGTTGTTTTTTAAAATATTTTCTGAAATTTAATAGAAATCTCTGTTGCAATAGTGCATTGAGAAAACTGTGTATGTGAGCTGTAGCAAATGAGAGCTAATAACGAAAAAACTTTTGCGTCATAGCAATCTCTTATCATTAAAAAAACATGGCCACAGTTTTCACCGTTTTTTTTCAGAGACTTCATGTCTGTCTTGGAAGCAAAGAATATTTTTGACATTTAGAATATTTTTCAGAAATACTGTTATAATTGTACTTAATTTTGTGGTAGAACATTAAGTATAAATAATTTTCCTGAGTCAGGATCACTTATTCCTGCCTTTCTGTTAAAAATTAATCAAGATACACTTAGTCATTTATTTTCTGAAAATATGTAATAAAGTAGTTCAAAGTTTCTTCAAATAGTTGGCTATGAAGGAGGCAGATTTATGCCATAGGTAACAGATAGAAGCTCTTATCAGTGAATGTCATGAATAACTTGTTGCAAATCAATTGCATTCATATAAGTGCAAAACAAGACTGGTTTAGATCAGAATCAGGCCCAATGTTAGTTATTAACCTGTGTTGTTAGCAACAATTGCTGCCAAGTAGTTTTCAGCGTTTCCTCCATGAGCCTTTGTTTCAAAGCCAGGATTTAAACATTCTCAATTGATTTTACATAATTACTATGTGTACTTTTTAAGCCTGTGTGGTAATTATGTTCCTAAGTTATGAAAGTCTCACATGTGAAAATAAACCTCCTATTACTTCTGAAGTTTTTAAGAGCATCTAAAAACCATTTAATGTAAATAAAAAATGTCAGAAGGACATATTTAATGTTTGTATTTGACATTATTATTCAGCAATATTATTACTGGCAGTGTTTTTGCAAGATTTATTTTTGTATAGGATATATAGGACCGCAGGATATGCACAGTGGAGGTGAAAACACGCTTCTGATGTGAGCAAGTGCGCTTTCCCCATGCAGCTGGCGTATAATTTGAAACTTGCTTGTAGCAGCAGAAATCAAAATGATCTCTACTAACCTTAGGCTTAAAGCTGATATTACAAATCTTTCTCTTCCTGGGCTTTTGATATGATCAGTCCATGAAGGTTCCTACAGTTTGCTAGAAACTACTCACAGGAGCACAAAAAATTTGAAGTTATAATTTTAAAGGGCAATAAGATATTCCAGGAGAATCCTATGCCCCATATGAATCATCAGAAACAAACAAACAAAACAACTCGGCAGAGTGATTTTTCATACAGTATTTCTGAATTAACTGTAATGTTTGAGTATTTTCCTAATCTTATAATGCCAAAAGGGAATTTTGATGAATTTTCAACTGCTATGTTTCCCAGTGATTTAGATTAAGTTAAACAAGCAAATGTTTAGCACAAATCACGACCTCTGTCTACTGAGTTCATGGAGATTTATGTGGATACTGTGAGGTGGTGATGTTTATAACGAAAAGTGGGCTTTAACCAAATTGTAGATCTGAGCATACATTTGCTCTAGGGGATAAGACTCAGAATCTAAGTCCTACTATAGGAAAAAACAATTGCAACAAATCACAAACTGTCTCTATTTTCCTGTTGGTAGAATCTACTCTCTTTTTAAGGTAATTAGTAAGATTGACATTATCCTTGTTATGTTGTTCACATCTTAATTTCAAAATTGGATTTAGTGAGTTGATAACATTAGCTTGTCATTTGTAATTCCCATTCTTCACTTAGTCTGTCATGATTATAATCTAATTTTCATGTGTTTTTTGATAAGAGTATTGCACTAATGTACATATGGTATTCATTACCATCACTGGTAAGTGAAAATTAACATCTAGAACACTTGACTATGGTTTTAAGAAAGTTGTGATTAGCTCTCACTGATTGCTGTCAAGGACTTTCCCATTGTTTTGAGAAAGAGTAGTTTTGCATCTTACAGATCATTTAGTTAAGCAGTAACATTTGAAAAGGAATATATGTTATGGCAAATTTGAAGTATATTAGTCATTTCTGTAAGATCTGTCTAACTAGGCAATGAAGAAGACAATAACCTACTCAAACATGAAATCAGATAAATAAAATACTTTGGGGGAACTAATTTCCTACTTTGTTGCAGAAAACTGTTATCTAGAAGATTAACAAATGCAAGATTAGCTACAGTAAATTTTGGAAGGAGCCATGCTTACAATGAAAACCTCATCTCTGCATGTATTATGTGACTTCATTAACTTTTTCATCTAAAGTTAGAACAACTGTGAATGAATATCTTTTGTGGATATGTAATGCATTTGTGTTTGTACATACGTGCAGAGTACAGGAGAGAGTGTTAGATCTAAAACCAAGTTTTTGGTTGATTAATTTGTTTCAACTCACTTTTAAGAGGATAATTGGACAAAGTAAAGAGTCATTTCTCTAAAGAATGAGAGTATTTAACCCAGAAAATTTACAGCCTTGCCACACAACTAATTATGAGGAGAAAAAGCAGCTGCAAGCATTTTCCAATTCCCAAATAATTTATAAGAAAAAAGAGCCACAAAAGAATTTATCTCTTTGTGATTCTAATCTTTATATTTGTTTCAAGTTTTTTTCTTTTTGGGTTGCTCTTTTTCTTTTCAAAAATGTACTAAATTGTGAAACTAAGTTTCAATCTCACTTTGTATATTTCATTCTAATCTGATCATATTGCAGGCAACTTGAAGTGCACAGATACTCCAAAGCTTGGTCTGATCATCAGTGGATCTGATCATCATAGTAATATATATATATATTTAACAACATAAAATGTTTCCTTTTCTCACCATTTGTGTGTACTCTATTCTGTTTGCTGCTGTATAATCCATGAAAATAAACAAATTCAGACCTTCAAAACAAGTGTTTGAAGAGCTTGCTTTTTCTGAACTTTAAAATAAAATGGAATTTATTTTGGTATGACTCTGAAATTATTAGTTATTAGGGTAGTGCTAAAAAAATGCTTCTGTCACTTTGAGTAAGGAAGAGTATGAGAATAGAGAGCATTAAAGTTCCTTATTCTTGTGAAAAGTCAGTGTATCTTTACAAGATTTCAAAGTATTTGTCAAGATCCTGCTGGGGCTTGTCAAATGCACAAGCTGTCTCATTCTGACATTGCTTTGGTAGTGAGTGACAATTTTATACCTTATTCACAATAACTATGCTTATACTAAACTCATAAAACTTCTAAGAATTATGCATTATCTGGACCAAAGTTGGATTCTAGAGCAATGTTAATGATAGTAATAAAATGAAATTCACCTGAACAATCTGTAGATCCTGGAGAAGGCAGAGAGGCAAAATGCGTTAGAGTCAGAGGACGGTAGAAGTTTATATGTACTTCTTTTAAATTTTTTCCTAAAAAAACTAGATGTATGCAGTTAAAGTTATAAATTGGTCTTGTAAAAATAAAATATTACTACCCTTCCTTATTTAGTGACATTTTTACCAAACCCCAAGGCAAAAAAGAAAGTAATCAAGGGGAGGAACAGAAAGGAAAGAAGTGATTTTTTTTTAAAAAAATACATGCAGACTGAAATACAATATTGCTAAAACAGTTTCCATTGCAAATTCCACTACTGTGGACTCAGATACATATTAGAATCAAAGAGAATTGTGTAAACTAAAAAGACATAAAAAATGTGAGAGAAGACCACAATTTTGGATTCTTCATTTTCATTCTGAATATTTTCCCGTTATAAGGTAAGTATAGCTGGGTTATTACCTTAGTGAGAGCACAAATAAACAATATTACATTTCGTTTCACTGCCTATGTGCCCATATCTCTGTGCTGTGGTTTTTGAATAGTAATATTTCCAGAGCCACTATAATATATGGCAGTTACTGCAGCTGAGTCTTGAGTTGCAGCAAATACATTTTAAAAATTATTTTTCTTCCATTTTACTCTGTTCATAAATTCTTGTGGAGCCAAACTGAAGCTCCTATCTTTATTCTTTAGTTGAAACTTATCACTGTCTTCTTCATGAATCCCTATATAAATATACTTTTGCATTTTGCATTGCATGTGCATTGGTTCTTAACCAATTCTATGACTGAGAATTACAAGGAGTAAAGCTGGCATGCTGGAGCACATTGTACTCTACAAGATACTCCATTTTGTTTACCTCTCAGAAGTAATTCTAAGTTTTTAGGCACCGAGACAGCTAGAATATCAGGCTAGAGTCTTCTGGTTGTGTATTCTTACAGTTTTTGGTCTATTTTGGTCTGACTCTCCACTTTTCAATCTTTCATCACTACCAGCTCTTCTGGTCTTCATAAACATATCTGTTTTTTTGGTAGTGATCACAATAAAAACAAGATATCAAAAAATGCCTGACAATAAGCGTATTTTCCCAGTCACAGTAGATTTTTCTCCTTCTACATGTCCACAATTTGCCACTTTTCACTGCATAGTTTCATCCCAAGATTATTAGGTGTTAGAAGCAGAAATCTAGCTGTAGGTTTGTTTGTTATGCCCTGCATTGCCAAGGGAACTTCACAGTGGATCTTAATGGAACAAAGTCCTGTCATACTTTGTCAAAAAGCAGAGAAATATCTATTTCTACTCAGAATCATTCTTAGAAGAGCTACAAAATATCTTTTCTCTGAGGAGAAATTACATGAGAAGTAGTGCTGCAATTTGCAATGAAGAGGAAGAACAGTTGCAGGGTCATCTATCCAGAAAAGTCATACAAGTTCATATTAAGTCAAGGGGGGCTATTAAGATGTCACTTACTATTTAAACAAATTTATGGATGCATTTAGTACTCACAGTTCAGAAATGTTCAATGTTTGGAGAATTGCATTTTCAGTTCACCTGATGCAATTAGAAGTATTTCAGCATAGACAGCAGGTTTTGAATGGAAGGATAATCAGCATAAGAAGCTCTGAAAGACAAAGTGCACAGAACATTTAACAATATTAATCTCAGAATTTATTCTCCCATTTCTTCAGTTTGTGACAGCACATAAAAAGGAATAACATGAATGTTGTTATCGTATTGGTTACAGTGTTCTTGTGTGGTTTTAGTGAAGCTCTAGCTGAATAAGTAATGTATTTAAGTTTTAGTCAGGAAAGAATCTACACCTTTTTTATAGGTTTGTTTATAGAAACAGAGAAATAGGACATGTTACCACTAAGGAAACAGCAACAATAAGCTTAAAAGTAATGAAATTTTCAAAAGACAATTCAAACTCTTTCCATGAGCATGATATCCAGTACCTAATTTTATCATGAACTAAAGTGTTAAGATAGTTAAATATTCCACACCTGATATATGTTCTTGGCTATGTAGATTTGTACATTTCAATATTCAATTTATACAAATAGTGCAAATAATATTTCTTAAAATTACTCACAGTAATCTGTTTTGGAGAAAGTTATAAAATTCTAAGCTCATGAGAATGTCGTAACATCATAAAACTTTTCAAGTAAAAATCCTCAAGTTCCATTTCATTCTCTTATATATCTGACCACAATATAAGAAACATTGCTTGCTTTGATCTCCCAAGAAAATACATCATGAGTATCTAAACTTTATTTGATAATTTTAAAATAATGATTAATGCTAACATAAGTTAGAAGTCATGAAAAATTAAACTTCTTTACTCCTATCCAGGCCTAAATAATATGTTAACTATCAAGAAAAGATACTAACCTCAGCATTATTTACAGACATTTTATACAGACCCTATGCAATGCCATGTGGTCGGCTAAAAAGGGAGCGCTTGAGAGAAGGGATAGACAGAGTTCGAAAAAGGAAAGGACGTTCTGCATAGGGTACTACATTGCAGGAAGAATTTGTTAGCTTCTTGTTCTACAAATTAAGTTAGTTTAGATATTTCTCTACATAATCAACATAGAAAAATAATCATATACATCTTAAAAAAATACTCAATTTCAATGGGAATTTTTGCTTAGAAAGTCTTATTTTTCAATCAAAATGTAAAACAAGGTACCCAACAAACAAGTTTTAAAATAATGAGTTTCTGTCAGATTTAAAATTAAATATAGGTCAGAATGTTTTTCCTCCCTTTTACAATCAGGTTTGCTTTACAGAGCAGAGGTACTCTTGATCGACAGAGCTAGTCCAGCATCAGTGACTAGAGTGTCTACAGTGGTGGACTCAGTGCACCAGCTTGCTTCAGAGACCCTAGTCCACTGAAGAGCATTTCTCAGTGTTTTCAACCACTGCTTCATTTGTGAAGTTAGGGAATTACATTTATATCAGGAACTCTGGTATTCCAATCATACAGCAAAAATAATCCACTCAGACCCAAAGCTCAAGAAGTTTCTTTCTTATTTAAGGAAGGGTGAAGCTAAAGACAAAATTTTATGAGAGCATGTTAGACCTAATATGGAGAGGGAATATATGGACTTGTTATCCAATGTATTGTACTGTTTTAAAACCGGTCTCATAAAATTAACTGTCAAGGCAACTGTGTTTAAAGTTAGAGATCTATTTTATCTCTAAATAGCAAAAGACAGTGCTAAGAAGTAAGAAATAACTGCTACTGAAAGGACCATACTCCATAAATGCTGCGTATTTCTTTGTACAATAAACTTCTGTGAATACTTAAATCCCTTGCCATTGCCTGTATTAATATATTGAAGCTTACCAATGATGTCAACAAAATTTTCTGCTATACCTCTGACTTTTCAGTAAATTAACATGCTGAGTATTATTTCACATTATTTCACGTGTTCACGTGTATATATAATGTTACATATAATGTTAAAGCATTTACTTTTCTGTTTTCTTGTATTTCTTTTTGTAGATGCCAGTTATAGTTTTATGTAATGTTTTACAGTCTGCCTGAACAATCTATGTAATCTATATTTTAAATATTTTTTAGACTGAATTTAAGTTCTGATGTGAATTCTAGCATAATGTCAAATGAAAAAATACAACTATTTCAAGAGGACTTATGTATACTTATCTTTCTGTGCATATAATTTTACATATATGTAAATAATTCTGTATTTACATGTCTGAAGAACAATATGAAATCAACTACAAGTATAAGCACTGAGAATATAGCAGAACAGCAAAATGATTTACTGTAGTTTCTAGTTCACTAGAGCTAGAAGAAGTGTTCACTAGGACACTATTCACTAGAAGAAATGTTTCTTAAAAGATTGATTTCAAAATTGGCTTTATTCTAATACTTCCAGTTAGAAAACCACATGTATGGTTCTCTATGAGCCATTTACTCCTATAGGACACAGCCGTCCTTGCATTTTCTGTACATTTCAGCATTACTTTTCTTGTAGTTCTCTAACTGTTTATTTAATATTTATTATCCAATACTGCCTTCTGTACACGTTTTCATGGCCACAGCTGGAGCTGTGACTGCTAAAAAACCAGCTGCTTATGGACTTAATTTCATCGACAGCAATGTATTGAAAACTGCCTGTATTGTGCATTTTCTCTGAGTTATGTAACAGTCTTCTAGAGTAATCCCACTTGTTACTAACATTTGTCAAAGCATTAAACCAGTTCTCCTCAGACTATAGCACTATCCTTCGCCTACACATCAGTGTATATTTTGGAAGCCAGAGAATTTGTGTGCATTCAGCTGAGAAGCAGGCTCTTTTAGGCACATTTTCAGTGACTTGCATGTCTGTCTTAAAAGGGGAAAGCAATGACTTTTGAAGAGATAAATATGCTTACTCCTATAAAAATTACCTACCAGTAGCATTTGCTCTGTATATGATGGAAAGGCAAGAGTTTTCTGACTTTCTAAAGATATGCACTTGCTGGATAGTCTTTGGATATCCAGCACTTGCTGGGGAGTTTATCAGTTGGAGAAACTGATTTAGTTTTACTGTTTTTGCTATTAACTTGTTTTCTGACTAAGCAAAAATTCTGTTTGAGCTTATAGATGTTTTTTAACTTTTCAAAGATATTTCAGATACATATTCAATTGTAATTGAAATAACCTCAGATATCAAAATTGCATAAAATTTTAAAAATTATCTTCTGTAAAGTTTAAGCATGTCCTGGATTTTTATTGAACAAATTTTTTTTTTGCATTTGCCTTATTCAACTCTTCCATGTGATTTATGGTACTTAGGAAAGGAAAATACGTATTTATGTAAATACATAGATTTACAACAAATGAGATTTTTATTATTGATGTTGAAACAGGCAGAATTAATATAAGTTATTTTAATTTTATAGAAGAATAAAAGTATTTTTCACTTGTGGTGTAAAATAAACTACCCCATGTCATTGCATTTTTTTCATTACTGCATTAAGCAATCAAAAAAGTAAGTTTCGTGCAAGTTTGGTCCAATTAGAAACTAACTTGCATACTCTCTTAAAAAAAAGTACTAAAGATAACTTTTAGAATTGTTACTAGTTTTTCTAAGACTTCAGAATCATCTAATTTCTGATAATCAAGCTTATACTTCTTTTTCATTAGATATACCTTTATACTCCTTTAGCCTGATGTTCTCCATAAAGAAATTTGGGAGAGAGAAAAGCAAATTATTTTACGTAAAATAGGCAAAGATATTTTGATTGCAGTACCTCTTAAGCTTCCCTTAATTTCCTGTTTAATACTTTGTTTTACTCTGTTTTCTGGATACCATTTGTGAAAAAGAATTTTGTATTTTTTAAAGTTCAATACATATTGGTAAAAACATAACTAATTGACATATTCTTAACAATAATTTCTACTATTTTCACATGCATGTACATACAAAATTAATACTTTTGGGTAGTTGTAAATATGACTATGGACAGAACTATTTGATTCTCACCCAACTTTCTTCAAAGACTTAAATGTCATATATATTTATACACATACATGCATATTGAGACACACACAAATATAATGCACAGATTGGTTTTCTCTGTTCTCTTCTACTTGCCTTTCCTGAGCATGCATTTAATCAAGCCCAAACAATATGACATGCAATCAATCAAAAATACAGGGCCTTACCTTTACAAAAAAGGCTTGATTTTCTAGATCTGTTATATTTCACTTCCACAGCACACTCTGCCCTAAGGTCTGTGATCAGTACTACAGTCACTGCACCAGGCATGACCTCTATATATACACAGTGCAGTAATAGCAACAAGTGAATACTTAGATTCTTACTTCAGTTCCACATTTATCAAGTGATATTACTCATAGAGATCCTTCAAGCAAACACTTAATCTGCAGTGAATTGAGAGTGATCTTGATGATATACTTGGAAAAAAAAGGAGCTTATTGTATGAGAGCAGATGAAAATAGCGGCAGCCATTGCACGTACCACTCATTCTGTTAACCATGTAATATGCATTGTCATTTTGACGTGCAGACTATTTCTCTTCCTCTATCACCTCCATGTCAATCCAATTCACTCATTCTTGCTAGTGATGAAATGGGAAAAAAAAAGAAAAAAAAAAGAAAGGAAACATGGAAAGATTGTTATCCTCTATCTCCATTTGCGAAACATTTTAAAGTCAGTTAGATTTACCATTGGGAAGATGTTAGTCTTGATAAGAGGATCCCCACTGGTTTTCTGTCTCCCCTAGACAATGAAATCACATAGTTTTGTCTGTGCCTCTCTGTTTTTGGATTGTTCTATTTTAACACATAACAAATTGAGGGCTGCCTACTATTCCTAATTAACTCAAGTTAAACTAATGAGAGAGAGGGAGAGTGAAGGGTGTGCCAAAAAGAGAAAAGAGATCATGAGTTGGAAGAGATTGAATTACAGCTTAAAGGGGATGGAGAAAGGGAAAGAAAAATGGGGGGAGGGAAGGCCATGTGGATACAGTTCGGCTACAAATTGCAGGAGTGGAAGGGCTGCTGAACAATTTTTGCCCTTAATTTCTAAGAAGGTATGAAAATGGCCTGTGAAAGAAATATATGCAATCCAACTCTGTACTGAACTCAGATTCTTGCTTCACGTGAGGAAATACTTCAACATCCACTGGAGAACAGCTCAGATTCCAAAATCTCACTCTTGCTACCTTATCAACATCTTCCTCTAGCATGTATGCACAATTTATCAGTCTGTCTTTTTGCCAGCTAAATGCCATGTTAACCATAGAAGAAAGTGATTTCTCTGTGTGCTTTCCAAGTCTCAACAAAAAATGCCCAAAAATGACAACTTTTTTGTAGTGAGTAATTTCAAATATCATCTTTTTTTCTTGTGATAGGCATTAGAAATGTGTACATATGCACAAATGGAAAGGTAGAGCTGAATAGTCCCAGTGCAAAACCAGTATACTTCTTTCTGAGCTGTGTTTAGACTTATTTTGAGATTGCATGCTTGCACATAGGAGGTTTTTACTCCTAACTTGTTGATATATTGTCCTTTTTTTTATGTAGATAGCTTTGTATAGAATATATCAAAACACACACTTTAACAGTGCCTCCGTGAAAGATATTCTCCTTAGAAGAACGGGCCCGAATCTCCAGTGATCTCGCATGCTGCAGGTCTTATGTTGCAATAATTGTTAACTCTCTTGTGGAGCACATGCAAGGCAGGAGCCAGGTTTTTCAGGTTCCTACGCTGTGGGAAATCAGTGTTTAGGAAGGGCAGGTTTTTGCCCAGATCTTGAGAGAAGATCCTGGTTCAATGATCCCACATTTCCATTACTGGAGTCTCTCTTCCCACACTTTTGGAGAGATGAAGCCCTCAGAAAGAAGCAGAGAAGATGGTAGCAGAGTCTTTGGTGGGGTGCCTGCTATCCTATCTGGCTACCATACCCAGGCCAAGATGGGGAAGGAGGAAAGCAGTGATGAGGGTGATGCTTTGGGAAAACTTTGGATGATGCTTTTGGGAAGCCCCATGTGAAAGGATGTCAGGAAGGGTTCTGGGACTCCGTGGAGAGGTTGGTTGGGTGCAGGTGGACAGCACAATGCAGGAACTGCAGGGACCGGGGGGCACTAATTCCAGCACCCAGCCGAGGACAGCCTGGGTACGTGACAAGGAGTTGGGTAGGAGTGAGCGGGTGTCCTGTCCAGTGGCAGTGGCCTGAGCCTAACGAGGTGGTGGCCTCTGTGCGGGTGAAATGAAGCGATGGGCTGAAGCAGGGCAAAGGAGGCGCCGTGCCCTGACAGGCTGAGGTGTGACTTGACAAATCCTAACCATGTCAGACATCTGCTGGAGGCCGGCTCGCAGGGAGCAGGGAGCCCCTTGTGGCGCCTCGATGGAGACAGGGATGGAGGCAGCTTGCACATGTTCCTGCCATCCCCAGCACCCCGCCATCCGCTGTGAACTTCTTGCCTTCTCCTTCTCCAAGGAAAGTTTAAGAACTTAAAAAATCCTCAAGTCTTCCTATTAGTATCAACTGAGGACTTTATTTTTTGTGGGGCTGGGAGGGTATCTGTGTGTGTGTGTGTGTGTATTTTTTTATATTTCTTTCAATGTAACTGAGTATATATGTCAGTATGTTTTTAAAATATTTATGTGTATTATATATATACACATGTATGTATTGTGAATATATATGAATATTATGTGTATGTATAATGTTATACAATATATAATTTTTGTTTTTACATATGTCATATATTACATATATTTTACATATTATATAAACAACTATTTTTTTTCAATATTTATTCAGAAGATCTGCAGCATGACCTTTGAGACTTAAACTTATGGGTGCTTGTATATTTACTATTACGTAACAGCTCCAGGCAAGCAAAAGCACTAAGTTTTTCCCTTGACAGATGACTGTCAGTGTAATAGATGACAAACTGAGAACAGTGTTTAGCTGAAGTTAAGTATAATTTGGATGTATAAACCTTGCACAGGGAATTAGTATCTTGCATGAATCATGCAGTGGTTAACACACTGTGCCGCCTGAAGACAAAGGCAGTCTGATTAGTACAGGATGCCAAAAAGGTCAATAGTTTTACCATTTTTATACTTGGTTATCTAGAACACAGTACATATGCACTCATGCCAACATTCTTTCTCTTTGCACTGGAAAAAATACAAATAATAAATCTTTTTTTTTCCCGATTATTATCAGGAGCATAGAGAGTTTAAAGAGACTGTTTAGAGACTGTTTAAAGACATTCATCTAGCATACCTTTTTTTTTGCCTTTTCAATTGAAGGACACTTTTATAATGCACCTGTGTGCATATGTATGTAAATGAGAAATGACACATTTACAAATATGTAAAGTATGCAACAGTATACAACAAGGCTGTAAGAAACCTCTCAGGAGATTGATATTCTTGCATTGGAAAGGCTGCTGGAAATATGCACTAAAACTCCTATGAAACTGTTTGAAGCGGTTGAAAGCCTTACAGCTCAGCTATCTCCAAGGTGAGATTGAAGAAGATGAAAGTCTGAGGGCATAAGGAAAGGGAATGGCCCCAGCTTTGCCCCTTCTGGAGGTCTGATTGTTAGAAGAGCGTGCTAAAGATGAAAGTCCAAATAACTCATCTCTTCCAATCCAAGTTACAGTTACAGAACAAAACAAAAATCAACTCTTTGGAGAACAGAAATGTTTCCAACATATCCAGAAGCAGCAATCCAAATATCAGTTGATATATAGTAAAGGTTTTTGCAAAAAGAGGGAAAAAAAGGAGAGAAAAACTTGTGCTTCTAGCACTATACAACTAACCCTGATGTAAAAATAAAGTTCTCTTACATTACCCAATGTAAATAAGAAGAAAGCATCTTGATATTATAGTTCTTCATGAGACTATGAAGTTATATGAACTGAAAATTCTCTAGTACAGTAAATATCACACTTAGCTATGGCTGTCTTCTTTTATTACAGTTGGAATTCCATTGAACAACCTAGAATTACACATTATTCTCCTCTGTATCAAAGTAAAAATTTTTAAGAGTGTAATTATCTTCAAGTGGGAAAAGCAAAATATCATAGATATTTTGACTCCTCAATATTAGCTATAAAAATTAGCCTGGATTTTGCATTTTAACTTTTGCTGGTAGTGTGCTGTTCATGAAAATTTTCACCTGTCAGCACAAGGAGTCCATTCAAGAAAACATCTTCCTGAGACCTGAAAAAGCTTAAAGGATAACTATTAAGAGATGTTCTTATCGAGTTTTTCTTTTTTATAACTGCTGAGGCAATGGAAATAAGCAATTCATTCTTTATTCAACTGAAGATTCCACTGACTTTGATATCTTCAGTTCTGGATTAATTATTGGTTCAGAAAATTATATATTTTGCTGTAACAGGTAACATTTTTTCTACCACTGTGAGCTGGCGGGAGTATCTAAAGACTGGTCTATACTTTTTATGTGAGAGAGAACAGATTGCTGTGCACAAAGGAAGAAGGCTTTTAAGACAGATATGCAGGCAGCCATCACACTGGGAGCAGAAGCAATGGAACTGGACAGAACAGGCTGAGTTGAATGTCTTCACCTTCTAAATGCATAGCAAATTTTCATCACAGGATGTGGAATGTAGGCATCAGCAGGCAGATGGTTGAGATACTAGAGCAACTAGCCACCTTAGCAGGCCATTTTTACCAAGCTTGTAAATCCAGAGTAAATTATGTTAGTGCTCCACTGTATACTACTTGTCACCTGCATATGCCTTGGTTGCCTTCATGGTGCTGCATTGCCAAACATTTGGTAATGCAGCCCTAGGTTTTAGGTCTGCTCATTGTACATAAGCTCTTCTACATCTTTCTTTTCCCACACTTGGAGGATGAAAGGCTCTAAAAAATTTATCAGCACTCAACATAGACTCCTGCCTGAAGCTAATGTCACACTAGCTTTACATCAGCATAACTTTGCTAAGTTTAGTCACGTTGCTGTTAACCTAACCCAGCAGGAGAACAAGGTCATGGCTTTATAATAAAAGGCGATTTACATTTTAGGCATTTTTTTAGGTACTTGGATTGCATGTGTTTTCACAGTTTGCAAATATTTTAACACCTTTTGTGTCTCTATTAGTTCTACCATGGATTCTTCAGAAATATAAATGTAGTGTAATATTATGCTCACAAAACCTGAATAGCACTCTGTGCATGGTAAAGCACTATGAAATGGAGAAGCTGTATGTTAACATATGGAGAAATCTTCATATTATTCAACACCTTTTTCTCAGTCATTTGTAGATCAGTGGAGGATGAAGGACTGTTTGGCACTTGTCCATCAATTCCTGTCTTCATTCTGCTGTAAAACTTATTAACAATAGCAAAATCAAACTAGCATGAGCTTAGTGGCTTTGGACAAGTTCACTCACTAAATGCTGTCTACCTGACCAAACCAACCTCCATGTCTTTAATATAGGCTTTGTTTTGAGCATATTTGTGCCTGTAGCAGCTCAATGAATGTCTTTCACTCTGAAGGAATTGATGAATACTGAGATATAATTTAATGTTATTATTAAACTTCTTGTAGGAGAAGGCGATCTCTTGAAGCAGTTTAAATGCACTGCAACTCAGTGATTAAAATGTACATTTTGTCAAAACATGCTGCATAAAACATACAGCTTATTTTAATTTGATATATGTTAGAAAAATATTAAATAGTAAATATCAGTCAAGTGTTTATGCTACTCTGAAAATTTAATATGGACAGTAAGCTAAGAAGTAAAGTAAACTGAGCACATTCTCCAGGCTAACTCTAAGCTGGGTTTTTGTTAAGGAAGACAAAATGTCTAAATGTTCGATTTTGCTATTACATATGTGCATATATAAACCTGTGAATAAGTACTCCAGGAAAATTCTAGTCATGGCACCAAATCTAGTGCCAAGCAATCTCTAGAGTTTATAATACTGTTCCTTCAAAAATTTTAACCAGAAAAGTGTTACTTCCTACTCTCCCCCAACAAAAAAAAGCCAAAACCAAAACAAAACAAAAAGTAATGGATGAGTCTCTGACAGTTGTAAAATAATATGGCAGACAATTTAACAGGAAATGTTTTAGTTGTGTTAATTTTTACAACATATAGTCTTGCACTTGAAAAGAATAGATCAGAAAAATACTTATGTTTTATGAGATGTCAAATATGGAATGTGGGGGATGAAGCTCCTGTATCGCAAAATCTTTCAGATCACAGAGCTGTTTGGAGAGGACCATCAGCCTCTGCAGTGGGTTGTCCACTACTATGCCCTGAAGGGGATCATCAGGATGGCCAAGGATAGGTGGATCACTATCCCAACTTCCACCTTACTTTGTTAAAGTTTTCTTGAAGTTACTTGTGTCTAAAATTTTAAATAAAATGATGGAATTTGTGAAGAAATCTATTTTCACTTCATGGTAAACTTGAATCACAGGTGACTGAGCTGTGAAACAAACCTGTCACAAGAAAATCTATTTTCTGTTTATCCATATAAACGAAGTCTGTTTTTTTTATCCTTCTTTTCAGGGATAGTTCCTATTATTGAAGACAGCAATATGTCTGAATGAAAAAGAACATTGTTTCATATTTTCTCCTGTGGATCACTACCTTTAATGAAATTGAAGAGCTTTTACTGGACCAAGGCAGGCATTTTGTTCACAATGTGGTTATTATTTAAGGTGTGTTTATATTACTCATACAGACTATGTTATTTCAGAAAATTTGGCATTTTTTCAAAGAAGACAGCCATTTTGTCTTTTGCTATTTTATCTGTAACTATTTTAAGTGTTCCTCAAGCTGAATGCTCAGATTATCTATTTTTTGGTAGCAGAGGAACTTCTTCACTGAAAGGAGTTTTGGTCTTTATAGGTGGGCAAGAACATTGAATAAAGTATTGACTAAAGCAAAATACTATTAAGACTGCCGTCAATTGTCATGCTTTGCTTCCGGGATTACATTTTAAAACACTGTTCTTTTTAATTAATTGTCATTTTTAAAACTTTTATGAAGATTCCATTTCATAGCTTCACTGATATTTAAAGCAATCAAAAGCTGAAATTTTGCTCTAGCATATTTGATATCTCTGTCACTGATCCTCAGCATTTCTGGTACTACATTTTCTTTCATATATCATTAAAAATGCCTTCAAAACTAGGCTTACTGAATTGTTTTGAAGCCTTTTTTAAAATATAAATGATTTTTATTCCTCAAAATAAAGTGCATAAAAGTAGTATATATTATAACTACAGAAAACTACTACATATAAAGACTTATATACAAATATAGACAAATATATATACATATATCTACATATATACTACATATAAAGAGATATACATATAAATACTACATATTATAGCCAAAAAAAGACTACTACAAAATGGGTAGTAAATGTTCAACTCTTTGACTTCTTAAATATCCACTATTTCCATTTACAATTTTTTTCCACTTATAAATTTTAAAATTCCCACTCTCATGGCTGAATTCCTCCATAACTCAGTATGTTACTTTAAAAAGTGCATTTCTAAATAATCCTATATTTTTCTTTCATTATTGTCCATTAAAACTTGTGCAATGTTGTGCAAGTAGCATTTTGCAGGACAATATTCTCTCTTTAAAAAAAAAAAAATAATAATTGAAGTTCTGACTTAAAAAGCGCTTTTTTAGTAAAAGTTACTGATATCACTTTGCAGATGATACCTGAAATGATATTTCAATCCCATGGAAATAGTGACTATTTTATAGAGAACAATTTTAAATAATTACTTTTTTTGGGGTAGGTTGGAGTACTTCTGCTTCTGTCATTTTGAAATACTTCTGTTTTTCCCACTTCAGCTAATTTAATGTACTTTAATGTTAATTATTTTTCATTAACTTTCAGGTTCAACATTTTTAAAATCGATTACTTTAATGAATGTTCCTGGTGTAACTCAAACAGTAATTCAAACAAAATACAACGGTTATTCTTCTGGTTATATTTTGTTGTATCTAAGAAAAAGAAATACCACGAGAGTTGTAGTAAAAAAGGGAATGAAGAGTGTCTTTTATTCATTTGACATTGTTATAGCTTGGGTCTTTTCCAGCTGTGATTCTGGTGTGACAAGACAATACCAAAATGTGGGAGATTTAAGATATTAAAGTCTGAGCTAAGACATATTTACAAATGAAAAGCCTGGGCTGCTGTTCTAGTATTTTCTTGTTGGTATCGTTACAGCACTCAGTGAAGAGCCTCTGTGAGGCCTCCTACTACTGATGAACTGATATGTCTGTCGAACTGATGAAGGATATGTCAAAATTTCATTAAAATTAAAAAAAATGAAATCAGAATAACAAGATGAGAAATTTATATAGTTGTTTTAGAAATTATATATGAATTAATGTGAAATTATTATGAAAAATAAATATGGATATTTGAAATATTTCATATGAAATATGACATTATTGATATGAATTATGAATTAAAAGTGCATTGAATTGAATATATATAAGCAGACTAGTTAACATCTCTATAATATTGCAAGGAGAAGTTCTCCTGTTTTATAACCACTGCCAGAACTGAATGATTATTTTCCAATTCTGCAGAATGCATTTAAGAAAAAGAACTCATTTTGGAAAAAAAAAAAGAGAATGATTGATGAGCGGTTTGCTAGGGCTTTAAAAAATATTTTAAATTGGATTAGCTTTCTAAAATCCTCCACTGCAAATATTGCTTATTCAACACATATACATAGCTTCATTAACTATGTAGAATTTGAGGAAGGTTGAATAACAGTTACTTAACATTTGAATATAAAATAGAGTCACAATCTTTCACAAACATCTACCTTGAATGATTTTTCTGGCCTTTTTTCTAATCCTACTGCTAGAAGGAACTTGGGATCACTTTCTGAAAAACAATTTTTTCTGGAATTTTAAATATATCTTTTAAATATTTAGTATTTTAATGGGGAACTGGCACCACTAGTACTCTATTCTTCTTCTCCTCATTGTAACACTCACATCTAATAAGCAGTTTGAGACTGTAACTGCTTCATCAGAAAGACTTCTTTTATTCTCAAAGTCTGCTATTAGAATCTCCTATTTATTAAGTCATTATTTCTTCTTCTTACATCTGGGGCTTATACATTTAATAAAAATATCCACTCATTATAATTTTGTTTCATTCTCCTGAATCTGTACATGTAAACAAGCCACCTTATTTCCTGTTTCACTGTGAGTGTTGAAATTAATGAGGTTTGTTTTTGCATATTGATAGTCTTTTCTCTAGTGAGTATACTTTAGACCTGCTGTCTTAAGACAGAATTATATTTTGAAATACCACTTGCTTCCTTCCTACGCAGATTTTATTCTTACCTTTACAAAAGAGTTGAGACATTTAGAATAACTAATATTCCCCAAAATAAATAAATAATATTTGAAAAAGCTATGCAAAAAAAAAAGAATTAATAAATGCTACTGATCTTTAGATTCCTTATGATTTTGAAACTATTTTGGTTTCTTTACAAGATTGAAGGAAAGTTACTCTATTTGTTTTAATCATTATAAGCATCATTTTAATTATCAATTCAATGTAAGTATTGCTGATCAGTGGTCAAATATTGCAAATAGATTTTATTATATCCTGATTGACTTTTCATTCTCAGTATTTTTTTTCATTCTTTTACTACATATTTTTCTAAAATTGCTTACATTTCTCGATTTTTTTTTCAGAAGTTAAAATACACATTGATATTGATTAAATTATTTAAAATACTGCAATAATTGGGCATGCAAACACTCTCTAATGTTAACAGTAAAATGTCTGTAAATTTATTTCTTCAGTGTTATGAGAAGTAGGTGAATTTTGAATGAGCTCTGGTTTAGTAAAACACTCTGCAGTACTTTACAAAAACCTACAACCAGCAACACAGGCTATTATAAATAGAAAAAAAGTAGGCTCATAAAATCAAATTCTTGCAGGTTTTCAAGTTTATTCACACATATGCAACATAGGCTGGAATCTCAGGGAAACAAATAACAATTAATCATTGCAGCTTAAATAAGTAATATCCATTAGCTCTATTTAACAGGAAGATTTCAAAATACACAAAAGCCATTGAGTTGATGGAGGCTGCTGAAAATTTAAGTCAAAAATTGTATCAAATTATGAAGTGTGCTAAAATGTGAAATAATTTAAAAGTTAATTCTTTGGATTCTATGGCCAGCTTCATTTCCAACCAAACTCTATTCAGCAAATTGCCTTTGCCCTCTTAAACATTCAGTAAATTGTCTTCATCTTCAAGGATTCAATAAAATATAACCCATGGACTTTTAGTCTCAATAACAACCAAAGGTAAAATTCATTCACCTTTAAAGTCCAGATCTTGATAGTTTATGTAAATAAGAAGATGATATTGGCTTACCTGACTAAACAAGGCCTAACCCAGAACATGCAGTACTGCATGCATTGCTATACTACTTGCCAAAGAATAAACCTTATAGCCAATCTCCTGTATTTTTCTCATAGATCTAAACACAAAACTTTCAGATGTTTACTTATAGTCTTACTTTAATGTGATATTCAGTATAGTTCACTCAGAATTGTAAAAAAATCTCAGGAAGATATGGCAAAAAGCAAGAAATAAAAAGTAAAATACAGCTAATTACCTCATTGCATGGGATTTACAATGCAATGTAAAGCAGCAAAGATTTACAATGCAATGTAAAGTAGTAAGATTTTGAAATGAAAATGTAATAGATTTTATTGCTGTTCACATGACTAAGAAATGACAACATTACAAAGCTTTCTGAAGGAAGTCATTTTTTATTTAAGGATTCTTTTCAAATGGAGAATGAAAACTAGTTGCAGCAGTCCTCATTTACATGTCCTCTCTCACATTAAAGGATAATCTTTTAACTTCTTTAGCATCCATTCTCTACTCACATAAAAGACAAAAGTTATATGAGGAAAATTTTATCTGTCATTAAACACTCGATAAAAATTAAATGATAAATTAGATATGACAAGTTAAGTTTACTAATGCCTTTTGCCCTTTGAGTCCAGAATGATCCTACTGGGCTTTATTTTAATGCATACAGCAGTGCTGCAATGTACTCTGGCTCCTGCAATCATTAATGCAGAAATGGAAGAATTTGAGCATAGGTGGGAAGGTTCATGCATGAAGATTGTCCTGGCACCAGCAAAATTTCAAATGCAAGTGTTCAGCATATCTGAACCTTTATGTATGGTTTCACTTAAAACAACTAGATTTCATCATATGATATGGCAGAAAAGTGCCAGGGGGAATGAAACAAATGAAGAGCCACTGCTTTTAGAGAAGAGCTCAGTGAGTTCTAAATTCATGGAGTCTATATCCAGTGTACTTCCTTTAGAATAAGAAACCTGGATGAGAAATTTTTCTTGTAAGGACCTTCTTATATTTCTCTTTCTGAAGACTTTCTCACATTTCTGGGTTTCTTGAGCATTCTTGGCCAGAAATTTAGGATGGAAGGAGAACCATGCTACGAGAAAACGTTTTAATTTTTTTAAAGAATTCTGCTTGTACAGTATATACCTTGAAATTTCGTCTGACTTATTCTTCACTCTTCCACAGCTGCTTACTGTGGCTGTCTTTATTGTATCTGTTTGAGAAATGTCTAGAACCCTATACAAGACTATACAGACACAGTACTACTGTAAAGCTACCTCGGTGTGTTGATATGTAGCTTAAACATTGACTATATTTAGGAGAGACATCTGGGAACCATGCTGTTAGTCAGTACTTTACATAAATAATACATCGGTGAGGTGATACTGATGTAGTGGTGATGTGATGATTTTAACTTCAACTTAAGTTCAGGTGATAATATAAATAAGAATGAACTTTGTTCTTTATCTGCTGAGAGTAAACCCACATTGATATTTTATCTGAACAATGTCTGGGTGTTCCATAATCTTCTCATAAAGCAATTTCATGTTCACAGACCGTTAATGATTTACTTTCCTCGTTCAACTGTCTTCTGCATCTGCTTTTCTTTATGTCAATAAGGGCTACGAAGTTTTGCACTGATTTCTAATTCAACTTTGTTTTAAATTAGAAACCTTACAAGAGATCTGTGACAGAGCAAAGCAAATAAGAAACTGAGATAATGAGATACCTGGAAGTCAATAGAAACTTGTGCTCCTGTGATACTGGCTTTTTGAAGCCTTGGCTAGGAATCTAAAGTAACCTCTGCCTAGTTGCTAAGTTAAATATCCACCTTGCAACCATGCAACCTTGACCTCTACTCTTTCAAGATCGCAAAAGCAGAACAGCCTTGAGGGTAATGAGACCTTGAAGGGAAATTTTCAAAGGGAAGAAATTCACTGCTGCAATATTCCTTCTCTGAGTGCCCGGTTAGATGTTATTTCTCAAGGAATGATGAAAAGTAGGAATATCGTTCCTGCCTTCCTTTCATCCTTCCTTCTGTCCTTCCAAGGACAGAAGTATAACCAAGTATAAGTATAACCAAGATGTAAGCACATGCACTTCATTTCAGTACTCTGTATTTTGCTGTGCTTTGTTTTACTTGGAAATCATACTCTTTCAGTATGACTAAGCGTATTTGAGCTAGGTGAAGGGCAAAAGAACCTTAGACGGCAAGCAGTGAAGATGAGACTTCAGGAGGGGCTAAGTGACACAGCAAGCTCTATGGCTTGCTTTTGTAGGCTTTTGCTAGCATGACAGTGCAACATAAGTTTGCCAGGATGTATCTATTTCCAATGCAGAAATGTTTCAGTGTGCATAGTAAGGAGTTAATAGGGATTGACTGGATTCTCAAAAAGAAGCGTGTTACACGTTTTGATACTTTCTTCACTAACTCATTTCTCAAAACAGTTTTCTGCTAAATGAAATACTTATTTTAGAATGTTAAACCCTGCCTCATAAATATTTGGTCTTGTGGATTTTTAATAAATGATTAAGCTATCTGGTTTCTCATTGTGAGCAGACTATAATGAAATAAATTTCATTTATTCATTTAACCTGCAGTGAGAAGCCAGCAAAACTTACTCTGAATTTTAGCAGACTCAAAAATGATCATGAGATAATCCTAAAGAATATTCAATGATTAGTATCAATTAATTTCTTTCACACTCCTGAAATAAAATGGAAGAGGTTGCTCTGGTTTGTTTTGGGGATCCAGCTCTTTTAAAGTCAGCATGCAAAGCACAAGCATAAAACACAAATCTCTAGCTCTTCAGATCATGCTATTTTCATTTCAGGTAACAATTGCAAACAAGTAAGTGGATTTCTTTCTTCAGAATTATCACTGCAGCTGCTAATGGTTGTCAGTGTCAGATGGGTGTAAAGGCATGTGTGGACTTTTAAGATGGGTTCATCAGGGAAGCAGTGTGGCATGATATAAGCAGGGAATGAAGATTAGTCCACTGTAATTACTTAGAGACAGAGATAGCTAGATGTTGTACCTATCTGTACATATTTTCACGAAGTGCAAGGGAGCAACACGTTATATTTACAAGGAATTAGGAGATCAGATCCTGTCTTTTCTTTATGAATTTTTGTCTAGACAAATGATGAATATTTTGAATATTCAGTTTTGTTACCTTCTTCTTGCAAGAGTAAGGATTAATTCATCATACATTCTAAATAAAATATTCTGAGGTTTTCCTATTTCAATGATTTTAATATAAATTGAGCAAGAGAAAATTTTTAAAATGACTTCTGAGGAAAGAGAGTCAGGAGAAAAAAACTATATAAATTGAAATTAAAAGAAAAAAATAAGAATTTTCATTTCTTTGAGTTTTCACTATGTTTTCTTCCAAAAGAGTTTAGAAAAAAAAAACCTTTATATACTCACCAGCATTTGAAATACAGTTTTTAAAACAGCATGACAATTTAAACACAGCAGAATACTATACAAATTTTCCTATCAGGAGACAATGAATCAGCAGATTCTGTTAAACTCACAAGGATGTATAGTCATGATTTATCATGCAAAGTAAATAAAAGGAACAATAAAGGTAGGTTGTGAGAACACATATCTGAAACAATAAAACCTACCACAATTAAAACATAGAGAGGTGTGAGAGGAAGCTGATGTTGCTTAACCAATCTTATCTAAATGTAATAGTAAAGGTCCTGCTTAATAGAAATTTGAGGCAAATGTATTCCCATCTTAACCAGGTTAGTCTTGTTGGTAAGTCTTCCAAAGAAAGAGCTAAGAGAAAGATTCAGTAAAAATACTAACCAAAGAATGGAATTGTGAGCAAATGCCAATGAGAACAGCAAGTATTTCTTGCTTTTGTAGATATTCACAATGGTTTTGAAGAAAATGCTCCTTCTACCTTCAGATTTTCCATCCAAAGGAAAACAGGAACAAAACAAAAACATTGTTGAATTCTGATAACTGTTCTCATAACTGCTCTTAGCATTACAATTGAAAAAAATTATGAATAACAACAGATATAATTGAAAGTCAGTGCTGGGAAATTTGCGTAAAAAATGACCGATATGAATCAATTTGCAAAGTAATCTGTTAGTAATATCACAATGTTTAGAGCTCATCTAAGAGAATTTTATCTACTTACTAGCACCAGTGCCTCATAAATGTTGCTATCAGTAATATACATTTCAGAACAATATATTTTGGCCTAATATCTTCTGTATTGAAAAATCATAAAAGTCAGAAAAAATCAGAAAAGGAAGGAAATTTATTTTATTCCTTTTATCCACCAGAAGACACATTGTAGAAAAACAGTGAAATGTAATCTGAAATTACTGAAATACAGTGTGATATAAATGTGCTTGGTTTTGCCTAGAGGGCTACAACAACATTTTGATGTGTAAGTACTGTGTAATCTTGTTAAAACAGAATAATAATTCATTGTACTTTTATAAAGTAAATGCTAGACTCTAACAAGGTGAAATTGCAAATATTCTTTATATTTACTACATCAGAGCAAGATGGATGCCATCTAAAGCAAATTATTTAATACAATTTTTTATCAATAACTTGAATAGTATTGACACTAGACATGTTTTTTCTTTTAATGAACTCACTATGTGGAACTGTCATCCATATTTCATCCTTTGTTATTAAGTTTATCATCTCTCTTTCTCTCTCTCTGTCTCTATGTTTATACAGAATACCTGTACTTTTACATCTTAAAATATTTACTGAAACCAAATTAATCTTTCTTTCATGAAGATTTGAATACTTTTTCATGAACCTCTTTTTTTTTCTTGCATCAGCAGTGCATGGAATATGAGTTCAACAAGGAAACTGAAATATGAATGAGAAAAAAAATAAAGATGAACAAAGAAAAAAAAAACAGCTGGTGCTATCTAGAAAGGAAGTCAAGTATATCGGGTAGGAGCTACAGAAATAGAAAGTTTTCTACTTTTCTTTTTCATCTAACAAGGAAATACGAAAGAAAACTATCAAAATTTAGAGAACAATAGTTGGCTATTAAAGTGTGGTAGGCCAAAAAGAAATACAACAGATATTTGCTGGAAAAGATCGATTGCACCTCCTTGTGGTATATCAAAAAAATTGTTCTGCCTTTGACTTTTTTTCTAAATTGAGACAACACTCGTACTTGTATTTGAAAATACTCTGGAGATTAAATAAGGAGAAAACACATAAAATGCTTCTATCTAAAAATATTTCTTATTTTGCCTGAGGCAAATCACTGCAAAAATGACATTAAATAGGAAGTCTATAATTCCTGACCATAGTTATCCAGCATCAAGATCACTGTGACCTTTGAGAAGCACCTGTGCATGAAAATCAACAATAAAATATTAACAATATTACATAAAATTATGACCACAAATTGGTCTTGTTCCTATTCTGGGCACTGTTTACCCAGGTTAAGCCCTTGGAGTTAGTTTTTTGAGCTCACAAATATCCATTCTCTTTTGGGCTCTTTTGATAGAGGGAGTTTCCAGTACATCTGCAGCTGCAGAGAACTGAGGTTTTAGTACTTCAGGTTACTTTTGGGCTTAATACACTCACATGTACCAGGAATTCACTTCCTAATTCTACCTTGCCCACTTTTCCGGTCATGTCACACCACCAGACCAGTCTTGTCTTTGGAATATGCCGTCCATGCTCTGGGCATGCTCTGACCTTGAAAAGCTAACTATTAAAAGCTCTGTAGACATAAAAAAATCAAGCCAATCAGTTAAACAAAATCAATTAAGAAATCTCGTATGCTGAAAATATAGAACAAATGAAAAGAAGTTTGGAAGCTTTACAATGATGTCTCCAAGGACTGAGCACTGCCCCATTATAATCATATAACCAAAGCAAATTTACGTGTGCTTTTCTATTCACTTGTTTCACCAAAGCAAGTATCACTTTTTTTGTGTTTTGTAGGTTTATGTACCTCCACTAGAGATGATGTATTCACATAAGTACAAAGAAAATACATTTAAAACATTCTTTGGAATGTATTTTTATGATTTTTATTTTCTTTATTATCTCTTGCTAGACCTCATCCTAACAAACAGTGAGGGCCTCGTTGGAGACGTGAAGGTGGGGGGCAGCCTTGGCTGCAGTGATCACGAGCTAGTGGAGTTCAGAATCCAACGAGGAGGAGGCAGGGCAGTAAGTAGC
>JAUBOD010000797.1:487752-498065 GCA_032353885.1 Nothura maculosa
CCTGAGCCATGTGCTCTAGGTGACCCTGCGTGTGCAGGGGGGTTGGACTAGATGACCTCTAAGGTCCCTTCCAACCTAAAGCATTCTATGATTCTATTCTATGATTCTTTTTATTGCAGGACAGGTATGGGTCAGGTGAAATCTGTACGCCCAACAGAATACAGCAAGATTTTATGGAGATAAGTACAACATTTATAGATTCTGCTTATCTGGAAAAAATGGTTGACACAGCCACAGCTCTATTGAGAAATCACAACCAAATAGTACCAATTTCTGCCATTAATGAGACAGAAATCTCTGCGAAGTAGAAATAGGTGTCCTTGTAGGTACAGTTCTTCACACCCCCGCAAGTGAACATCCTCCGGTTTTTATTCTAAACATTTGGTTTCACATAGTGTGACAATTATGATTGAAAATGATGACTGAAAACAACTTTATTTATCCTTCTAGGATCTTAGTGAATTTTACTCTACTCAGACTATCTCAGAGGTCTTTAAAATGCACTCTCTTAAGAGATACAACTTGGCTCTTGTCCATATTTTGGTTAAAAGGGAAAAATCTGGAAGATTACAATGGTGGAGAGATCTTCCTGCAATTTCATCAAAATTTGCTACTATTAACCCAGAAGTGGAAGACTCATTTTTATTCATGAGTATCTGTACAACACAAAACAGCTGAAGGATACGAAATAGGAGTCCTTCTCTCAAGATGTGTTTGCTATACCGAGTGGCTGCTATTGGAAGAATGTTGAGAATATACTTTGAAGTGTATTTCAGAAAACACACTGATGTTTTACAAGAAGCTGTGTGAATTACAGCCTCTTTCCTCTGTAATTTACTCCTGGATTTTTTAATCTAATGAGCTCCTTCTCATCCCCAAAACAGTGATCATTAGAGTGTTTGATATCTAATGGCTGTAAATATACATGCCCATGATGGCAATCCATGCATAAGAGAACTTTTAAATACAAAATATCCTTCAGTCAAATCCTGAAAAGAAATTATTTCAAAAATAGTTTCTACATCATAAAGGATAAGAGTAGTATGTTATTTCAAGCTGAAAACTGAGCAGCACCTTTTCTGTTGGGTCAGAGGAGCACCATCATTCGAAGAATTTTGCTACAAGTGCTAGATCAAAGTGGGTTGACATGCCATTATTGGTGGACTTTTTTGTTGTTTCTTTTTTGTTTGTTTGTTTTTGGTGCTTAGTGCAATATGTACTTAAAGACATGGTCTAAGTGGGTCTAGCTTGAAACTCAAGTGGTTAAAATTTGAATACAAAAATATTGCATTGAAGTTCAGAAAAACCAACATCAGAGGGAGCCATAGCCTTTCTGATTATGAATATTATTGTGTCTAGAGATGCAACTGGGACATTCCCAGATGGAATAAGCAATAGTTTAATCTGATGTCAGACATACATTGAAATTCACCTTATAGTATGAAAGGTTTTTCTTTTGTTTTTATACTTACTCTGCTGTAAAGGTAAACAATGCTACAATACGGTAGTTTATATTTTTTCTTTCCTTTCAGGGAAGACGAGTTTAAAGTAAATCACTACTCTAGAATAGTTTCTGAAAGGCAGTAAGGCATACATGTTGAGACATGTATGACACATGCATCCAGTGGAGCTGAACTGAAGCTGCACATGGCTGTCACCGCTTAGGGAATCCTTATACTGAACACCTTTAGGAAAGGTAGATGAAATTCCCCTGGCTGTAGCATTATGTCCCAAAATGTTGGTAGTTCACTTGTGGTCCCTCACTAAGATGTTACTGAGATTTTTTTAAAGAGAAGCAAGAATATGTTACATCTTTATTCCACAATGTTTCTAGCATATTTGGAATGGTGTCTGTTTTTCTGCTATATACACAAACTACCTTTACTCTAGAGAATTAGGATGTGGCACTGATCATCCTGCAATTCCTGGTTTCCTAGAAGAAAGCATCCAGCTATCACTGGATTTAAATGAATTTTAGCTTACCTAAAAAAGAACTGATCTGACAACATTGCAAAATAAGAGGCAGAAGCAGATTTTAGAAAGGAAATAAAAATCCCTTGAGATAGTATACATTTGTCCATCCAGTGTAAATCTGTGAAGGGAGAACTCTTTTGTGTTCTGGCAGCAGTTTACAATGTTCTTTGGAACTCTTTTTGCACAGCACATTGATATTTTGCAAATAACTTTCTGAGTTACAGTCTGCATCCTCTATAATTTGGTGCAGTCTTCTATGACTTCTATGGCATCAGCAGCTCCTCCCTTTCTCTCCTCCCCTAAAATTTGGGAGCAGGAGTGTTTTAAAGTTTTTCATTGTAGCCTTAAGCAGCTGCAGGAGCTCAGAGAGAACACTCTGGAAATATCAAGGTAGTATCATTTTCTATCAATATAATGAACCAATACCCTTTCTTCAGTCAAATTCTGAAAATAGTTTATTTCAAAAATAGATTCCACATCATAACAAGAGCAGAATACTATGAGAAATTAAACATTTCCTCTTTAAGAAAAAGCATAAAAATGAAAATGCAATTTCTACTTAGAATAATTAATTTCTTCAGAGAATAGATTGGGTAAGAAAAAATATTACTGTAAAGAAATGCATATATTGAATAATCCTTTCATAATTACAAAAATAAATATTTTAATGTACTTTTTCTCACTGGGTAAAATATTGATTGTGATTTTTCAGTATAGTTGTATAGCTAAGTTATTTTATACTGCATGAATACTGTAAAATTAAGGAATATTTAGACAAAAAATAATTCATTTGGAAAAGTTATGTGCTTGTTATATGTGCTACATGTGTTTGTATTCCTATAACTTAAGTATATAATGGCATGTTACTTCAAAAAGGCACATGATGAAAAGTGAAATAATGTGCTATTAATGAAAAGCAAATCCAACAGTACTGAAGGAAGAATAAATTCTTATTATTATTTTTATAAAAAGGAGAAAAAGCAAAGAATATGTTTGACTATGACTATTTAGAGAAAATTTAGAGAACTATATAGAGAACTAAGCTACTTGTTTCTCATCAAAAACATATTGATAAAACATTTTGATAAACATTTTATCAAAAACATTTTTATCAAAGACATCTTTAAATGGGAGATTATCTGCAGAGATTTATAAATGCATTACTGATGAAGGATCTCTTTTTTTCTTCTGCTTTGACGATAGTACAAAAAATGAAAGCAGCAGAAAACATTTACAAATTTGTCTTTTGGTTTGAATCTGCCATAATTTAATAGTAAATTCTGCTACGTATCCTCCACCAAAAGTTAAAGATTTTTATTCAGATGCTTCCCCACCTTGATATACTTCCTTCCTTTCATATTTTTATTCATATGCTTTGTTCCTTTTCAATAGCCCTTTTGATTGTTTCTGTTGTGTAAAAATAATATAAAAATCATAAAAAAGTACATTTTCTTTAAGGCTGAAAGAAAACCATAGATTATATTTTCAGTTTCACAAAACATAGAAAGCACATGAAATTTCAAAGGCTTCAGGCAATGCTCTGTTAACACAGGAGTTGTGAAAAGTTCTATTCTTTTACAAGTGCTGGGAATAATTATTTTAAATACTTAATTACTTATTATTATACTTATTAATTATCAATCAAAAGTTACTTTTAGTAACTTAGTCATTTATGTTGAAGAGGTAGGAAAAGAGAGAATGGGTTAAGCAAACAGCAGTCATGAGTTTGTGAAAAGATGCTAAATGAGGAAATAATACTTTAAAACAAAGTAAAGCTATTGCTTCTGTACACAGAAAATACTCAATATTTCTATATTTTTAATAGGAACATTAAGAAATCTGCTTTTTTATCAATTTTTTTACATAATCAAAATATCTTCTGATTTTTTCTTTCTGTTAAATTCTAAGTATTTATTAATTTAGAATTTATTAATTCTATTAATTTATTAACTTAGAATTTATTCTAAGTATTTGAGAACTAGAAGTTCTTAGATTTTTAAGATGAGGAATGCAACTTTATATTACCTTTAAGAAAGCAAAAATCTCCACAATCTATTTTAGATTTAAACAGCACATAACATATAACAACATTTATGTTGTTGTATACGATGAAGCATCATACTCACAATGGTTAAAAAAACCCATTTAGAACAAGAAAAACCAAAAGAACAAGAAAACATGTTTTATCTGCAGGTCAGAAGAGGAAATTGTTGCAGCCCCTGTTTGGTTCTGAACACCTGGTTCTGAATACCTAATTATACAGCTTGGGAAAAAATTGGAGTAAGCAGAATTTTCCTTCTTATAATCTTCGTGATACAAAGGAATTGAAGATTCCAGTACTTTAAAACTGAAGTTTTTGCAAAGGTGGTGTTTACTAATTTTAAAAAGTTTGGTTAATAAATATTTGCAAGAGAATGGGAGAAGAGCACTTTGGGAAATAGAGAATACCTACAAGCACAGATAGCTGCGTGGTCTCGGACTGGAATTAATAACATCATTACATGAAAGATAAAATGTTTCACAGAAAGTGAACTACATTCCCTTTTAAGTATCTCATATCAGTTTATCTTTCATTTTAGACCTTGGCAGGTAAAGAAAACTAAGTCTGTGGCATAGGAACCAAAATCAATATAGTGCATTTTTCAGTTTGAACCCATTTGCACAGAAAGCTGGCAAAAACCCTGAATCCTGCACACTCTGAATGTAATGCATTATCCTATCTACACTCTCAGCCGATGACATCCACTTGCAAGCAGTAGCTCCATTCACAGGAACAGGAGTTTCATATGAGTTTCAGAAGAGAATACATTAAATTGTAAAAAGGCATATAATTTGGAAATTTTTGAAAGGCTGACAAAAGGGTTAATCAGGTTTGCTGCATTTTTGTTACACAGCTAGATCTCAGAGTCAGTTTACAATACAATTATTGTATTACCTAATCAAAATTAAAGTTATTCTGGAAGATATTAATTTACTTCCTGGTGGCCTAGGAAAAGTGGAAGGATTTGAATGCCTCCTAGGAGGTCCGAGTCCTTCTCATGGTGACACTAATGGCAGAATTCCTATCTATGCTAATGAAAGTACAATTAGATGCACCAATAGTTGTTTCTGATAGATTTTCTCTTGATCTGCAGCTCAAAAAAATTTAAAGAGGGTTGGGAGGATGTGGATTTCCATTACCATAGCTATTAAGGAATGAATCTGGCACTGATTTTTACTTTTCTCTCCTGAAGACAAATCTGGGATTTAAAGATTTGAGATTTATATGTTTCATGTTTTCAAACACAGAGACTAAGTCATGGCCATCCACATCCAATTCTTGGCAAGGTTAGTCATGAATATGGACTGCAGTAATCACTGTGTATCATGATTAGTCACAATTCTTTTAAATATTGTGCTTAATTTGATTCTCTAGTAAATTAGTAATATTGTCTGTAGCAAAATTGAGAACCTGGAGTGTAAAAAACTGTGGAACAAAAATGTTAAGCCCTCTCTACTGTTAATTGGTGAATACTATGCATTTCTACTGTCATAGTAACATACTTCAATATTGAAAGTTGATAAAAGCTTGGTTTTAATCTCATTTGGACTACCAAATATATATCTCATTATTTATTCACAGAATTATGATGCTTGCAAAATTTAAAGCAGGCAATACAGTCATTACCCCCATAAGAAAATTTAGTAATACCTTGCCATCATTTCCTTAAAATATAAGTTGCATGCTTTTTATATAGTATCATTGTAGTTATTTCAACTGAAGAAATTCTCAATCAAAATCCTCTAAAGCCAAGAAGGATTTTAAATCATAAGATTTTTAAAAACTAGCTTTTTCATTAATTTATATTAACATTAAGCAAGTATAACTCCAATTTAATTGGCATTTCTGTGCTATAAAATGAAATAATAAGAAACCACTTCTGTTTCAACATATATCCTATTCTATTATTTCTTTGTACTCCAATACATTATTTTTATAGCCTTGGAAATATCACTTTTTAACAAACTAAATGTTAAAATTTTATTTGATAACTATATTACTAAGTTGTTTTCAGTAGAGATTGTTTGCATTTATTCACTGAAAGTTAGTATTTTAAGCCATTCTCGTTCATTATCAAAAGCATGTGAACTCCATTGTCTGGTATGGAGTAAATGTTTTTATATAGGAACAATTCTGGTTTTCTGCATAGCGTTAATTGTTTGAAAGTAAACACACTTACAATGTTCCCATACAATCTATTACTTCTTTGGTTATTTCTTGAGGTTTTGAATTTCCCCCAACTGCACAGTTACATTGTTAGCTACTAAAATTGCAGTTGTAACACAAAATACTAATCCTCTCATATAAGATCAGTACAGTACTTTCCCTGTCTTTACATTATTTTGTATATTATACTATATATTTAGAGATTATATTATGTTATCTAATAATTTATTTAGTAGTTAAATATATAAATTTAGTCATATCATCATTTTTCAAATATTAAGTAGCAAAGCTAGCATATACATTTATATGAAATGAGAAATCTCTCATCGGTTTGTTTGAGACAGTGGGATGGAATATATTTGGTTGTGTTTCTCATAGAAGAGCAGTTCTCCTCTTGTTTATTTTATATAAATATTTATTTCACATTTATTTCACAAAAATTAAGTAAGTTTAATAATTCATCTTTTTCTAACATTTTTTTTCCTTACCACAGAAGCATTGATCCTGCCTAGACCATTCCATGTCAGAAGCAGGAAAGGTGAGGAGTATGAATGAAAAGCTGCCACATGAGCAGAAATAAAGAAGAGTAGGCCTCAGTTATGTAGAAAAGATGTTAGTAAGAATACCCAGAGCGAAGTTTAAAAGAGGATATTTTTAATCTTTTCTATACTGCAGGAATTTTGTATCATTCATTTAAATGGAAGGACATACATACAAAGAGTTTTGAAACACTTGTTTTCCAATCTGACTAATCAATGTCTGAGTAAAAGCATTACTGAAGAAACAAGTTCATTAAAAAAGAAAAAAACAAAAAAGTGACACATACATTACTAGGACATTTCTATTCATTCCTTGTGTGGAGATACAAATATTAAAGCATTACCGAGTATATTTCAAGAAATAAGCCAAACAAAATTGAATATACTAGAATTAGTTCAATAAGATTGTTATTTAAGAAATTTTCTCAGCCCTAAAACTGTAGAAGTAATTTAGAGAAATTAAAAAATAGAGAAGCAAATAAAAGTGAAGTGAATAAAGCTTAAATGCTGACAGTGTACAGTGAAGGCAGCGTGGGAGGCAGTGCGCAGAGGCAGTGGTATTCTCCATCGATCTCTAAACACCAAGGCTTCATACGGTATTATTTCAGTAGCATCTTAAACTGCTTTACTTCAGTCCAGATTTGCTTGTGCTCAGGAAAGGTGAGTTCTTCTGAGTTTCCTGTAAAGATTATATTTCACAAGTCTTATTCTGAGGACTGAGTTTCAGTTTCAGTTTCCTACCTACAGCCAATCTATTTCAGTCCCAAAAGGCATGAATATACCCCATAGCACTTTACTGGACAGACAAGGAAGCTAGTCTCACTTGGTTGTTCACCACTGCTTTTTGACTATTCATTACACAAAAAGACAAGGTATGCCTGTTCTCACTCTTTACAGAGAGAGGGAGAGAGAGAAAGAGGGAGAGAATGAGACAGTTAATAATTTTTCACGCTAACAAAGCAGTGAGTTTATTTCTGTCTGATGACTCAGTAAGCAACATAGGTGCAAGTCTTCACTGAGGAGTTTCATAGTGAAGAGAACCGTCTCCAATACTGTTTTTTTTTTTTGGGAATTAAACAAAGTAAATTTAGGAATAGGTCATTTGTTAAAATATGCCCTGTCTGAATCTGTAGTCATTAAAATGTTCAAGTAAATAAATTAAGAAACCAGAACCACAACCAGACAGATTGGGTTGCATTGTTAATGGTTACTTGTTTTCAAGTAACAACAAAAGAAGAAGAAAAAGAAAAAAAAAATGCAATTTTTTTTATTTGCATTTGAAACCAATAACTTCATTTTACTAGATTGTGAGACTATTTAGAAAAATAGACAAAGATCAATGTTAATGGTTCTGAGTTCCACTGGGAAAATAACATAAAACTTACCTGAAGCCTGTATGCCATCTTCTCAAATAGTGACCAGCACTTGAAAGAGCAGGTTTCTGTATCAGGAAAAGAAAGCAGGCACTTGTTCCCATTCAAACCTCTGGTTGTTTTCTGGGCTGGCAAAATCAATACTAGCTTTGTTAACCACAAGTCCCCCTAGAATTTTCAGAAGTCATCTTCTCTTACAGTAGAAGAGAAGATGTTATTTCTTTCAGATGAAAACCACTCCCTCAACTATGGCATTAATTTTTGCCTCCGTGACTGTACTAGCTTTTGGAAAGCCAGATGTGCCAGTATTACATACACACTTCAAGCCACAGTCTGGAAGATGAGATATACGGAAGTTAGAACTGAAAAAAGCCCTCCTTGTTTTTTTCCATCAGGATCAGGCCAGATGGGGACAGACCTAAGAGAATCTCTTAAGCTATGAGAATGCTCAGTAAAAATTTTTCAAATGAAGGCATGTGTTTCCACAAATAATTGTGATCATTTTAGATGTGCTGGTAGGAGTTTCAGGCACAGAGAAATACATCTCCAGTGGAGGATGAATAGAATTTTAATGCCAGGTGATAATATTTTTCTTTAGAATCTGGAAAGAGCTGAAAATTCTACTATAATTTTTCAATTAATATTTGAAAAATCAGAAAGCAAAACCTGTACTTTTTCTTGTCTACCTGGAAAAAGCTGTAGATGTGAGATTTAGTTTCAAGATAAATACCTTGGATGTTCTCAGACACTAAAATTTTGTTAACATCCCAGCCACTGTGCTAAGATTATTACTCATACTACTTGGTATGCCTTGTCTTTTAGTAAAAGTTATGACCAATGTGACATAAGACAATCATAATTTAAAAAATTGCCCTCTAAAGTAAAATTAAAAAGAACTCCACATTTTCTGTCAGTTTGGCTGACTTTGCACCATGCTGTCATTATATTGCATCCCTATTGTGAAGGATATAATGTGTCCTAAAATCATTTCCATCACATAATGCAGGATAACGTTAGAATACACAAGAAAAGGAAAAAAAGTAAATACTACAACCCCATAAAAAAGGAATAATTTTAGAGTATATGTAGGCAGAAGTTATAAAAGCGGCACCTGAATTGAAAGCAGAATTGGAATGGTTGCATTAAAACATGATTTTACTTTATGTTCGTTTTCATCAATAGAGGAATATTTTTTAATCTGCCTCAATGAGCATAATAGAAATTAATTTGAATAATGATCTTTGGAATTCCATATTAGATGAAAGTTAATTCAGCAGAATATCTCACACAAGGGAGAAAGCATCTATGTGAGCCTGAGAAGGTTTAATAGGATAACTGCAGATACCTGAAGAACTTGAAAGCATTGATAATTGAATGTAGGAACACTGCTTTTATCTTATACATGATCTACTTTAAGCTGGAAAGAGATATTGGTCTTGCCTGTAAAACACCTACACGTCTTAATTGCACAGTGTTCACCAGATTTCCCCAGGAATAGAGGTATCCAGGAAATGAAAAATGAATATCAGAGCTTTTCACTACTTACTTAAGGCAGAAAACCATTGTTCATGCAGAAAAGATGTCTTAAGGATTTGCATGTTTCAAGTAGGTGTCCTAGAGAATTAAGCAGCAGCCCTGAGCAGTAAACACTGTGCTGCTTAAAGCTGAAATGGAGCAGAAGGAGGCTTTTAAAGTTTAGATTCAGCTTTGCATTTCTTTCAAGTTTTCTTTCTAGTATGAGACCTAATACAGGACTGTTCAAAAGAAGCTCACTTGAGTTTTTGCTACCTCTCTAGTGAAACCACTTTTCCAAAAAGTGATTTTGACTAATACAAAAATTAAAAAAAGAAAACCTCTACATGTTCTGCCTAAACCAAAGTAAAATTCAATGATATTTGAAAGCCAGGGTTTTTTAATTCTGAAGGTTAAAGGGCAGGCCAACATGGGAGACACTGTGGTGAGTGTCTGCTACAGGCTACCTGACCAGGAGGAGGTGGCTGACGAGGCCTTCTACAGGCAGCTGGAAGTTGCCTCATGGTCACAGGCCCTGGTTCTCATGGGGGACTTTAACTACCCCAGTATCAGCTGGAAAGACAGCACAGCAAGGCATAAACGGTCCTGGAGGTTTCTGCAGTGCATTGATGACAACTTCTTGATGCAGGCTGTGGAGGTGCCGATGAGGAGAGGTGAGCAGCTGGACCTCGTATTAACAAACAGAGA
>JAUBOD010000797.1:517061-536424 GCA_032353885.1 Nothura maculosa
AAATCCTCTCTTAAAATGAGTCATTAAAACTTAAAATTGAGTAAGAATCTTAGTGACACAGATTTATTCATTTTGTTCCTAATCCCATTCAAAACAGTCACAAAAAGAAAATTCCATTGTCTTCCATCCCAGTTTCTGCAAGCCAGTTTTCTTTTGACTTCCTCATCTGTTAGGTGCAAATGTCAAATTGCACAAAAGTGATACTTGTTGCATTTCAAATCAAAGCAGCAGACACTGGAAAAAGTACAGCAATAATGAATAGGGTTACATGCAGACCATTCCAATACTTACTTTGTTTCATTTCTTATGCTTAATGTGATGCAGATTCAGCTGACAGTGAGCAGCTGAGACACATTTACACTGTCAGAGAAAACATCTGAGATTTCTGTGGAGGCTTTTGCATGATTTTAAAATGGCTGCAACTGGTAATATTGTTGTACAATGATAAATTGAATCTTCACAGGTATTTGCAAGTCATTAATTTGAGACAGAAAAATCTCTGTCCTACTTAGTGTCCTACTTACCCCTCAATGGAAATAATATCTCAGAAGTAGAGGATTTTTAAAGAAAGAAAATGAGAATGTTAACAGAAATCCAAAAACTCTTATTGAAGGAGATTGACAAGATTCAGACATATTTAGTATTCATATCATGCATAGAACTCTGAGCTGCCTTAACTAGATTGCTTAAGATACTTGAATTGCTGTACTGCTAGTTCATGAGTATGCACCCTCTACTGGAGAAGTCATCATAAAAACGTTTTATTGTATACTAAAAGAAAAAAAAAGTAATGAAGTTGAAAGGTTGCAAATTCAGATCAATAAGACAAGAATATATGTATATGTATATGTATATGTAATGCATGATACAAAAAAAATCATGAAATAAATTAGCCCAGAGAATGAACTAAAAAAAATATTATTTTAAAGAAATATAAGCTACATTCATACTTAAGCGGAAAACACAAAGTTGAGTTATACACAAAAATTATTGAAATGGCAACAAAAACTAACACTCAAAATGAAAAACCACTTCTAGTAATCAAGAATTGTAATGAGAAAACATGAAAAAGTGAGTATTTTCTCCATATCAATTACAAGCAAGTCTCTGAAACATAGACAAATACCAGGAACAAGTAAAAGAGCAACCTAATATCTAATCTTAAGTAAACTAGCCATTTACATTTTAATGCTTTCATTCCTATGGTAATGTTCAAAATTCAACAGCAGACTTCCAAATATCAAGAAGAAGTAAGAGAGTGTGAAATAAATTTGCATGAAAAAAATTCACTATGGAAATCACAATTTTCTTGGTATATCTATGAAAAAAGATACTTCATTTGATGAGTATTTTTTTGTACATGATCCAATCACTCAGTCCTATTTTTATTTACCTTGGTGATATATAATTTAGCAAGTTTGTAGGGAATGTATGGCAATTCTTCTTTCCTCCAGAACTTCTCCAGCTCAGTCACTTTCTTGTGGTCTGCAGAACAAGTTCCAGATCTGTTTGGATGGTCTATTGAATGATAAAAATGCTTTTAACAACTTGAAATAAAGAATGAAAATACATAAAAAGTCCAGATGTACTTTTTTTTTTCTTTTTTAAGGACAAAAGCAAGTAGAGTTTCTGTTTGACAAAAAAGGAGATATTAATGTTCACAGGGACAGTTCTAGCAAGATGTTGTACACAAGTTTTGGCTTGTGAATACCATGGCACATTTATGTGTTGTAGAGAAATTACTTGATGATAGTTACTTATACATCAAATAATTACATTTAATTTTGCTACTAAAACTGTACACCAAAAATTAGATAGAAAACTTAGAGGAAATATTACTCTTTTATAGCAATTGAAAATTGGTAATTTTAAAGCATCCTTCATAATTATCTTTTACAAGTGGTTTTGCAAGACTCAGTTTATTTCAGGTTGTTTTAGCCTGCATTTATTAATTTTGAAATATTGTGTTTCTTACTCATTAAAAAACACATAATTACATTTAGACAGATCAGATCTCTTTGGTTGGCCTTCACTTCCCTCTATGTTACTTCTCTCAGAATTACACAAAATTTATTCCAAGTATTATAAATAATTGTCATAATAATTACAAGACATGTATTGTTAAAAGACTGTGAAGTGACTACTTAGAATGGTGCAAACTCAAGACACACAACCTCACTCAGAAATTTCAGGAAAATTTCAGAGTAACAAGGAAACAATAAAATCAATTGATCGATCGATCGATCAAACAACCATCCAAACCTCTCTGTACAGGTAATGGAGCAAGTGTTCTACAAGATAAGAATACTTGATTTCTGCTTTTATCATCATACCTTTTTCTATATCTCTATCCTCATTCCACCCAATTAGGGAATTCAGAAATGACCACTTGTGTATATTCATGCCAAGTTTCTGCAGCCAAGAGTCTCTCTGTCCATCTGAACCTCTGTCCAAAGGTTCTGAAATCAGGGGAAAAAACACTTCAATTTTCTGTATTCTCTTGATTCCTTAAATTACTGGATTAAAATACAATAGTATATAGTTATACAAAGCCACGCAATAAGAGCAATTACTTCATAAATTCTGGTATGAAAGTGGAGCATATCTAAAAGAAGATCTTCCTTTTCTTTCAGTCTATCAGAAAGACTGGTTCACAAAAATGTTGAAACCACAGCACCTGTCAGCTTAATCCCTTTCAAACTGCAAGCCTGATCAAAGCTCTCCCTTTGCATTATACAAATAGCATGAGAGCATGACTTTTCCTCCCCTAAAATAAACTCAATTTTCTCCTGAAACTGGTTGTTTTCTGGAGAAAAAAAAAATCTTCTTTTGCCATGTCAACAAAATCATATATTAAATGCTGGCTCCAGTCATTTAATCCTAGCTAGCCTAGTCTCTATGCTTCAGACTAACAGAAAACCTGCAGTGTGATGTGTACTGTTTCTCAGTAAATACAACTATATTTTTGGATAGTTTTTTAGAAAGTCTGATAGGCTACACACTTTGATAAAGAGATTTAAGATTCAGAATATTCAAGTTTACTTCTGATCTCCTGTGAGCTTCAGTTTTAATGGGCATAAAGCTGATATGCATATCCTGTTGAGGAGGACGAAATCTCTTATCCAGGTCATGTTAAATTATGACAGATACATCCCCATTAATCCATATTCAGCTTGATTTAAATCCAAACTATCCAACAGCCATGATAAGCTATAGAATATAAGGTTTATGCAGTTTTGTGGCATAATCTGATACAACGAAGTCAAGGAGAAACAGTTTGCTCTCATTACCCTGAACACTCAAGCACAAAGTGTCTGTTTACCTTCATAAGGTCCCGACTCAGTCATAACACTTTTAATCACACATGAAGGATGTTCTGATATCTCATATGAATAATCAATAATACTGCCTGGTAGAGGAACAGATAAGTGAATGGTGTTCTGTGATTTAGGTTCAGCATCACACCTTACTGCATCTTCAGGGACTTTGGAGATTGAAGGCAGAACTGTTTGAATCCATGCTTCTGGAAAAAAAACATAAAACATAGATAATAAAATACTAGGACTGTTCTTGCTTGAATAAATCCAGGAATAGAGCAAAACCAGATCACATTCTGCACCCTTCAGTTATTTAGGTGTAAAATGTAGGAGACTGCTTGTATTTGGCAAAGGATATTAAATAAACTATTTAATCAGCTTTTACATTGATCTACTTGGGAAGAGATTGTGTTTTCTAAGGATTAATGGTCTTCACTTGATCTTGTTCTGGTCTAGATGGATCATAACATTCATAGTGAAGCTCAGTGTGCACTTGGAAGTACCTTTGTTTTTTAGAAATCTGCTTTTTAAAGTACTGCTGACTTCATTTCTCAGAAATAAACTTGTAAGGAACTGATTTATCTTATTTGCTTGGATGTTCTTCTTTCCAGAGTGCTATCTACTGGGGCAGCTCTACCACTCTAAAATACAGTGCAACAGAGCAGAGCATGCTAAAAATATCGTCTGCCACCTCATCTTGCAAAGTACTTCTCTGGTTGCTACTTTACAGCAAACCCTCTTGCCTCTTCATCTCCTCTAAGGACTGCAATGCTCCACACAGAAAATGCACCTTAAACTCAGATTCATCTCAGGCCTGCATAGCTGGCTCCAACACCAGCAGGCTCCAATATCAGCAGGCTAATAATTTGCTTTTTAATGCTTTATCACAGTAAATATTTATTTCCCCCTCTGTCTCTGTTTTCTGTAATCTCTCCTTTTTTTCTTACTGTGCTAATGGTAGGAGTTAAGGTCTTTCTGAGATGTGATCACAATCTATCGCTGTAGGCCAGAACTCCTAGAGAGAATAACTTCAGACACTTTGGGCATTATTACAGTATTTCACCATCTCTCCCCAAAACACTTAGTTAGCAGTGAGCTTGCAGCACTGCTGTTCCTGCTTCTTAATTACCCTCTGACTCCTAGGGAATCATGAGTGCAGATTTCCATTAATAATGAAAGGGGGCAACTGCACTTCTTTTAGAGATTACTTTCTCTGCTGATCTGAGGCCAACAAAAAGCTCATTATAGTTGTATAGAGTTTCTATGTAATAAATTCAATAAATTCAAACTGTAACAAGGGTCAGATGGTTTTTCCTGCTCCTTCCCTCCCACCATCACTACAGTCTAGAAGATTTTTTTATGTTTCCTCAGTCAATTTGCTAGGTAGCTCTTGTCAAGTAGACAGCACATGAATATCTCCAACCTGAAAGGTAGGTGATATTAGATCACAAAGTTAATTTTAATAAGCATTTAAACTTGTCTACACAATAAAAAGAAAAATAGCTGAAGCATAAGAACTTTGTACAGAACAGACTTACATAAGCTGTACTGTTACCTGAATAACAGTGAGCAGGAAGGTTTCATAAAGCAGAAGGGAGTAGGAGAGCTTCATAAAGGTTACATGCAAATGCAGTGTTGTTTACTCGTATTCTGCTCAAGTGAAATAAAGAAGCAGCAGAAACATTGGCAGAACAGGAAGATGGAAGCACTAATGAAATACCTGTAAATAAGTTTTTAGAACAAAATAAAGATGAGAGCATCTTTTGTGTACAGCATTTACCAGTGAGAGGTTTGCATCCACAAAGAGAAAGCTATTTGACTCCTACCACGGTCAAAATGCAAACAAGGCTTTTTCATACTCCTTTTTAATAAAAAGGGTTTCATCATACAATATCTTTATCATCAGTTTCATTTCTGTACCCTAAATAACAGTAATTTAGAAGGTGAGAACTGAACATAATAAGCTTTGATAAGCTCTCATTCTTGCAATCAGGCTGCTACCAGTTTTGAGGATAAAAATGCACTTTACTTTATGGCTGGACTAGTCTTCAATCTAGTGTAAGTATTCCAAAGGAAAGTTTATCTCTTGATCAGAACTAGGTCTGAATGAAAGCACTCTCACAGCTTAAGGTGGGATATGGCACACTGCTTTCAGCCTGTAAGAGAGGCATGGAGAGATCTGTGCCTTCCTTGCTACCTGCAAAGAGATTCAGCTTCTGGTCTAAATATGAAAATATATAATGTTAGTGACAGTGGGTTCTCTTTCAATCTTCCCTTTTTAGGCAGGGAATTCCATCAAGGCTTCTAGAAAGAAATATCCATGCCTGATATATATCATAGAGTAGTTTACTAGTGGTTTCAAAATGGATACTATAGTAACAGTACATGTAGTAATCAATAATAAAATACTGGAAGTAATTTGGAGCTTTACTCAACTCCTAATGAGTTTGGGATTTTGGGATGAGGGGTATAGGCTCGCCCTACAAAACTACTGTTTGGCATCCCTTCCTCCTCTAAGATTATAGAATCACAGAATAGTTAAGGTTAGAAGATCATCTGTTAGAGATCATGTAGTCCAACCCTTCTGGGCATGCAGGGTCACCTAGAGCATGTGGCACAGAACTGTGTCCAAGTTTTAAAGATCTCCAGAAAAGGAGATTCCATAGACTCTCTTGGCAACCTGTTCCAAGGCTCTGTCACCTTCACTGTTAACGAAATTCTTCCTAAAGTTCATGTGGGACTTTTGGTTCTTCAGTTTGTGACAGTTTCCTCTAGTTTCTTTCACTGAAAAGAGGCTGGCCCCCTTCTCCTCACTCCCTCCCTTGAGGTATTTATAGACAATGATCAGGTCCCCCCTCAGCCTTTCCTCATAGGGCAAATGTTCCAGGCCCTGATCATCCTGGTAGCCCTGCGCTGGACTCTCTCCAGCAGTTCCACATCCCTCTTGTACTGGGGAGCCCAGTACACAGTCTCCAGATGTGGCCTCACAAGGGAAGGGAATGATCACCGCTCTTGAGGAGGTGCTCATCCTAATGCACCCCAGGGTCTCATTGGCCTTCTTGGCCACAAGGGCACTGTTGCCTTATAGTCAACTTATCACCCACCATGATGCCCAGTCCCTCTGTGCAGAGAAGAGCTCTCCTCCACAAGGTCACTCTGCAGCCTGTACTGGTGTCTGGGCTTATTCCTCCCTGAGTAAAGGACCCTGCACTTGCCCTTGTTGAACTTCATGAGGTTTCTTACCACTCAGTTGTCCAGTCCGTGAGGGTCCCTCTCGATGGCAGTGAAGCCCTCTGGGAGTATCAGCTACTCCTCCCAGTTTTGAATCATAAGGAAACTTGCTGAGGGGCCATTCGGTCCCTTCATCCAGGTCATTGATGTATTCAGTCCAATGGAACAGGACTGGATTGAGGATTGACCTCTAGGAGACACTGCTAACTACAGGGCTTCAACTAGACTCAGCACCACCCTCCGAGCTCTGCCATCCAGTCTGTTCTCAATCCACCTCATCTATCCCACACCTCTGGAGCTTGCTCAGAAGGATGCTGTGAGGAATGGTATCAAAAGTCTTCCTGAAGTCCAGGTAGATGACATCCATCGCTCTCCCATCATCCTTTCAGCTTGTCATTCCATCATAGAAGGCTATCAGGTTAGTCAAGCATGATTTCCCCTCGTGAACCCATACTGACTACTCCTGAGCAACTTCTTGTCCTCCATGCATTGCAGGCAACAGCCAGGATAAGCTGTTCCATCATTTTAGTAGGGACGGAGGTGAGGCTGACTGGCCTGTAGTTGCCTAGGTCTTCCTTCTTGCCCTTTTTGAAGACTGGCATGACATTAGCTTTCTTCCTCTTCTTTAGGCACCTTCGCTGTTCTCCAGTACCTTTCAAAGATGTTATTCACTTCTGCCTACCATTATGTAAGATGCAAAAAGTGAGGTCTGTAATTTTAGAGAAAGAGGCAAACCAATTCCTTGGTGAGCAACCCAACTAGTTTTCTATTTAAAAGGATAATTTTCATCTCATTTTTACTTTCAACAGTAAATCTCAATGTATTATTTCTTTTCACATATAGGTCTCTGATAGCAGCATTGTTTCTAAGGACTTAAAAGGAAGTAACAATTTTAGATGAAAGCTTCAATTTTCATGTAGCATTCTTGATCCTTTATTGTTGCAGGAACTTTCTATATACCCCCAGGAAAATGTAACATGCAGAACTATCTTGGTACTCTTTACCCCTAGGTATTAACTGGTGCTTGTCCTCTGCATACATACAACTGCTCACTGTTGATGAAGAATGTAGAAGATTCTCACATTATTATTAATTCTTAGATTGAAAAGCAAAGATGTAACTTGTGCAGGCAGCACAGAAAATAAATAGCATGTTAAAATATGAATTTTCAGAAAATATATATTTTCCTGTTTCATCAAAACAAAACAGAATTGATGATTAAAAGAGTTATGAACATATGTTTATAGTTATGCATACTGATTTCCTTTGAATTTATTTATGTAATCATCCATCTGATAATTTGTTCTTTTGTAGTTTCTACAGTCTGTCTGCTGCAAGAATCAAGCGGTAAGACCATAATTCAATAAATCCTAGAAACTTTTCCAAAGCCAGCTTGCTTCCCTCCATGAATATCCTAAGCAAGAGGTTATGTTTTTTTGGTGGTGCCAAAATAACCCACAGAATTCCTGTGAGCGACATTCCTCTTTTCAAGAGGACTAATGCCAGACAACATCTTATACACATGGGAGGCCTAATAAAGCTTAATGTGGCCAGGCTTGTAAACTCAGCCAGACCAAAAGCTGAAAAAGGAAATAGAAGGAATCAGAGTCAATTAGCTTTTTAGGGAACAGGTAGGGCATATATACCTGCTGTTTGAAAGCAATGAGATTTCATTAGAAAGAACAAAAAAATTTTCAGAGAATTGAACAGCTCATGGAATCAAAGCAAGAGTTATGATTTCAGTTCTATTCTTACAAATGGATGAGAAAGGATTCATGCTAGCCTGTATCTCTGCAAGGAAGAAACCAAACTAACTTCCCATGAAGCATCCGACTTCAGCATGGCCCTGGAGATGGAGCTGCAACACATCTTGCAGAGGCACTGCCTGGCTGTGTCTGAACCCATTGTGCTTCATGCTTCAGTTTTAAACAGGCAGGAGGGTATCCGAGCACAAACTCTAGCATGGGAGGAGGTCAGTCATCCTTAATGTAAGTTATGAGTGCACAACTAGTGAACTCATAGGAAAGAAAAGGAACAAACGAGTAGCAACTCCTACATCCCCAATTGCAATGGTTGAGAGATCTGCAAGCGATGCTGAGGAACCAGCTTGGTCTATTTTATATTCAAATCTTATTTTATATTCAAATCTAATTCCTGAGAAACATACTTCTTTTTCTTTTAAATTAAAAATCATAATTTAAAATAAGAGCAGTCAGTCTTTGCATGTTCATTTTATGGCTATGTTCATTCTCCACTGACATTTTGAGTGGAAAAAAATTGCTTAAGAATTCACAACATGCACCAGATGCAGCTGCCACTGAAAATGGCTGCTTCCCTATCACACAGTACTTCTGGCTGTTTCATGCCGATTGCAATAAAATGCAGCACTCTAATGTCCAGGGGTTACGCAGCATATGTTCTGAGGTCTGTCTTGCAGCTTTATCACATGCCACATGTTTCTCTCTTTACTTTTTTTTGCTTCCGTAGCATTGCAGCAACAAAAATTACTCCACAGGAAGAAGTTATTCTCTTTTTGCAGAACAGCTTAGTTGCAATTTTGAACGAAGAACAAACGTACAAATTTTGCTTATAATACACAGCACTGCCTGAAACAGGCAAACAGATGGAAGAAGATCACGATTCCTGGGGATGAAATTCCAAAGTCTCATAGCTTTTATTTTTCACTTCTTGGTATCAGGGAAGTTATTCTTTAAAAATTCAAGACACTGAAGTATGCTGATATAGAACAGGATTATACTATCATATCATTATTTTATCATCATCATCATTTAAGGAAATATTTTCCTATTGAGGGAAAAATTATTTGCATATTTGAATATGCATTTTAAGTGATCAAAATAGAGTAAAACAGAAAAAAATCTGCATTGCATTCTCAATTTCCTCCTTCCTTATAACAAATCCCTCTTGAAAGCAGATAAGAGAAGAAGCAGATGTGCCATGTTGTATTGTTATATAAAGAGAATTTTTCAGAGGATCTCAGAGACAAGAAAAATGGTCTGTCACTCGTTTTCTTAGTGAACATGAAATATTTCTTATGTTTTGCCTCCCTAGTAGTAATTTAGTTGAAAGGTATAAACTCTTCTACTGCAATTACTGGAATATTCCATCAGAAGGAAAGGGTAAAGAGTAGCTTAATGACAAATTAGATGAGCTTGATTGTTACAGAGACTAAAAGAATATCATTTTTCATACAAAATTCCAAGCATTAGACATACAGCATTTTGCTACAGAATTTGTCATACATGTGAACATCACATTTGTTTTCTTTTATTAGAAGACCAAGATTTTAAACAACATGGCAATGACTTGTATTCTAGAGAAGAAACCTATATGTTTTGCCTATCCTGGAAACCAACTGATTTTCTGAGATGGAAAAATGCTTGGTTTGGCAGTCTGTAAAGTCAAAGGAATGGTTTAGTTTTTTGACACTGGAAGTGATGTCAAATTTGGTGACTTTAATGGGAATATTATCAGTCCAATCACTACCCCACAGCACTGTAACATAAATAGAAAGCTATTTTCTCAGATTGAATTTGATTACTTGCAGTTGTGATTTGAAGAAAGACAAAGGGCTCTCCAATGAAAATAACAGATTTCCAGAAAAGGCTGATTTCTAATAAATCTAGTTATTTTAAGAAGTTCTGTTTTTTTTTTTCTTTTTTCTTTTTCTTTTCTTTCTTTAGAAAGAATTCAGTATAGCTTGGTCTAAAAGTCCAGGTAGAATGATTAATATGATTTCATTTCTCCATGTTAACATAATCTTTAAGAAAAAAACTTTTATTTTTGAGAAGATAAATCATAATTACCAACTGAACTATTTCTGAGGACATCTTTGCATTTTCATCTGTTTCTTTCTTTTCTATGAAGTTCTTTCATTTCTAATCAGGAAAAAATAGTCTATGCAAAATAGCTAATTCTCTAAGCAATTTCCTCTGTTTGTTGAAATGTGCTGTATATTTAAAGACTTGAAGAAGACTTAAGGTGGATGAGAATGCAGTCTTTACATTTGCAGCAGACTTAACAGTAAGTTTGCAGAAAAGGGATAAAGAAAAGAAAAAAAAAAGGGGTAGAAGGAGGCTACCACTTCTGTTTTAAGTATAGCAGAGCAACCAGATCAAAATGGTATTACACAGAGGATCTCAATGGCTCTGGGGATTTCACAGTTCAGTTTAGGCTTTATGGGATGCGAGCCACATGCCCAAAGTGGTGCATACCAACTTTAGCACACAAAGAGGTTTTGCTATAAATGCATGCATGCGTTAGGATAGTGTGTAAGAGGTAGGCAGGTGTGCAGTTTCTTTCAGATATAAGTCGTTGTAAGTCCAGGTGGGCCTCATGTGGTTGCAAATGATGTTTATCTTTTTGTATATTTAATGATCACAAGCACTGGCAAGCCACATATCATCTGGCATGGCTGCCCAAAGTAAACGTCTGAGGAACAGCTAGCAGAACATGCCTCGGGCCAATTGATGTCTTGCATTATTGAACTGTGCTTCATACAAACTCATAGACAGATCTGTGCCGTGGGCACTAAGGAAACTAAGGCTAAAGGCTCATGCCAGACTGCATGAGCAATATGACATGGAAACTTTTATACTCCTCAATTTTCTGCAGTGCAAAGAGGGATGCCACAAGGCTATTCTAAGTGCATTTTAATCCATAGAAATATAACCTGCAACTCAACTTCCTTATCTTCAGTGGAGCAACTTGAGTGCTTGTCTTAACTCTTTGAGTACCAGACATATTGAAATGAATACTTCTCTGCTGGAAGTAGGAATTTCTACTCTAGGTCCATATTGAAGGCTTTTCTGTCTATAATGTCTCAGTATTCCCCATATATACATAGATATAGATAGATACAGATAGATTTTAATAAAGTACCATTTTCCTTGAAAAGCTTGGAAAGCTTACTTCCTTGGAAAAGTAAAATATTTGCAGAAGATTGTGTTCTACTTTCATATTTTTTTATTCCTTATTTCGTTGCAAATCAGCTCCAAGAAGGAATCACAATAACAAGACATAAGGCTCCAAAAACCTAATATGATGGAATCTCAATGAAAGAAAACTCATAACTAAAATAGTAGCAAAAAAAATCTTCTTTTGTGTCTGATTTTGGATCGTTGGGGCTTTTTATTTACATACCCTAAATAATTTCAGGTTCAGCAGGCAATATCCTGAATAAATTCAATCTTCAGTGAATTTAAAAGAAGTTGAGTTAACTGAGTTTTCTCCTGGCATCTCATCTCTGTCATTTTTATGCAGTTGCCTGGTTAAATTTATGGCTACTACTTCAATTCTGAAATGCACTAACCATAAAACAAGGAATATTGTATTTTAAAATGGTCACTTCTGAAGGATAGGGTCTCAGTTTCAGACCTACAGAAAACCTTTGCTTCTCTCTTGCATAAAGCGATGCAAGTAAGAGTTGCTGTTTCATTAACAGTATTTATTTGGGTTTGATCTCAGAGAAAAAAAAAGTCCCATGTAAATTTCTCAATACCAGAGAAATTGCTCATGCTCCCATACTGTAGCATGATTCCTCAACAAAGATGTAGTATCTTCTTCTTTAACTTGATCTCATCCCTAACAGACCAGTCACTTCTGAAATGACTGAATTACTAAGTTGAATTAACTTCAGGTGAACAATGTTCACACAGATGACAAGTATGTTCATGTTTTGCTTTAAAACTACCTCAGGACCCACCTAGGTTGCAGCAACTTGAGCATATGGGTCTCCAGACTTAGTCACCGCAACATCTCCTGCTCCATCCAGCACCATAACTTCCCACCTGAGCAGCCTGGTGACTGATAACATGTAATAGTGAGCCCAAAGGGCAGGTAGACTATGATGGGGCACTCAACCAAGGCAGGGCTGCTGTAGGACAAGCTAATGCATTGAATAGTGAGACAGCAGTAAGCTATCTCATTTGCCTTTCAACCTCCGGGATACCCAGTTTATCACAAATGCCTGCGAGCCAGTCTATTTAGCCTCAGGATCATATCTGAAACTAGCAATTAGTATGAGACAAAGCTGTGTTCTGTTCTTCCATATGCTAATTTCTGCTTCCCTTGCCCACACAAACAAATATGAACAGAAAGTGGTTGAGACTGGACCCCTCATCTTACAACTGGGCAGAATAAATTAGCTGGATGAGATGGGTTATGTTGGGAAAAAAAGTCATAAATGTTCTCATCTTTAGTGAGGGATGACAGATCCCACACCCACTCTCCCCTGTGTGACCTGCCAGAGGTTTCCAATTAGACCTAGGACAGACGTCTCCTCAGCACATTAAACACACTAGACTGAAATTGAGCATGCTAGTAAAAAGTCAAACCATTAGAATAGTAACATATTCTTTTGATAATTTCTAACCGTTTGATGGGTGTCAGCATTTGCGAATGGGAATCTTATATCACCTGTTTCACTTTGACTTTTAGCAGCAGGAGAAACAGAATTCCTCTTCTTCCAGATCCAGGATCGTGATGATAGGGGGATATTTTCTTCAGAAGAGAAATATTGCTCTAAGCAAAATACAAAAAAACAAAAAAAACAAACAAAAAAACCCCAACCAAACAAACAAAAAAACACAGCAACGAAAAAGAAACAGAAAAATAACTTCATAAACTGAATACTCTGAAAAAACATTTTTTCTTATTTCAGTTGTTACTAGAGTTTTTTCCCTTTTTTTATTCTTGTTTTATTTGCTTTGCTTTAAAGACAATGCATTCAGTACATTTGCATGCAAATACATGTATGCATACAGTACATTAACCTGACATGCATGAGGTACAAACAGCAAGAGATCTAGGAATATATCAGAAAGATTGCCACGCTCTCCTACATATCACATATTAAAATGAGCAAGGCAACTCTATATTATTTGAAGTAGTTTATTTAAAGAAAATATTCACTTAGCTTAAAAATCAGTCATTGGATTCTGACAATGTAATCATCACCTGCAAAGACAAAAAAAAAACCAGTGTTGCAATCTCAGCTTATATTCTTACAGTGCTTACATTCAGCTTATATTCAGGTTGTATTTTAATATATTGCCTCTTGTGTTTAGTCTAGAGTTTAGAACATTTTAGGTATGGTCTAAGCTATGGGATTTATTTAATACTTTTCAGATAAAGAAAAAAGCACTTTAGAAATTATGAGACCTTAGTGATTGCCAGTAATCTCATTGGTTGCTCTTCCAGATGCTCCCTGCACATAGAGTATTGCATATTAAAATATATTTTATACATACATATATACACATTATGTTAAGGTCAATAATCCAAAATCCCAATCTAAACTACAGGAAAAGAGACAAAACATCCCTGAGCCAAGAGAGTCAGATGTACTTTCCTTGTCTTAAGGTTACTTTCACAATTAAGACTAGCACCTAATGGAGATATAACAGGTTTTGCAAATTATCCAATTAGCAATTAATTCAAATTGTAATTCATGCAAAGGTATTACAGGGTTGGGAACTGCCGAAGATTTACACCAATAATACCTCTATTTGGCATTGTTAAATATTATGCTTATTGTATGCTAAAGCACAAAACACTGATTTTCATCAAAATGGAAAATTTAGCTTTCAAAGCACTTTCTCAAAGCTAGCCAGGGCAGGAATTTGCTGAAGTGTCTGCTTTGTGGGGTGTGGTTGGGGTAAATTAACCTAGAGTTCAGTGTAGGCCGCACCCAAATTTTACATGCTGGTATCACTACATCACAGAAAAGTTTCCTGCTTTGACAAAGGACACTCAGCCCACCCCTACACCTTCATACAATATATAAAACATATATACACAATACTGATAAAGTAGATATTCTACTGATAACACTGTATAGAGGTTTTAGAGGTCTATCCATAACAGGAATTGGACAGGCTTGTTGGTTTTGAATTATTATCCATAACACAGCTGCAAATACAAGACTTTCTCACAAACACAAGAAGTCACATCAAGAAGGACAGGGAAAGGATAGTTAGAGTCTGTTCGAAGTATGGCTCAAAAGAAGAGGCATAAGGAAAGCAAGATTACTGCCTTGACATGGAAAGATCGACAGTCTGAGTCCCTCTTTTTACCTGAAAAACAAAGTGTGAAACTCAATGGACATAAAAATCAGCAGAGGCTTCTTAATGGTTCACTCAATCCCTGAACAAAAGGGCACTGGATCATCAACATCATATTGTTTCTCTTTGTCAAGTACAAAAAGATAGGAAATGTCTTTTGTATTCCTTACCATGATTACACTTCAACTAGTCATGTGCTGAAATGTAGTTGCATAATTCAGCGTAATTTATGTCTAGAAAGGGATTTTTTAGGGTATCTACCCTTGTCTCTGGACTGTATAGTGGCTCCTATCCTGTTACCACTGTATTAGATGGGCTTAACACACAAATCTAATACTCACTTCAAATTGAGCATTCTGTGATACTACCTTCACTTATAGCAAAAATACCAATAGTTATAGTTACAGGCAAGCCCTTCTTTATGTAATGAATTCAGCCTTGGTGCTGTTGCAAATTCATATGTCATTGGGTTTTCTTTTTCAGAAAAGGGTATGTCTTATAATCACATCTCATCTGTTGAAAGTAATTTAACAATAAATTTCTGTCAGTATTTTACATGTAGAAATTTGTTTGTATTGTCACAAACTATTCCTCAGGCTAATTTGGATAAAAATACACTATGCAAAATGTTTTGCAGAGAACCTTCACCTTTTTTCTACTTACCCTCTCTAGTCAAACCACATTTCTTTCCCTATCATTCTCAAGTTACACTGCCTTAAGCAACTGCATTGCCCAATGGCATTGCCTAACAGAGTTGACAATCAACATTGTTGTTAAAATTTTTAGTCTTATATTTCAGTTTATTGTGTGAGAAAAGGGCACATATATAGGTCAACTGACTTGTCCTTTTAACACTAAAATCCTTCAATTATCCTATAAAAACATCTTGTCAGAAGTAAAAGAAGATACAGAGGTGGACAACAAATAAATTGTGGATTTGGAACATCAGCAGTTTGTCACTCATGACAATTAATACTACAGTTTGTCACTCATGACAATTTTCATCACAGATAACAGGTTTTTTTTTTGTTTTCCATTTTTTATGCATATTTTTTGGCAGAAGTGGGTGTTTTCCTCTTGGGAATCAAAGTGTAGGAACATATTTCAGACTATAAGCAGCAGTTACCGAAGTAAAGGTGAGAATCTAGTCTTAGCTCTCCTTGGAAATTGATAAGCTAATAGCAGTAGGTTTACCTGTAGTCTTATATATTTCATTCTGATTGGTTATAATTAATGTTTCCATGTTCTCAGATTTTGCCCATTTATTATTTAGTTGCCTGATAATTCAAACAAAGCACAATGCCTCAAAAACAGTACTATTCATCCTTAAATTGGGCATGGCAATAATTCTTTCTAAATCTTTAGTGAAGTATTCAACTTCTAAGCATAGCACTTAATGCTTGGTTTCACACTGAGAGAAAAAAAAATGGATAGAAAGGGTCCAAACATACTCATTAATATGATGTCAGAACTGACTGCTCCCTCATGCTTTAGAGACCAGAATTGCTGGTTATACAGAAGAAGGCAAAATTTTCCTTCTCCTTCCTCACCCAGGTATTCAGCAGCCTGGCTTCTAAAGGTGGGGCAAGGCAGTCTTGCTGTTATTATAGATTTGCATAGCCATACACTTATTCTTCAGTTTCACACTCCTAAGAGGCACTTCCAGAATCTGGCCTTCTCATTCCATTTATCTATTCTCTTAACTACATTTACAGCAAAAGTCTCAAACTGAAGGAAAAGGGAAGAAAAAAAAAAAGACCACAGTTCATTTTTGAGGCCCTAAATGAAATAATCTAGTAACCTGAAATACAGCTATTGAAAATTATGTTCTGTAAAAATACAAGATCTCAAGACTACAGGAAGTATTTAATGTGAATTCTGTTGTGTCACTCATAAGATACGTGTATGTCTTTGTGTGTCTTTAGTATATTAGAATAATATACTTAAAAAAAAGAAAATCTAGTAGGAGATTAATAAATTATTAATAAACTTGTCAACGTTTCTTTGTTTTGTTGTGTTGTTGTTGTTTTTATTTTCTCTTCTTTGATGAATAATCCTCTAGTAAAAGTATTTCCATGCAAATAATTTTTTACTGAAATATGGAATTAAACTTTCAGGTAAAAGATAAGCAGTAGAAAGAAGAAAATTTGATCAAAGATCTAAGATCTGAAATTTGATCAAATTTTGGAAGAAAATACTGCAAAAAAAGATGCAGAAAACAAAGGATAACTATTTATACTTAAAAGTATTTTTTATCAGATACTTGTCTAATCACTTATTAAAGCTCCTTTTGCTTAGTGTGGAGTTATTTACTTAATGTAAAACTGAACTGACTTTCTCTCAAAGCTCCCTTCTCGTTCTATAACTAAATTATAGTTTTCTGAAGACTTCTGGATAAACTCTTCGGAGCAGAGGATTAAAGACTTTTGCATTATTAGACTAAAAAACCCTCTTCTCAATCTTTCACCAGAGGGTACAGTCATTAGCCTTAAGATCATTCCATTTTCTGTTCACTCTCTAACAACTCTCATGTATTTCTTGAAATGACATGCCTAAAGTGAGACACAGTAAATAAACACTGCAATACATTCACTTGCTATGGCTGAAGTACACCTCAATGACTTGCTGAGATGCGGAAATTCAATCCGGTTTTTCTAAAAATTCACATGATACTTGTAAATCAAGGAGTGGCTTTACTTAGGAGAATTTCAAATATGCCACCATCCCATTTTTTTCTGAAAACATGCACAAACTTCCCAAGTAGATGGGAGAAATAGAATACACTTATTCCTAGGTTAGCAAAAAGCTTTTCAAAAATTATTAGATGTATTCAAAACTATTCTTATCCAACTGCGGAAACAATATTTATTCCATGTTTTTCCTACACATACAATTTTTTGATATTCTTTCATATCAATGAGATCTTTTATTCCTTAACTTTTGCTTTTATCTAAAAAGCTTGAAAATAGATTATTATCTTTTCCAAACTCATACTATTAATATAGTATTTGTGTGGCTCCACACTCTCACTCTTAATAACTCTTCTACAACATAACACAAACACACACCTTGGGCTTTTTAAAATAGTCATTATGCTCTAAAAAACGTACCTTCATCCATTGCAATTGGTTTGTTTCCCAGCGACACGGTTTTCCACAGAGGTGAGAATTAAAGCCTCTTATTTTCTGTCAGCCTCCTACACTGTGTATATAAATATTTATCTTTAAAAATGCAAGAGCTTTCCTAAGCAACAAGATACCTGTAGAAAGCTAAATGGGAGATAAGGATCACATTTCTTCTACAGTTTCCTGTGGCAGGCAACGCAGGCCACAGGCTGTCTTTTTAAGGAAACTATATTTTATTACATGAAACTCAAAATTTTAGAAGACTTAGTTATGACTGAAAAAAAACTATATACCTGAAGGTATGAATGCTCAGAAGATTGCAAATGTTCTGCTAAAATATTTACAATCGTCCATCCTTCCTTATTTCAGCTGAAAGAATGTGAAATCTGATCCTCTTGCTACATTTGTAGTAGTCTTGAAACTAGTAAAGATCTGAGAGATGTTTCATGCAATTTCAACCCTGATTTCACATAAATGGCTTTATTACATGTTTTCAGATATGAAACTGGTATTCCGATGGAACATAGTTTGTCTTGTTTGGGAACACTGCTTTGGGTAAATGCATTGTCTATTCTTCATCAAGGTAAAAAGAAGCATATTTATCACTGCCAGTAGTCTTATGCACAGATTAGTCTCAATAGTGTAGCTGTCAGGTTATTTTGAATTATATGGCAAACATTGTGCTCTCTTGGCATAACCCAGGCACATGCCTTATGATATTATATGTTCCTGTATTGGTATGAACAACCCTGTAGGAGAAAATGGGAGAAGCAAGTCTTAGTCAGCAGCTGAAAAAGTAAACATAAAATAAATTGTTTCCAAACTAATGTGATCCAGGGTGGGACCAGCAGTTTAGGATTTCTCCTTTGCTAACATCATTCTGGACCTCACTCATATATCTATACACATACAGATATATATATATATATGTTCCTTTTACAAGAGGACAAATTGCAGCAAACACAGACATGCCATGTCATCTCTCCCAAAAAGAAACAAGCCAAACTCCTTTAATGTTTCTCATGAATAGCTATGACTGAACTATGTTTTCATCCATGGTTCTCTGTGCAGTATTTTTTCCCAAGTGAAAGCAGCTTTGAAGCAATCCACTCCAGAATAAAACTGAAACTTAAAAATAGATTTCGTTTTTTTTAACTCAACAATTAAATGCCTTTCAACATCTAAATGTAAAAATTTGGAAAAACTATCCCTCATGAAAACTTTTTATTGAAAGTCAGCAAAGATAGGAAACCTGAGAAAGTGCATTTTCACATGGAATATTAGGGTTCTTTTGGTGGTGGTGTGGATTTTTTTTGTTTGTTTGTTAGTATCTATATCCTTTCTTTGTGAAGGTTTGAAAGAATGCCCAAGAAAGATCTACATTTTTTTATGAGATGAAATTATTTTATTATTTTCTAAAAGATAGTCATTTTTGCAGTCACTGACTGTGAAAATAGTTCCAACTCCTCTGCACAGATGTAATTTGGGTAGGTCAATTATTCAGTGAAATATTAATACCCAAGACAACTTTTCCTAACATTGACTGTCCCCTGTTAATAATGGCGATGCTAAGGTCTTGCATTTTCAGGAAAAAAAGAAATCTAGC